>OZ035876.1:22676433-23276433 GCA_964034865.1 Eristalis intricaria | reverse complement strand
GACACTTGTACTTTTATAAAGTCTTGAGGATCTTTTTTATAGATGTGGCTACTTACAGAGTCCACTCAAGGAAAACCATAACCTACGTAGCAATACTAGCTCCCAAGTAACCATTTCGTCTTTTCGTACCACTTGTTATAGAAGTTTCTGTACTATTGTTTATTGCAAATTATTCAACTCACTTCCCGAAGATATTCGAACCATCAGAACGTTGAATCAATTTTTGTCTAAAGTTAAGTCTTAGCTTTTGGATATTGACCACTGTGAAATCGAAATTTTGTTGCACTTCATTGGCTGATCTATTTTTGGTATCATACGATCACTGAAATCGTAAGTTTGAGAGTCCTTCCTTCTTCTTCTTTTACACTGTGACTAGATTTCGTGCCCGGCTTTGCCCGGGTTTGTTTCTACAACCGGTACTTTTGTTTCTTCAACCGGTACATTATTACCGAACTTTTTAATTTAAAACAATAATAAGACTTTGGGTCGCCGTGGCGTAGTGGGTAAGTGCGTTGACTCCTACGCAGAGGGTCCCAGGTTCGATACCCGAATTTACCATCTTTCACATTTCACGGCTCCACCTCTTTCGAGTCACTGACAACGCTCAAAGAGTAATCCTGTCTAGAAAAAGCTTCTCAATTTCGCCGTTCGGAGTCGGCATTAAAATGTAGGTCCCTTCCACTAGTGAAAGAACAATAGCACGCTCAACACGTAGTGGTTGCTTAGAAGCTAGGCCCAGGTCCGCCTCGGACTGTCGCGCCACCCATATTATTATTATATTAATAAGACTGCTCGAACCAGAACTCAGAGAAGAATTTGAATTTTCTTTTTTTCCAATCCCTCATTCACATCCCTACTCATAATGAGTAGAATTCGTTGACTGTGTGCATACATGTTGAAGTTTGAATTATCAATGTGTGCTGCAGTAAAACGGACGGAAATTACGGTTTTTTCTCAACCATTTACACACAACGTGGAGGGATATCAAGCGATTCACTTGTTCACTTGTTGTGCAATTTGAAGTCAAACTTCATGAACCATGAACAAAATTAGCCTATCTTGTAACACATCATGTAATTAGTCTAGCTCTGAAATTTTATCTAAATCGGCTAATCCGTTCATAAGTTCAATATTCAGAATTTGAGCAAAATTGAATGATTTGTGTACATGCATAGATAGTTTGGTAAGAAAAAAAAAGAGAAGTTCGAAAATGTTTATTGTTTCCTTTTCGTTTCGTGACTCAGGCTGTCGTGCTTATATGTTCGATTGAGACGTAGAAAAAACATGAAAGGTTGCACCAAAGCAAAATGTGAAAAATGTGTGTTCATATATGGAAGTTACAACACACTGGGGGATCGTTGATACGCAACTTGAAATGGTTTCATACCGGATTGATGCAACCACCCTTATTTTGAGAATTTTATTCCTGTTTTTAAAAGTGCTCGTAACTTCCGAACCGTTTGTCGTACCGACTTAAAAATGTTGTCACATTCAGCATCTAAATTTTAGAATGATTTTTGTTGAAAATTTCAGAGCTCTGTGACGTGTAGTTTCGGAGCCTTTGTCGGTCAGACACACAAACTGCTTTATAGTTTAGATATAATGTACTGTTCACACCATAATGAATTATAACACTGAATTTATCTAAATGATGTGACATGAACTCTATTTTTTACCTGAATATAAATGTCACTTACTATTCTCAAATGCCAATCTTATGTTTGTAAAAGTTGAATTGTTATTTCCTATACGCTTATTATAATATGTTAAACATTGAGAATAAATAAAATAAATAGAACGAATTAGTGCTGTGCAAAACGGCTTTAGACGCTCACACACTACGTTGAACAGAATCTTGCAGGCTACGTTGAGCAGGGATATCCCTGCTATACTGAAACCACACGGCGTATGGTAATATTCTGATACCACACGGTGCAAGTGGAGTATTCTGAGACCACACGCAAATATGCAAAATTACCCAAAAATTGAGATGTTATTGCAGATTGAGATGCATCGGATTCTGTTAATACACAAACGAAGACATTACCAAAGGTGTTCTTAAGTCGTAGGTCTAATAGTTGTTGCAAGAGGTAGGATCGCCTTTTTCCTAGCTGCGGCATAGGGAACTGATATTCCAGTCGTCGGGCATGCTTTCATCATATCAATTTTTGCAGATGATCGAGTGCACGCTCCCTACCAGCACATCGCCACCAGCCTTAAAGAGCTCTGACGGCAAGCCATCTGCGCCTGCAGTCTTTCTTGTTCCTCTGCCTTTTAATGGCTGTGAAGGCTTCTTCAAAGCTACGTGGTAGGACTTATTCATCGACTGAAGTTAGGATTGCTTAATTCCCTATCAGTCTCTCCTGGTTAGGCCCATTAAGCAGCTGTTGGAAGTGCTGCTTAAACACATCCACTTTTCCCTGCGTGTCAGTAACCTCAATGTTTCGAAGAGCCTGGGTGCCTTTACTAAAGCCAGTGGAAAGGCTTTTTGCTTTTTTTGAAAGGCCCATATTTTCTATTTTTTCCTGGACTTTTTGATAGGGTAGTGAGTGGCATTTTCTTCAGGCATAGAACCTTTTTCTGCTCCCTTCGTCTAGCCCGGTAGTACTCCTGCGCTGCTCTATTTTTTCAATACAGAGCCTATTTGGTATGCCACATCGGCTGCCCGTTTCTTCTGCTCACAGTCGCCACTATGCCACGGGTTTCTTGACGGAGGTTGTAGGTGGTTTCAATCACATCTTTGGTGGCAGAGCGGCAACACATCATTGGCTTTTATGTTTGCCGTGAGCACACCGGAAAGTCTTTCACGTAATTGCTCTTGCTAGACTCTTTCAATTTCATTTTTATTTAATTCCCAGGACAACTTATACTAGACAAAAATGACATAAAAATCTATCTTAATATCAAACAATTCATGTCCTTAATTCTATCTTACTGACACTTCGCGGGTACTCTATTACTATTTGTCTTTCGGCTTCTAAGCTATTGTTTCTGTTTTTTTTTAGTCCTTAGGGCAGACTTTATTGCTTAAAACTTACTGGCCAAGAAAACTAAGAACATTCTTATTATTACCAAAAGTTCTGTTTGCTGGCTAATGCAGATTTCTGACATTGGACAGTCGGGCTCTCAATCTTGCTGCTTGATATTAAATACTCCTTATTGGAATCCTGATTGATTTTGAAGTATTTCTGAAAAAAACGCCTATTTTTCTCCATCTAAATTATAATTCAGGCAGTTCAACTTATTGAATTTTACTATTAAACTGCAGAGTTTTCTCAAGCACGCGCCCGACATAAGCAGTCCTGTACTCATACATAATGTCACGCTAAAACTGTTCTGCTCTTGAATCAGATACCGACAGCAATGATATCACAAATAATGTTTTTTAAGATCTCAGTACGTCTCTCCGTACGCACTGTCATCGGCAAGATATCTTTAGACTTTACCCGGGGGAAATGTCTTGTATTTATTTAATTTTCAGGGTCAGCCCGAGAGAAGAACTAAAGCAAATCGCAATCAAAGTAAATTGCTGATTGTAACGCTGCCCATAAGGCCGCACATATAAAGTGAGATTTGTGTACTGCCACATCTCTGTACTTGTGTGGAGCTGTAGCGAGGAGACGCAAGCCAAAAATGAAATGCCACAATGGCGTTTTTCCTAAGAACTTCCTCGTTCTCTAAATTAACCGAATTGCTCCACGAAGGAATGAAAAGAACTCGCGTCCTATCGCAATCGTCAATGAGACAGAAAAAGGGAAGCGAACGTTTGTACGAGTCGACCACTGACCGACGACGGAACATCCGCAGTCTACACCCACAAGAGCTGAAAAGAGAAAAAAAATAACCCATATCCTTCGGTGTTTATTTCATTTGGTGAGTTCCCTTTTATCTTTGAATTCCCAGACAACCTCTTCTGTGTTGGTCTAAATTTCGATTTATCCCCTCCCTTTCCTACCGTCTTTCTGATGTCTTTTTTTTTTTTTTTTTGTGCGTCGTGTAGTTGTTGCTGCTTCGCGGCGGTATGTAATGCCAAAATTTATGTTGATATGAAGTTTTGCTCGTAAATAGAGGGCTCTCCTTGACCCAGAGTCGGTTTAGCATACAAAACCACTGGCATATTAACGGCTGAAAAGTTCTTCCCCACAAGCAACTTTCGACGGATTATGACTGGAGTCGTTATGGCAGTTTACTTCGGGTATGTGGACAGTATGAATGGTGGGCTTGTTACAATAGGTTAAACCCAAGTTATTTTCGAAAAAAAGAAGAGTACAATGTTTCGTAAATTTTACCTCTAAGCCAAAGCACTTCTGGATGGATGATGCCTATGGAATGCTTTTAAGATTATGAGTTTAAAGCGGAACGAATTTTTCTGTGTTCGTTTTGGTTTGTGTTTTGCTTTTGGTGTAAAGATTTGAGTTGGGTATGATGCGATGTTGACGTATTTTATTTTGTGAATATTTACTAGCAAGTGATGGATTGCTGAAGTGGCCCAAATCACATGGCCCGGAAATAGGCTTAGTGTGCATTTGATTTCAATTGCCGCCAATCTGACAGCTGGTAGTTTTGAGACTAGTAAAAAAACACGGTCACACCATACAATAACTTATTTGCTTAATTGAGCATTAATTGTGGGTCGCCGTGGCGTAGTGGGTAAGTGCGCCGACTCCTACGCAGAGGGTCCCAGGCTTGATACCCTAATTTACCACCAATCATAATTCACGGCTGTACCTCTTTCGAGTCACTGACAATGCCCAAAGAGTATTCCGCGCCACTCAGATTATTATTATTATTATTATAATTGAGGTCAAAAAGGACATCATTGATTGTCACTGGTTCTAGACATCTCTGAAATTGAGTGATATGGATGTGGCTAATGTGTGGTTTAAGCAAGACGTTGTCATATTTTTACCTCCGAGCCACGTTCAATTACTACATGATACATTTCCTGATGGTGTACTCTCACCTTTCTGTGATCAGAATTGGCCCCCATCTCGTGTGATCTAGAAAAGATTTCTTCCTTAGAATTATTCAATACGCAACTAAATGTTTTACTTATAAGGCCAGCAACAGAATGTCTTAGTCTCCGTGGGTCGTTTGTAGCTCCATCTTATCGCTAAACGTCATGTGCACATTGCTCTCTGTCATCAAGATCAAGTCCTCTGGAGTCCACGATAACTTCGTCTTCATATCGGAGATTCGGCTTCTCACTTCTTTTCAAACTAGGCTCGGATTAGAAGGCACTCTCGACACTAGCTGCAGTATTGGTGCCCAAACGATGCATCAACGAAATTCAGTCACATTAATGCAGGGCCTTCATGAACAGTTAGCAAAAGAGTGCGTTTGTTACAGAAAAGGCGTGGGTCCTATTTGCCCGATATGCCCTACAGGCCGAGGTTTACCTGGGGCTCAACCTCTCCGATCTCGGTACTGGTGTTGATCGGACTATTCATGTAAAATACACTAAGGCTACGAAGCCTAGAATTCCTTGACAACCGCGAAGTTATAGCTGTTACGGAAGCTTTTAAAAAAGTCACATGAGAACGCGTCGCCTTGTCTAAATCTTTGTTTGATATTGAAAGTCTCAGTGAGTTCGTTACCGATCTTGATGGAGCAGCGACAATTCTCCATCGTGATCCTGCTCAGAACGAACAGAGAGGATCTTATAGGCGATGTTAAGGAGACTTAACGGAAGTTGTTGCAATCCAAGGGGGTCTCCTTTGCCTTTCTTGTGGATCGGGTAAACGATACTGAGATGCCGCTGGTAGGGTATGCTATCTTACAGATGATGCATGTACCCTAACAACTCATCTCCAGCTGCCTTAAGCAGTACCGCAAGCAGTTCGTCTCCACCAGCAGCGTTATTCGACTTTAGTCTCGATATCTTTATCTAGACTTCGTCTATGTCGAGGGGACGAAATTTCCTTCTATCATCGGCCATTGGAACAAAACGGATCTAGAAACTAGTTAAATATAAATTTTGTTGCTTCATGGACACAAACCGTGCTTTCTGGGGCGGAAAAAATCCAATTCACATTGATTCCGATTTCAAACACAAGACATTCCCCTCAATATTTTCCAGAGAATTTCCTGCAATATCCCAGATATTATTTTCGATCGTGTGCTCGAAAGTATTAAGTATTCTTCAAATTCAAAGAGTTTGCTCGGAATCTATGCAAAATATTTTATTGAGTACTTCAGAGTAAATACACTTCTCAACTCGTCCCGGCAATTCAAGCACGACAAGGAACCTCTCGAATACTGTGTGTATACACATGAACATGAGGATAAAATAAAAGCAATACACAACATTTCGCCAGCATCGGCTAACACATTTTGCATTTCTTTCGACGTTCAATTGTTTGCAAACAATACCGTACGCTCAACTCCACTTCAACTCCACCAGAGGCGTTGCTTACTTAAGGATGTCATCATTGGCAACGAAACTCCCATCAGGCGTCCTCGCAACACAAGTCAGCTCTCGCATTCAACTCGAACAAGTTTATTTCTCAGCAGTCTGCTATCTTGGATTTGTTGCATCGCAAAACATGGACACGTTTTGCCAAGCATTATTCAAAATCATATTACGTGCATATGGCTTTCTGTATAGATAATCCACTCTCCGGCGACCGGATAGAATAAGCTGGGGAGATATACTCAGGACATCCTCAACAATGTCGATCAATAAAATTGGATAAGGGCTCTGCACGTTGACATTCAAATGAATGAAACGATGAATATTCCTTACACACAAAGGGGTCAAGATGTAAAGTCAGAGAGTCAGAGAGTAAAGTAAGCTATGGCTTTTGCCCAATTGTTCTGTTCTCCGTATCGAGAGCAACATATATTGTTTTCCTTTTGTGAGCTAAGCTGATATGTCTCACCTCACCTCACAGCCCACGGAGAAATTCAGGCGAACAATACAGGGTGGACCAAATCCTTTTAAAAATGCAATAAAATGAAACAAAAGTACATTATTTCTATGTATTATGGATTTGCTGAGAATCTGGGCCCAGGTCCGCCTCGGACTGTCGCGCCACCAATATTAGCTGTGTTTGAAAAAATTATCTAATACATCAACCACATCCACAAATGTAAGCCACATACATCAACCTAAACAATGAGTGAATGAATTCAGGAATGAACACACAGAAAATAATGTTTGGAAGCATTGTTTTTATCCGCGCTTATTTCTTAAGCGTCGATAGATATGATGAGTAACTCAAGCAGATATAGGATTTGTTGTTAGTGTATTTTACATGCAAATTGAAATTTAAGTGTATATACGCTTGCAAAAAAACACACCTACTATAATTATTATTCTTGATTTGTTGGTAAGGCTAGGCGCGAATATTCGTTTTTCATTTTTTGATTTCTTCATATAGAAGAATTTATGCAAAAGTCTGTTGAGCTATTTGCTAAATTTTTTGAGTCAGTTTTTTCGGTTACCCCAGCTTCAAACCTTATTCTGAGCCCAAAATAGACGCCGGTCAGTTAACTCTAGGAATTCATGACATTGAAGTTGCTAAGAGAAGACTTATACGTAATACAAAACTTGGTGCTGATGGTATTCCCGCATTAGTCTTACGAAACAGCAGCCATCCCAGCAGCTAAGCTCCTGCTAAAAATATTAAATTTATCCCTCGTCTCCGGTATCTTTCTTGAGTATTGGAAGGTCCCTTACTTGGTACCTATCCATAAATCCGGCTAAAAAAACAATGTGGAAAAATACCGTGAAATTTGTAAATTATCTGCCAGTCTGAAACTTTTCGAGTGCATCGTAAAAGATAAACGTTCATAAGGTGATATAGATTCCCGCCATTTTGTGTCTTGGTATTGTATTCTGGGTCCAATTAATTGCAATAATTCATCAAACCGTTTGCCACGCTTTCTATAGTACTACATCAATTTGCTTGGGTATTCTATTAAAATATGGGGAATCATATGAAACTGCCCTTAAAGTAATCTGTCGCTTAAAATTAGAAGAATGCAATATTTTTTAATGACTTTTTTAAAATTTGAATCGCGACAGATTAGCCATTTATACCAAAAAGGCTCCGTGCGTGCATACCCACATCTAGTTGCGACAGCCATTTTTGAATCGCAACAATTTAAATCGCAAGTGTGTGTATATTAGCTGCGTTTTTTTGCAAGCTTATATACGCTTAAATTTCAATTTGCATATAAAATACACTAACAAGAAATCCTATATCCGCTTAAGTTACTCATCATATCTATCGCCGCTTAAGAAATAAGCGCGGATAAAAACAATGCTTCCAAACATTATTTTCTGTGTGTTCCTTCCTGAGTTCAGTATTCATTCATTGTTTAGGTTGCTGTATGTGGCTAACATTTGTGGATGTGGTTGATGTATTAGATCATTTTATATATTTTTGCATCCATAAGTATGCAACTTTTGGTATACCCAGAGAGTCTCTGCTATACATTCCGTTTAGGTTTCGTAATCGATTCTTTTTATTTGATGAAAATTGTTTTTATTTTATAATTTTTAAGTGTTGTTGCTTTTAAAACGATGGTCACGCTACACAATCGCAAACCGAAGATTGTGACCATCAAAGAGCAACTATCACCTTCCACGACTCCACCCCTGACTGCTTAGCAAATGTCATAAATGTCGTCGGTGCCGCCAAGATTTTATGATGAATCAAAGCGCCGATGATCGTTGTTTTGTGCATTTATTAATTAAGCGTATATACGCTTGCAAAAAAACACAGCTAAGCTTGCTAATACATATGATTCATATTAACTTGCGACAATAGCATCGCAAGAAAAATGAGACAAAAATGAGACATTGAATCGTTGCAATTATGACGTGTCATTTGAGCTTGTTCACCTTGAAAGTGTGTGTTCTCCTTTTGCAAAAGTCGTGCGATTGAAAGCATATGTGCGACCCTAATTGAAGAACAAACATTCCCGTTAATTATGAAATTCCACGTCGTTCAAGTGGTTGCCTCGACTAGTCGCATTCTGTCACCCCAATTTTCCAAGACCTTGTCGACGGTTTCGAGCTAAAGCCCATGGATTGCTTGGATGATATCGGCCTTGTGAAGTGATTAAATTGTGACCAGATCGATCCTTCCCACAAAAAAAAACGTCCTAAAAGGGTTAAATCGCATTTCCGAGGCGGCCAAGATGGCTGATAGCACGAGTTGGGAATTTGCTGAGCAAAATATCGATTGAGGCAAGGGCTGTGTGGCATGGCGCGCCATTCCTGCATGAACCAGAGGTCGTCCAAATCCATGTCTTCAATTGCTTTAAACAAACGTCGGTTAACATGGCTCTGTAATGCTAACCGAAACGTAGTTCCCACTCTCATTTGCGAAGAAAAATGGTCCAATGATTCTCTCTGCCAAAGCAGCCACATTCTCATCTGCAGCGCACCGAATGACGACGGGTAACATGAGTCCACTAGCATATCAGTGTTTTCACGAGTTTTATTGCACTTGCGAATATACATTTCGGGCAAAACTTCTTTTCAAAACACAGACTTTGGGCTACTAACTTTGGAAATTAGTTTTAATTTTTTTCCCAGCATTGTTCAAGCACACAGTGACTCATTTCGTTCCGGTATGATATTGACTTCCTTTCAAGTTTTCGAGCGGGAAAATAATACTGGTTGGCCCACCCTGTACAAGTGAACGTGGCATAGATTTCTGCTGCGCCCAACCATGTCACGGAGACAACTGACCTTTGCAGAATATTTATTCAGTCTGTAAGCATCGAATCAATCGATTAATATCAACAACATCCACTCAAGGTGCGAGTGGTTGTTTGGGGGGATAGGTGACAACTTTTTATACGCCGCCATGCCACCCCGAACTTGAATGAAAGGAAAAGTTTAATAACAAATCCCTCATCATCTCGAGCAGCAGATTATCCCCCGGATTATTAGACAATCGACGATAAAACAGAATTAAAATGTCGTTGCCTAGAATGGCCATCGTAAAAACGCCGAAAACTTTTAATTCCCTCCCAGGGGCAGACCCGGCGGCATTTACATCCCAACGAGGAAGGTACTTCTCTTTCGTTGTAAAACCATGTTAAGCACATACTTCAGAACTGACATATGATTGCGGCTGAAAAAACTGCTTTCGCACCAGCAATCCATTCAAATAAAGCGAACCACCGAGCAGCGTACTTACCGAATAAAGGTTCTGCACACACGTATCCATTACCCATTCACGTCTGGCAGAATATTTTGGCCTGGTCACGCTTCATTCCGACAAGCGACAGCCATGTGGGCAAAATCGGGAGCATACGGCGGAAATCAAAATTAATTACACTTCTCTTCTTCTCGCCGAAGCCATAGATCATTCTTACCTCATCCCTTCGAGAGTTACTTGTGCTCAGCGATTTTTGTTTTTTTTTTTTTTTCACTTCCACTTGTCGTTCCTTCTTCAGTCGTGTGAAGGCATCTCCTGTGTGTACTGCATCGTGAACGAGCGAGCCAGGGAAAGAGGGTGCTGTTGTAACCCAATTTGCACGTATACGGCAACTACCACCACTTCCAGGGCAACCATATCCACCTGAGGGTGAAAAATAAATTTCTGCTACCAATCAACTCATAAAAATTCAATGCGAAGCCATTCGAGATCCGGTTTGTTCCAGCACCCACCGCACCGAGTTTTAGCCCGGTTCAATGGAATTGGAAGTGGAACTGTTGTATACGTAGGCTAGTGTGTAGGTGATGTGTGCGAAGCTCCCTTGGCAGGTATGAGAGCAACAAAGCGGCAAAAATTCATGCTTCTTCATGGCGCTGGTAAACTAAGTTAATGGCGTTCCATCAGCATCACGAACATCATCATCATCATCGAATCGGTGTCTCTCTCTCTCCTGTTTACACCTGCTGCAACTCCCCGCCATGCTCATTCAAACCGTGATTCTCGATTGCCACAGTCGTCATCGGTGGCGTAGTTGTCGTCGTAGCCGTCGTCATCCTCGTCCTCATCCTTACAGCCGTTGTCGTCGTCCTCGTTGTCATCGCTTCCGATTCCTGAGGGGAGAGTTTATCTGCGTTACCTTTTTATTCATACGTACGTTTTCAATCCGTACTCATAGCAATCCATATCGTCATGCACATACGTATGTGTGCCTTCGCACCGACGATCCATATTTGAATTCCCATTCGATACAATTCAATGCTCTGGTGTGTGATTTTTTCCGCCCTAATTCCATTCCCTCGTGTACTCTCGTCCTTAATAACTACTTATGACCGACTTGGTCATCCGACGACGGCCGCATAAGAATATTGCATGGACTTCAATCAGACTTTGGCAGAGATTTGTGTCTGTGTCTGCTTAGGTCCGTTCGGATGCTTTTGAAATATTCAAGTGCTTAAAATTAATGAGCAACCATCTTCAAACCACACACATACATTCGTTTGGCTTGTTCAAATAGTCGAAGGAGTACGTTACTGCGTTTACACTTGGCTTTCCGTTTTCCAGCTTTAGCTTTTATGCGATAATAATTTCGTAGCGCGAGGTTTAGACTCACTAAAATATGTCCTAGCGCTTAAGCATTTCACAATTTATTAATGTTTGGATCGAGACTCTCAGTAACCCCGGACTTACTTACGACTGATTTTTTATGTTGGTGTACATTCCAAAATGTCCTGAACATCATCAAATTTGGTCCGGCAGTTTACGCCACTATAAAGCAGTTAAGAAAAAGGGACTAAGAACCCACCCGTGCGGTACTCTAGCCTTGGTGAGAAATAAGTTTGATTTTCTACACGCTGCGTCGTGACAAACAAAAACTCGTCACAAAAGTATGCTTCAAAACTTTTAAAAATAAATACTTACTTATAAGCTCGAATCGATTAGGAATGCGAGTGACACATTTTCCTTCCCGACCAGACTTGAAAGTCTAAGTAAAAATGTTTCGAATGTCATGTGTCCAATGTCATGTTTTGGCATGTCCATAATTATCGCATGGATTTGATCGTCTTCAGATTTTTTTTATTGAATCTTCTTTCTGATCAGGCAGATGTGACTTGCAAAGTTCCTCCAAAAATGTCGCCTCACTTAGGGCCATTTACTGATACTCAACTTAGCGACTTAAGTTTCACTTAACAAGCTAAGAAGGACTTACTGGTTGACACGAATCGAAAAGTATATCACAAAGTTGGTTAAGTATAACTTAAACTAAGTGGATGAAATAGTGGATCTTAATACCTTAAGGTGCACTTTTATAACGGCAGTGGCGTGAATTGGTGGAGAAATTTGTGAAGAAAAAAGGAAAATTGAATTTGAAAATTATAGTGCGGAGTACGAATAATTTGAAGATAATTATGGAGGTGGTTGCTATTTTTACGAAACAAATATTTTTTTTTTAAGGAACTTTCGTTTTTCAAACATTTTTGATAAATCAAGGACATAACCATGATTATTTTACAGCAGATTTTAAAATGGATTATGTCGGTTTTTCTTACAAATTTCCCTATGAACATATATTTTCAAGAAATTAATTTTATTTGAAATCAACTTTGTTTGTTATCCGTCACGCTGTTTATTTAATTTTTTTTGGCCTAATGATTATATTGTTTCATTCTTTTACTTTAAAAACTTTAATTTAGTTATGTTACAACTGAATAATTGTTAGTTACTGTAGTTTTGTACAAATAATCTCTGAGTCACTGTAAGGCCATCCGTGCCATCAGATCGTACCATATTCTGCAACATACAATGCGCGAGCTTCAAATCCAATCAGACGATACACGCACACTTGATAGCGTATGCATACGAGAGGTGAATTGCACTGCATACAAAGACGAATTATGGCTGTTGATGGTCAATTGCCGACCGAGATCGACCGAGATCGTTCATTTGGGTCGTGATCGCAGAAGACATCGGATGGAGCAAGGCAACGAAGTATATTTGCACACAATAGTGTGTTAATAAATTATTATTATAAATTAATTGTATTAAAATTTAATTCTTAATCACAACTATTGCCACTCATTGTTGATTTATGTTATAAGAGCTTATTTACAACGACTTAAATATCAGAGGAATCCAGGAACGTACAATACATACAAAATTATCGGAGACAGCTATGGCAAAGGCCAAGAAATATTTTTTTCGAGTACCTCCATTCCCGTGAGTGATTGGCGCCATCTATGGAACACAGAATCGAATTCTGATTCACACACTCATTTACTTACAAAGATAACGAATTTGACATCTAAGATCGAAGTCAAGTTGGTTACAGTTAAAGAAAATTCTTTTCTTTGTTAAACTCGATGTAAATATTTACTAGCAACGCAGAATAGGTTAACTTGAACTTAAGGTTTAATAGTAACTTGGCTATGAAGTAGATTCAGACCTTTAATTCCCGTGTTGCTGCCGCTTCATCCACCTCCCTATACTTCGTGGACCTACTTGACGTGTTCGTACTTTCCCTCTGTTGGTGTATGTAGTTATACATATAACCAGTTGTTGGTCTTAGGAAGCTCAAGGATGTCCTTTTTGTTCACTATGTTTTCAATCCTGTTGAGGAAGTAGCTTCCCAGATATTTTCTTCTTATCTCTGCAAGGGCCAGGCAAGAACCGATATAATGTAACACAGTTTCGTCCTAATCTTCGTCAATTCATCTTCTGTAGAAGTCATTACGGGCCCTTCAAGCCTTCTGTCTTGATTGCCAAATAGGCAATGGCCAGTAATTATGCCTACTGCTTTACTAATATTCCTTCTATCGAATTTAAAAAATTAGTTCTAGCTGGATCTGATGTAGGCTAAATCGTTTTCGATGAACTACATGTGTCCAATTCCGTCCATCAACGGCATCTGTTAGTAGATTTGGAGGAGGTGAGGTGTCTTCTGATTTTGTGGCAGTGGTAGACTCTTGCTAATTCTTCACCTCTTTCATTGGCCAGAATATCCTTGTGCACAGGGTAAATTTCCATCTGTCCGCTATCTCCCTTGTAGATAGACTGCAGAAACTTACCATCTTGTAATTTATCGATGGTGCTTCCAGAGCCGTTATGGCCAACTGACTAGCTATATAAATAACAAAAGTTCTTCCGTCCATCGGAGTCATTGATAATCGGAGGGCTGCCTCATGAATAGCTGTTACTTCTGCCCGGAAAACACTGCCGTGGTTCGAGAGACGCGTGACTATTGTCAGTTAGGCGAACGGGCTTATTTCCCGAAGCCTCTCTCTGAATTGGAGCCGTCAGTCTAAATTTCCGTAACAATGAAAGTGGTGATCAATAGTGGATACACTAAAATAATATCCAAGGTATAAATACTAATTGGGTAACGAATAACCAGCTAGTCAACTAGAACCTCACGACATCACAACAAGCCCACTTCTTCACTACAGACCGAGGTGGAGCTGAGCATCACCCAACCCCTCCACGAGGCCCAGTATCTCGCCAGCTGCCTCCAGTTTTGCACACCAAGCAGGCTAAGGTTTCCGTCGACTTGTGACTTATGTCCCAGAAGCTTAGAGTCAAAGTTACTAAGGGCCGGAGCTAAATTTTCACACGCTCTACATGGCCCAACCATCTTCGACGTTGGAGAACCTTACATCTAACCTACATAAATTGTATGTCTGCTCCTCGCTGTCCAAATACTAAATATTCAACTCGAGGTAACCTCGTCGCATAACAACTATAGAATGGTAAGTGTGACGAACTGAGCTCTGATATTCGCAGTAGATTAACAATGTGCGTTTGTTGTCTATTTCCAGTCAATGACAATTTCAAACAAAGAGTCATCACAACTACCTTATAGCCAACGAACTGCTCAACCCCGCCAATAGCATAAGGGATGCTGCATTCTGTGTAGTCAAGTGCACGCGGATTATAGTCATCACCGGCAATTTTATTACATGCACTCACTTTATCTAAGTCATTGGCCCACAGTGGTTGACTTAGTATAACGTAGTTGGACATAACCTAAAAAAAATTGTTTCAAATAGAAAAAATACCGCTAATCTAAGTCAAATACCTAAATAACAAGAATAAAAAAACACAAATATTTAAATTTCCTTGCTTTAGAAATGGAAAGCATTTCAATTCATGTATAAATCTTTTCTTTCTCTCGAGTTTGCCTTTCGAGGATGAAGAATTTTCTTAAGGCGGTAGTGTAATAAAAGTGATGATGTATATTTGAAGCAAATATGTCAGAATCTCCTATTGGTTAGTACTTTTAAATTGAATGTATCTTAATTAATATAGTCACTTAGACTTAGTCGCTATGAATTAAATGCGGTGATATATGATACTAGACGCAAACTAACCATCTTTGGAATTGTTTGTCCACAAATAAACTACAACCGCGTACAAGGCTATCAATTTGGTAATTTAAAGATTGAATTATTACATTTAAGAGATCGAAAACTTAATTCCCGACACGCAGCGCAACATTCCATTTTCTTCTCATAGAGGTATCAATTCACCCTTTTCAGGGCAAGTCCTTCCTTTAAGTGAAGGCAATATATTCATTCATAAAGAGTGAAAATCTTTTGAGTCATCAGTTGTGCAACTGCTGTTTTGTAACACTTGGTATCCAAAAAGTCAATAACCCCTCTGCATAAAGCTGATCATAAAAAAGCCTCGAATATAGCAAGTCGTTTATAATCCACTATTAGAAAAAGTTAAAAAAAAAAAAATCAATTGAACAAATATTAGAACCCAAGAATGATTTTAAAATGCATTTCTTGTCAAACAAAATAAAAATAAAAAGTCTGAATTAATTCCAGCTAATGACCCTAAGTCCACCAATGAGCGGCGGTTCGAAGCTTCCTTTCCATCTACCTCAATATACAAGGTACCATACCACTCACCACAATCGCTCTAAGCCAGAACAAGTCGGGTTCTTCGCACTGTTTAATACGCATTCCCTTCGATTCGGCAGGAGACGTTGAGTTTTTTCTTAACGAAGACACCAAATATTAGGTTTGGTGCATTGTTAATTTAACACCATTTTTGGGCTTCGTAGACCGATACGGCCAGGATGTAAGGCGAACGTTCGAAAAATTAACCCACAAATGTTTAATTCTTCTGAGAACATGCCCTTTTCCTGCACAGATAGATCCTGTCACTGTCTGTGCACGACACCCATGCCAATAGGCAAACATAGTTTTTAAAGAATTGACCTTCTGAGAGCAACTGTCGAAGTCATTAATTAATTCCCAAAATCGTGAACACATGCTGCGACTTTAATTGGAGCAACTTCCATTCGGTCTCTCCGGAAAGGTGATTCCGACATAAATGCCGGAAAACCGAATTGCCCTTGTGAATCCAAGTCTTTATGGGCTTGATGCGCAAATTAAAAAATTGTCTCGTGCTTTATCTCTTCATTCTCAAGGACGCACACTATATTTAGGTATTATCATCCTCGTCCATCCACATTTTATCGACAGACACCATCGTCCTCCGAGTGCTTCACATTTTATTCGCCACCGTCTGTTGCACACGTAGTATGTTTTATTGTGACAAAAACACCACTTTAAGTCCATTAAACGAAAACGAAACGAAACGAAAGATCCCCGCCACTATGCGAACACTGTGCCCCACTCAAACGTAAGCAATTTATACTTCATATTCTCAGTCGCACAACACTCATATACACGTGCATAGTTGGGGTATCGTTTTTGTTTATGTTCAGCTGTCGCACGGTGTTCGCTTGACTCCTTCCGTCCGGTCGGTTTCACTACGACAGAACTGTGTCTTTAATAGCGAAAAATTTATAGCGACTTGAATGTCAGCAATTTTGTGACAGCAGCCGTAAAAAAGCAACAGTACAACGTAGCAATAAGTTTTCATTTTGTCCATTGCTTGCGGTGCGCTCCTGATTGCTGCCACTGCTAGACGTAGTGATGCCTTCGGCCGGCCAGCCCCTGCTGCTCATCCACCCCCATGGTAAATGGTCGACAATGACATCGCCATCTCACGGAAAGGACATGCAAACAGCGGTAGCGGAGGTCTTAAAGTTCATTTCATTTCGATGTGATTTAATGACAGACACAACGACGGCAATAAAAATGGTCGCATATTGTACCTGCTGATGATGGGGTTGTAAGGACGAACACTCTTGAATGTCCTGTGAGGCACAATGTAACGTATGACAACGATTAAGGGGCGGGGGATGTCTTTTGTGTCCTTATTTGCTACATGCGGTGGTGGTAGGTTTTTTCTTTCTCTGAGTTTTATGTTGGATCACACGTAAGAAAGAAATGGTCACTTTGATTAAATTTCGCGTTTCCCGAAGGTAGGTGCTTGCCGTGCGGCTGTGGTTTCGATGGAAACGAAACTTTTTGCCGGAAACAACTTTGCGGAAGTTCTGATTGCTTGAAGCAAAAATTAGTGCGAATTACGCGCAACGTCCAAATAACTTCGGGCAATCAATAAACTATGTCCGTGTGTTGATGGGTGAGGTTAACGACGCACCGACAGAAGGAAACTCTGAGTCGAGCTGGACCTTTAGTGTCCAATAAGAAATTCATGAAGAACTTTTTGACATACAGGCTCTTAAAGCAGGGCTGTGCTTGCTGGTTCTTTAAGTCGATTTGGTGATTACGCAATTAGAATAAAACACTATTTTGATAGGTCTCCATCAGGACCCTCACGAGCGACGTCCAATTCCCCTGAAATTGAATCCCAACTACACCGACATCGAGTGCTAAAATTAGTATTCAATGTAGCCTGACGTCTAAATTCAAGACGCTACGCAAAACTGCGGACATGATTCTTTGCGTCTTCGAAAGAAAAATTCCACGTCGGATAAGGCGACTGGAGGAGAAGACACAACCGCGAGCTCTGCAAGCTGTACCAGGATGTGGACGTAGTCCGGAAGGCCAAAATCCGTCGACTACACAAGCTCGGCCCCATCGAATGAATGGGCACAATCGCCAGCTAAAGGAAACCGAATCCGAGCGTCCTATTTCGAGAAGGAGAGGAAGACCGAATCTCCGGTTTAAAGACCAAGTAATCGCGAATGCAAGACAGCTTGGTCTTGATGACTGAAAGCAACGACTATTCAGGGTCTGAACCTCTATGGGTTGCCGGCCTGATAAGTGAGTCAGTAAGTTTCAACATGGTTTCAATTTGGATGGCCGATTACTGCACAAGATAATAAGGCTTGGCTCATAGAGGTCTCAAGTTTGCAATTGCCTCTGAAAACCTGCTGGTATTCATAATGATTACTTGAAAGCCGAGGTAGATGAAGACCTTGAATGCCCCAAAAGTATATCCGCATATGGTGACGTTATGACCAAAGCGTTGGTGGTTTATATGTGCATCTTGATCTCTTCTTCTTCATAGGGCATTACAGTCCGTCCGTATGTCCGGATGTAAACCGGTAATCGAAATATTGCCGCCACCACAGACGCCTCATTGATGGCTCACCAATCACGTCAATGTAATGGCTTTTCTTGGTGTGTCGAATGAGTTCTGCATGACCATCTAAAGAAATAAGTATGTTCAAAAAGCCACCAAGGAAGGTCTCCCTGTGCTCATCACGCTCCCTTAATGGAGCAGCGATAATTCTCCAATCATTAATTTTTGACAATCACGAGGTGAGTACAAATGTTAAAATACCCTAGGGCTATGTCATGATAGAAGCTACAATTCTTTTTGTTGAGATAATGAACATTTGTTTTCAGTTTCTATCTGAAACAGGAAAATGAAAGATGAAATTAATGGCTTAGATGATACGGTTCAAGAACGGATAAAATACTAAGCATTAAGAAAATTATGCTGAAAATCTGCGCAAGGAGTTTAAGAATTAACAAATTTTTCCGAATTTTTCTTAAGCTGAAAATGAATTTAGAGCTGTACACAACATTGTCATAAAGTGTGAATTCGTATAGACTAAGCCCTTAAATGTGAAAATGTTAAGAAGAATGCATTAGAGTAAAAAATCTACATTTTTCAGCCCCTGGCAGCTTGCCTTTTGACATTTCGGCATTTTCTCTGGGTCTTGAGACCCAAAAACTTACACACAGACCAAAAGGATCAGATTATATTCATAGCCATGTAGATTGCACACAGGAAAAGAATTTTTATCTTTCAAACAAAACTTGTTACCTCTTCTCTGCCAAGCTACATTAAAAATGGATAAATGGCCACATTGAGTTTGACCACTCAAACTGCCAATAGGTCCACTATGCTGAAGAGGATACCTCAGATGACGTGAACTACCACTATCCCATCATGGCTAGGAAGAAGCTTCATCATATTAATAATCGAACGTTTTGAGAATGACCCTAGGTATGAGTGCTTGTCGCCCACGTATATAAGGTGTTCCAAATTTTACCGCAGACAGCCTCCTGTGTAGAATTTGACATTCATTAAGTGCAACAATCTCTACTGGGAAAATTCTTGATAACCATTTTTCTCTTACCCACCCTCTCCCAACAACGCACTGTGAAAATAATAAATAAGTTCGTCTACCTAACGGGCAATAGATGCAATAAGAGTTTACATTTCACATTCTCAGTCAATGTACTAACCAAACCCAATTCCAAGGAACACTTAAAGCTTACGAAAAGCTTCTAAAAGGAAAGTCAACGAAATAATATAGAAATAACTTTCTTTCATAGATGTCAGGGGTGAAAGTAGAGAGTTCCTTTTTCGAGTTGATTGTTCTTTCCCACAGATGGAGCTTAAGCCAATTCGCAATTTTTGAATAAGAACCGTTATTTTATTTAAAATTTTGAAAACAATTAGGCACTATGCTCACAGAGATACATCTACCTAACTTACACATCCTCACAAAATTATTCGCACAAAGACTTTACAGCCGAATTTATTTGATATTTTCTATGTACAACTTAATAAGTAACTGCTTTCTTGTATTATACATCTGCTCTATATATTCAATAGTCATATTCAAGGTTCAAACTGATGCAATCAACCCTAAGGGTATTTTTTTTTCGACTTCTCCGAATACGGCAAGAGGAAAGCAGACACAAAATTATCCTCACAAACTCAAGCGTTGTGTTATAATAACCGCTTGTTCTGTTGAATGCTGATCGAGGCAACAAGCAGAAGGATAGAGGATATTTCTGAGAAAATAAAATAAAAAAAAACGAAAAAGAGCAAAATGGGACGAAAAAATTCGGAAACTTCTATAGAAGAGCGAAAGGTTATTTTAAAGTTAGTTTGCGAAAGCAAAAAGTACCGAGAGACTGGTGAACTTGTTGGAAGATCCTTCAAGTTCATCATCCTCCTGCCATAAGTTCAGAAATGAGGGTTGTTTAGAAAATAAAAAAGGTAGGGGTAGAAAAAAAAAATATTATCGGAGCCAAATCAGAGGCATATTGTCAAGAAAATCAAGAAAAACCCTAAGACGCCAGTAAAATTATTGACCGCAGGATGTCAGGAATCATTAAAAAAAACGACTCTCTGTCGAAACAGTAAGGCGGACTATAAGGTCAAATAATTTTAACGGTAGAGTTGCACGTCGCAAACCCTTTATTTCCAAAGCTAACAAAGAAAATAGACTCGCGTTCGCCAAAGAGTATGTTAACAAGACTCTAGACTTTTGGAACACCGTTATTTTTAGTGACGAAAGCAAGTTTAACTTGTTTCGCAATGACGGGAAGCAAAGGGTTTGGCGAAAACCAAATACTGAGCTGAATGAAGCTAATCTTCAAGCGACGGTAAAACATGGCGGAGGTAATATGATGTGGGGGGGGGGGGTTGGTCAAATGGAGTTCATTGACTATAGAATGAACCAATATGACTACCTCGACATCCTAAAAAGAAATTTGCAGCAAAGCGCTACGAAAATTTGTCTAGGGTCAAATTATGTCTTTCAACAAGACAACGACCCAAAGCACACCGCTCACAATGCCAAATTGTGAGTATTTTTTCATATTTTCATTTTTGTGCGATTAATTTTGTGTTACGTTTAATTGAAGTCAGTTTGTTTATTTTCGCCTACTTGGATTTATTAATATTTGATTTTTTTGTACTAAAATTTTGTACTTTTACTAATTCTAATTTTTTTAATTTTATTGAATTAATTTTTCACGACTAAGCTTATTTCGCTAAATGAAGTCTTGTGCGAATAATTTTGTGAGGATATAATTTATAATAGCCTGGGAATCCATTTGCATCGATTTTTGACATCAAAAAATGGCTATGTACAATGTATGCATTCTTGAGTCTAAGTCGTCATCAGATCTGCGAATGTGTTTTTAAAGTCAGTCGAAGTACAGTCGAACTCCGACAAGTCCAACTTTGATTTCTGTATATGTAAGAGCGCCAAGACTAAAATTTGCATGTAATTTGACTTCGATATCTGGAACATCGATTACTCGAATGTCTTGATAACTCGAACATATATTTGGCGTTACTTTCGATAGGTCAAATTTTGAAGAGAAATTCCCGAATTCGGCGTATTCTACAAGTTCGTTTTATAAGGAATCGCTTTCGGGAACTGCGTTTGTAATAAAACAGTGGTTTTGGTGAATATTCTGAGCGGGGGAAGTCGATGAAATTCTTTTGATTGTCTGAACTGAACGCATAAATGAAAGAAATGAGAGAGAAATTCAACTGCACGTGGAATTTGATGCTTGAATAAAAAAAACCGGAAATATACAAGGTGTTACGTATGATGATTTTCTTCAGGCGAATGGGGATACTGTTACTTAGGAGTTTCCCACAGATGAAAATATTTTCGAGATATATAGATGTGAACCCGAATCTTCTCAGCTCGACAATAACGATGACACCGGTGGTGATGTAGTAAGAAAATACTAGGCGATAATTGAGGATGATTTGATTCAACCACCTTCAAATGAGTTCGGTTGCAAATTCATTGTTCATTTTGCATTTATATCATGAAACAACTAACAATTCTGCTAACATAGGTATAATGGTTTAAATTCCATTGAAGATGTTTTTAAAGACCAAAATAAGAAATCCGCTCATCAGTCATGACTAACAGACTATTTTAAATAATAATTATGCTCCTCTAAGCTTAATGTGTTGTATCGCAAATAAATAAATATTTTTATCAATTTGTATTTTACTTCTGTAGCATCAGATGCACGCGGGTATATAAATCCGCGTCACAGACTACTGAGGGACAGTGTATCGATCGTCGTCGGTGTAACTACAGGCTATACATTGTATACATTGTTGAAAAGTAGAATTTTTAAAGGTAAACTCGGTAGCAATCCGTTCAGTGTTGTACATTAAATATTTTATAACGATTGGCGTCAAATTTATTTACATAGTATTTCAAGACATAAGCACATGCACATGATACAAAAGAAATAAAGTAGAAAGCATACTAATTAAACTAAACCAGTATTTAAGAATAACTATTTAACAATTTACTACTGGACCCGAAGTATAGAATTCAAATTAAATTCCATAGTCTTGTGCGTTAAGACTCAGAGTCAGCGACTTGTACTCGTAGCGTGTGGGGTTGAGTGCATAAGTGTGCATGAGTGGGAAACGTGTACGGAAACAAATCCTGCATTATACTATTCTTTATTTTGAAATGTTTCTTCTAACTTATGAACTTTCAATCAATCGTAATTTTTCATTTCAAGTTAGGCACTGTCAATTTGAAAACTCACAACGAGTTTACGAAGTTCAATAAATGAAGATTCCATATTCGGAATACACGAAATTGTATCCATTTTTTTATTTAGTTTAATTTAGTTTTAAATGTTTAATGAACAATCTAGTTCTTGTGATAGTTATATAATGGCTGAAATTATTAATAATGCTCTCACATAGCGGCCATGTAAAATTACTAAGGATATATCGATAGTGTATTGATCTCTGTTAACAAAGTTTTTCTTCTTTGTGTGTTGTTTTAATTGTCCTGTCTTCCATCGCGCACACTAATTTGGCGGAAGTCCTTTTCCATCCTTATGCGTCCCATTTTGCTTATAAGTATACACGGAATTCAAGAATCCTCTAACCCGAGTTAAGTTTTATATGCTATCTGGAAACATTCATCTCAGTGTACAGCCCTTATAATTCATGGTTGAAAGAGTCCTGCAAAAACTCGTACGCACAAGCATTCGTACGATCGTCGCCGTGGTGTAGTGGGTAAGTGCGTCGGCTCCTGCGCAGTGGGTGCCAGGTTCGATAACCCTATTTACTACCTACCATAATTCTAGGATGCACCTCTTTTGAGTCAATAACAATGCTCAATGAGTGTGCTTGTCTAAAACAAGCTTCTCAACTTCGCCGTTCGGAGTCGGCATTAAACTGTAGGTCCCTTCAACTCGTGAAAGAACAATAGCACGCACAACACGAGTGGTTGCTGAGAAGCTAGGCCCAGGTCCGCCTCGGACTGTCGCCCATATTATTATTAATATTATTAGAAGCATTCTCTCGAGAAATCACTCATGATTTCTTCATCCAACAAAGGACTGCCTCTTAAACAATAAAATAGTTCATTGACCCGTGGAAGCCAACAAATCCTTGCACTAGAACTGAAAATAATAAGTATCATTATAATTAATTAATGAACACAAACATGTTAATTTGATTTATAATTTTGAGTTAAGTGTTCAGCATCACATGAGCTTGGGATAGTGAATTACATTCAGTGAATTATCTGTTCCTTAGAACGATTCTTTGCAATATACCCACTTTAATGGATGGTGTAGTTCGTTAAATGCCTGCCCTGCCTGTGGCATCCCCGGTTCGAATCTCCTTGTGACCAAAGTTAATACGCTTATATCAGGTTTTCAAATCTGCGGCAGTCACCATTTGCTGTTGGACGATCCATGATAACAGACTGACTGTGGGTATCACAATGGACCAACATGGTCTAAGTGTGCTGGTGAATTCACTACTAGCCCGCTTCTCTACCCTACCCACTGTAAGAACAAGGACTGTATCATAGCAATCGATTTATAGTTGCGAACAAAAGATAGCCTTTCCTTCATCAAATAAAACTCACATTTTATCATTGTTTCCGAAATACTATAATACTCTCAGAAAACATAACTAAGGGGATGTTTTGTTTGATATTATTTCCATAGAGTACATTTCATACTTCTGTCTGTGGCAGTGACAAAAACCTAAGCCCTTACGTACCTAATTCAATCACCATTCCGTAAAAACACGCAATTAAATTATGCTTACTATCACATAACCGTGCACAAAATAGTAACATCCATGAACCCATCTTTTGTTCTCCACAAATTTATTGACACTGTCCCAGTTCTTATTCAGAGGAAAAAGGGGGATTAACAGCTTCTAAAAAATGTGATTAAATTAAAATCATTCCCTTACATCCTTGCAATCGGCCACTAGACGACACGACATCAATGAGATACGAGCGGAAACCAAACAAAAAGGACACACTACCACATCACTTTTGCTTACAATATTAATGCTCGGGCGAGACATACGAAATCCCACATGACTTTTGTCCAAATGTCCACCACCCACCATGAGGTCCCTTAATATTTCAAAAATCATAAAAAAGGGCAATATTCCAAGACAGCAGGTACACACACATACATCGCCGCATTTATGAATAACGTCCGCACAAAAATAGAAACATTAAATATGTATTCATGTCCGGGAAACTAGAAAGTCCACTAACCATAAAGAGATCAAAATATCATTTGTCTTCTCTAATGGATTACTTTTAAAAAGCATTTAATTGAAATTTATATGGATTCTCTTAAAATTATACTCCTGCGTTGGATGTCCTTTTGATATTCATTGTGGGAATGTGTGTGTGGGGGGGGTTTAAAAAGATGTAACATATTTCTATAGTTGAAGGGTGAAAACGGGTTTTTTGACAGAAATCAAAGTGTCACTATGAAGAGGGGTAGCATTGCTTTGCTACTTTTTGCCGAATGTGTCCTTTTTTAATTTTTGGCATTCGTTTATTTAGACGGTTGATGAATTTTGAGAGGAGTATGACGTCCTTAAAAGGTCTGACATTCACATCTGAGTGCGTGATAAGAATAAATGAGTGGTGCAGATAAATTAAGAAATTCATTCAAACGAAATCGTACATCACTTAAGTGGATGGTGGAAATCAGATTGGGTTGTCATTATCAGGGGTAGAGCGATGAGCTGCAAATTTCAACTTCTTGTATGGACCGCAGTCAGATCTGATAACACTGGTCTACAGTGAAAAAGTATTCTGAATCATTTTAACTATATTTCGCTTATCTTACCGTGCTGAATACGAATTGGTAAGTAAAACGTTTTTATTAGTTTAATTTTTCATGATAACCCATATCCTGCGAATTGATTGATTCTACCCTCGTTGAACAAGATAATGCTGATATTTACTCAGTTATTTGGAATCAAATGAAGGAAATATTGTGATTTAGTGCTCTGTTTTGATTCACAGGGAAATTTCTCTAAAGCAGGCAGCAACGAGGAATGATTGTCCGCTAGTCAGAGGTGTCCTTTCTAAAGGGGTACAGATGTACGAATATCTTCACGCCGGGACCGTGACGAATAGTCCGTAAAGAGGGGTGTCCCTTATAGAGGGGTGACCGTAAAGAGAAGTTTCACTGCAATAAATGATAAAGTGTTAAGAGTATTAAAAATAACTGTATCTTATAGAAAAATGTATTTAACATGTGTAATTAATACCAGATATATTTGTGATAAGGTGATATTTAGTAAGCAAATGTCTACAATAAAAAAGCATAACTTCTCTGAAAATGATATAAGACACCACCATAAAATGTGACTTCCCCATATCTGCTGTAATCCGTGTGCTACAGGTTTCAATTCATTTCGCTGTACCAATATATAATAATATATATAATATGGGGGGCGCGACAGTCCGAGGCGGACCTGGGCCTAGCTTCTCAGCAACCACTCGTGTTGTGCGTGCTATTGTTCTTTCACGAGTGGAAGGGACCTACAGTTTAATGCCGACTCCGAACGGCGAATTTGAGAAGCTTTTTCTAGACAGGAGTACTCTTTGAGCATTGTCAGTGACTGGAAAGAGGTGGAGCCGTGAATTATGATAGGTGGTAAATTCGGGTATCTAACCTAACACCCTCTGCGTAGGAGTCGACGCACTAACCCACTACGCCACGGCGACCCACCGCTGTACCAATGCAGTGGTGATAATCGATAAATCATCAAACTGATTGTTCTGACAACTCATATGTTTGTTAAATCAAAAGCTAAGCAGAAGAAGAATGTCATAGTGAATCCAAGTTTATCGTCAGCTACACGTCCTCTGCCGTAAAGCAATCTTCACCCGATTTCAACACGGTGGTGAACATAGTGACCGATTCCATCAGGATATAGCAAACATGGCAGCACAATATCAAGGCAAATGGAGCGTTGCAATGTTGTATGATTATTCCTGGACTATTTGCCGAGATGTTGCAGAAGAATAAAAGAGGTCAGAATAAAAGAGGACAGCCAAGGAACCACGTAACAATCCTACTAACGTATAGAAGAACGGGCTATTTCTTTTATTATTTTCAAAAAAAAAATTTTCTAAAAAACAGAAAATAATTTTAAGTATTCATTTTAACTATAAAATATTTAAATATAAAAATTTACATGGAGAATACTTTTTTAAAGTGAAAATTTAACTTTTTTAAAAAAGAAATTTCGAGTTTTGGCGTTTTTGACTTGTCGAACTTCAACAAGACTTCGTGAGAGAGAGTGAGAGATGTGAAATTCAACTCCCATCGCAAAACTTTTCAGACGACTATGGTCATTTTGATTAACTTCGATGATATCGTCAAAGATTTCCTTCACGTAAGACACTTACTATCGTCTCGCCTACTACAACTGACATATGTGCTCTAATTGCTCTCAAATTTCACTAACACATTCTCAGTTCAGTTTGCGATCAAAGCTAATGCAAATGCTACTTATCACTTTAAAAATTTCTCAATAGCATACATGATGTGTATACACCATTTGTTCTCATTTAATAGGAGACGGTACTGAAATAGGTATCGCCAAAAATCAGTCTTCGAGACGATAGTTACTGACAGTTTTCAGTCTACGTGAAGCAGGCAAAACGATATCTCTCAGACGCTATCGATTTTTTATGCATGCATGAAGCGAAACTATCGTCGATACGCTAGCGCGAGACGATTGTCGCCTTACGCGATTAGACCCCTGTATCCTGTGGGTCTAAATTTGTAACTCCTATCCCGTGGTGGTGTGGTGCGTCGACTCCTACGCAGAGGGTAACAGGTTCCACCCCCAAATTTAGCAACTTCAGTAATTCACGGACCCACTTCTTTCTAGTCACTGACAATGCTCAAAGAGTACCATTGGCTAAAAAAGGCTTCTTAAACTTCGCTATTCTGAATCGTGGGTGCGGGAGAACTCTGGCATTCGAGAAAGCTGAGAAGCGGACGAA
Organism: Eristalis intricaria; assembly: GCA_964034865.1. Classification (NCBI taxonomy): domain Eukaryota; kingdom Metazoa; phylum Arthropoda; class Insecta; order Diptera; family Syrphidae; genus Eristalis; species Eristalis intricaria. Next base: position 23,249,115 of record OZ035876.1, on the reverse strand, counting down.
CTTGGTACAAAGGGCACTAATTCCCGACTCTATCCTGCTGGAGATCAATCGCTATAGCAATGCAAATCCTACTCCGGTTTCGAAATGCTAGCGTAGCCTGATCAGAATGGGTAGGCGGAATCCTAGAACCAATATCGGCTTCATAACCGGGTATTGTGCCAGTGTATCAAACGCCTCTAGACAAGGCCTACTCCGCAATGACTTGTGCAGGGACAAGAAAGAGTATGAAACTGGTGCTGTGAAAAAACGCAGATTTTTGGTGTGGAGTTTCCACAAGATGAAACTACATAGTACCGCTGACATGTCTCCGGAAAAAAATTTAGGCTGCAAAATCCACGTCCGTTCCGTCGACGGAACTGTTTAGCACAACTCTTGAATTGAATTTCGTTGACCGATGATGATTGGAGGCTAAAAGAAGGGCCTGAGGTGAGAAAGAAAGTATGGAGGTTTTAAAAATGGTTTCTTCAAAAAGGAGAATCATCCTCCCCAAAAAGGGGATAGATGGGATGGTTATGCATACAGAATGAATTTGAAGCGACTGCAATGCTGATAAGTTAGAGACTGGGGTTTATGGGTAGATATTTACATCATTCCTGAAGCGTGACGTAGGTTAGGATAGGTAGGGCGGGGGTCACGAGTGATATCACCACCACACTTAGACCATGTTGGTCAATTGTGTTACCCACAGTCAGAATACTACTACTGATTGACCACTCCAGTGATAGTGCCGTTAATTTGATCCCAACAGCAAATGATAACTGGACCGGTTTTGAAAACCACATAAAAGCATATTAACTTTGCTCTCACTGGGATTCGAACATGGAACCCCACTCACCAAGGGCAGCACTTACCTAGGGCGGTGCCAGCGGTATACAGGCACAGGGCATAGGCCAAGACGGACGCAATAATGTGGCGCGAATATATAATCTCGTACCGGGCACATAAAGGTCTAGTAATGGCGCTATTCCTTATAGAGTCCAACAAGAATCTACCACGAACATGCTGCAGAGCTTCGATCACTTCCACTTCGGTTCTTTCATAAGTTGTTATGCTTAATGTGACAGACAGACCAATAGGATTGGTCCCTTCTCAAAAAGGCGTCCCGTGAAACTGAAAGCTTGCAATTGCCCCGCGATCAACCCCAGCACCTTCCACCAATGAACCTACGCATTAACCCCCTGCTCCAAGTCAACCACTTGCATTTGTAACATTGTATAGTAAATAATTTTTTCATTAGCCATATCATTTGAGCAACCCATCCTCATTTATGAAATAATAATTTAATTTCACATAATTACTCCACTTATTTTTTTCCATTGGTTTCCTGTAAATCCCTATCTTCATCCTGTCATCCTTGTAACTTCACCAAATTTAATTACTTATGCCCCCATAAATTATGTCGTGTTAACTTTGAAGCTAGAATGTATTCATTTAAGCCTGAAGTTGAAAATTGTGTGTATTTTTTTCGAGTTTTTTCGCTCCTTTTCGTTCTTATCCACCCGCTGCGTTTAGGAACTCCCGTAGACGGCGTTACCTTAAAAGTCAGGAAATCAGCATCATTTGATACTTTGTGTGCGGAAGACACACATGTGTGTGTGCGTTACGTTGTCGAATTGCCATGAAATTTTCATCGCATAAAACGCTGTTTGCCACATAAATAGGTGGGCAAGGAACCGTGGAAAAAAGGGTTGTAAATTAAATAACGCTGAAACGGAAGCGAAGGAATATTAAGAGAACACGGCGAAGGAAAAAAAATACATGATAATGTATGTTGACGGAAGCACCTTCTAGGTTATAAGTCAAACCGCCTCTTAACCTCCTGGGCTGATAGGATGGGGTGAGGTATGAATACATGGCCTTGGGGGGATGTCAAATTGCTACGAATGTTTGCTTTTCATACATCTGACATTTCCTGCGCGAATGGGATGATTTGACATCATAAGCTATAGCTGACTTCCTTCGCTGACGGTCCTACTCATTCGTCATCACTTTGCCGGAGATTTGCTGGTTTGCCTCTTCTTCTCGAAAGTGACCGAAGGTACTCTTATCTCCTGTAATAGCTGGAGTGTTGAAGAGTCTAATAACAAGACCCCGTTTTGTTGCATGGGTCAGATTCCTGATAATGGGTGGTGTGAATAAAAACTGAGAAAAGACTCCGAGTAAGAACACATGAGTCGAGTATTTTCGTTAAAGGAAATACTCAATTTGGTGTGAATAAAATATTGCAGGTACCCAACTTTTTTGACGTTGAAAAATTGGGTTCTTGGCGTTTAAGGGGGAGTACAAAGTCGGGTAAGGGTACGTGCAAAATATATGCAATAACAGTTTTAAACATACAAACACGAAAAACAAAGAATTATAATTCACGTCCTTTCGGGGACACTGGGGATAATTTCAAGAATATGTATAGAATCGAGTTTGATTACGTGGAATGGTTAAATACTCATTTCCTTTCTGAGATTCTTTAAGAAACCGGTAGAAACCGGCCATACCGTTGATTGTTTTTGATCTTGTAATGTAATGGGAAGATTCCTTTTTGTCTTTTTCTTATCGACTTTTGAATTGACGGGGTCCTTTATTCTATCAATTTTTTTCTTTATTAACCAAGATGTTCAAATTAAAGCCATGGATTTTTTTTCTTCTTCCATAGCAACTCAACTCAGATTGCTTTTTATTTTTCATGTCTAGTTTGGCTTTTTTCACGGAAAATTGCAAACACTTGATGAAATCGTCATCGTCCATTCCAGATTTACTCTTATTTTTGAGGATTAATGCAAATCCAGCTCCTGATTTATCCTGTTGGCACATCTAGGATGACATGTCACCCTTAATAAGCTATTTAATTAGTACATTTATTTTGCTTCCACACATTGACATTTTAATTTGAGACTTCAGAGAGACTACAGTTACGCAGACTGGCAGCCAGTTCGACAATGAATGAAATGACTTAGTCTTTATACCGGTGGTTCGGTCTACCTGTCCTTCTCTAACCAGGAGGATCTGATTGGAAGACCTTCTTAGGTGGAGCGTTGGTGTTCGTGCGCTTGATGTGGCCGAGCCAGTGGAGTCAGACACAGCTCGTGGAGTTCGCGGTTATGTCTTCTCCTACATTCGCCTACCTCGCGGACGAGATCATAAATCCAACGTGGAATTTTTCTTTGGATGGCATTAAGGATCAACTCTGCAGTTTTACTTAGCGTCCAGCTTTCAGCTCCATACAGCAGGACAACGGCTATATACGTTTAGAGTTTTTTAGGGCATGATTTTATTACTTCCTGTGACAAAGTCCGTGAGTCGATATCTGTTATGGTTTCGTGAAGACTGTGGTTAAAGATCACATCACTGAACGTGTGGAGAACATGAACATGAACATGATATTTGCCATTGAAATCACATCAAGATCAACCACCGAGCAGGATTGGGCCGAGTTCATTAATGAGGCTGATGTTCTAGAATCTACCTTGGATGGGGTTCACACCCCAATGAGTTTATATCTGCACGACAGTAGAGCATAGATACAGTATACTTCTCCTTCATCTATGTAGCTGTAGAAGTCTTATACCGGATTTTGACCTTTTAAGTAGACCCTTGAATAAGTTATAATAGAGCGGGCACAAGGCGATATTTCCCTGACCGTATGATCGTAAGTCCGAATATTCTGGGAAGTGCTACACTCTACTAACGATTTTCGACTACGATTTTCGACAGTTGCAATAATGATACGGAAAGCACTACAGCCCATAGAGGGCCCCGACCTAGCTTCTACAGCCAGTGATGTTGAGTGTGCTTATTGTTCTCTCACGAGTGGAAGGGACATACAGTTGTATGCCGACTCCGAACGGCCAGATTTAAGAAGCTTTTTCTAGACTGACAGTTATTACATCGAGCATTGTCAGTGACTCAAAAGAAGTTGATCATGACGGGTATCAAACCCAAGCATAGTTAGGATTCTACGCACAGACCCACAACGCCCCAAAAGAAAGACAATTTTTTTTTCTGCGAAGCACTGAAAGCCCAGATCTACTGCTCTGTGTAAATTGTTGTTGACCAGCCACGCTAGAGTTCAAATTGCTTATGAATGTGCTGTCTGCCAAATTCCCAAATCGTTTATTTTTGCTATATGAAATCCAAGAAATCCTTGCCCAAATATCGTGGCACACGATGCCCCCCGAGAAAATGGATGTTTGCAGATTTCTATAGATTTCCTATTGATTGCTAAGTAAATAAAAAATGAGAAATGGAAAAGTCCAAAATGTGTTTTTGAACAACTGATTTCTCATAAAAATAATACATCTCATTTATCCACGTCTGGCGTACTAATTATTTCTAGTATTTGGGGTGTCTCACCCCACTGTACGTCATCCAGGTGTCTGTAAATGCCTACTTAGTAAACAAATGGTTTTGTGTGGATGTGTAGAATAAACCCTGCTTGTATTTGCAGTGGAAAGTAGTGAAGCGTTGTGACAACGCGCATTGTAACAACAACCAGACCGTCGCAAAATCTATCGCAGAATGCATGCATTGATCATGAAGTGGAATGTCTTTATCTTTAATTAATCAACGATAATTCCCATTCTTCTGGGGTGATCTCAAAAGGCAGCATCCAGTAATCTGTTCATAGAAAGCCTCTGTTAAAAAGTACCCGGTCCTGGGATTGAGCCTTTGCAGGTGTGGCTTGTAATACCTATTACTTCGGTCACTGCGCATTGAATTTTGGTTATCAAATGAGGTTCATTCCTTGTGACATTAGTTTAGTGAAGAGAGGGCAGATTTGTTTGCTTTTGCTGTACCTCATTAGCCGTGCACCCAGTAAATGTGAGTGCTACGATACTCAGCCATACATTTCCACATCAAACTACTTGCCGTCCATTCTTTTAGGAGTCAAATCTTTCTTTTCGGCATCAGTAGCCACATCACAAGCCACTCTTTGAATGAATCTCTGGCTGTCACCTACAATACAAGTATCATACTTTACATATTCTACTCGCTCGGATCATAGCAGGTCTGGCAAAGTAAGGGTTTTGTAAAGCATGATCTTGGTCCTTCGAGTCAGGAGTTTTTACGCCAGTTGTTTCCACAAGCCAAAGTAACACCGGTTTCTAAAGGCAGTTCTACATCGGATCTCCACAGTGATCTCGTTTGTGGAGTTTTCGTTTGCCCCGAGGTAGGCAAACTCCTTTACTACCTCGAAATTGTGGCGGTTGATTGTAAGTTTTTTTCCTAGGTAGTGTGTGACGAATCGGTTTTTGGTCGACAGTTTGTACTTAGTTTTATCCTCATTGATCTTAAGACCAGCTCGCTTTGCAATTTCTTCAATTACAGAGAAAGCTTCCACTACGGCACGTTGGGAACGTGTGACGATGTCGATGTCAACCACATATTCCAACATTTGGACTGAAGGGCTAGATGGTGGCTTTGATGTTTACAGCTGCTAGCCCAACTATCTTCTCCAGTACCAGATTGAAGAAATCACAGGACAACACATCTACGAGCCGAAACCCGGTGCAGATTTCAAACGGCTCGGAAGTCCTCGAGCTAAGCTGCAGCCTGCATCGTGTATGTGTTAGCGTGGTTCGACACCCGGACCCCGAATCATCGTATAGCTCCTTGCAATGAATTTTGTCGTATGCAGCTTGAAATCGATAAAAAGGTGGTGCGTATCGATTTGAAACTCGCTGGTCTTTTCCAGGATTTCATTAGTGTAAAGATTTGGCTTCGATTTTCCGGGCCGGAAGCCACTCTGGTACATCCCGATTACTGCGGTGCAAAACGGCTTCAGACGTTCACACGGTACGCTGGACAGGATCTTTTAGGCTCGCTCTGTGGTTGTTGCGAATGCGCACCTACGTAATAAAATATTAAATTCACTGACAGACAGTGCACGGCCGAAGCCATTGGGTCTAGACTTTCAGTGGCTATGACTAGTTCATGTTTTCAACATAATTCCCTTCAGCCTCCATCCACGTTGGACTTACTTCATTAGACCCACGTGGGCGGGTGAGAATCAACAGAGAACAAAAAAATATGATGGCTCCTTACGCCCACCGCCACTCAAACATCCGCTCGATTTAATATTGATTTTCGCAACGCACATTCCTTGTGCGTGAGTGTATTCTAATCCCCAATTTATCTGCAGAGTTTAACCCTTTCGAAGAAAATTACTCCTGCCGCCGAAACGAAAGGAATTGATTACAATCCCTCTGCGATGGTGTACGTCCGTGTGCGTGTGAGTGTACTTTGCTTATGGGGGACTTTTTCTTCACTTAGCTGAGTGTTCGCTTTGGGATAAAAATGAAATGAAATAAAATTTATTAGGCGCCAGGATCACGAACCGAAGAGTCTGAAAGAAATTAAAACATTTCTCCAAGCACAAATGAAAAAGGATTTTTTGCTGTTGTTGTTGTTGCTGCTGCCTCCCACCGGTGGAATGAGGTGTGTACGTCTGCTTAGCAACGTACAGCCGGGATGGTGGAAGTTTACTTTTCTAAATTAACAGGATGTTTGATTTCTTTCACGTGTGTGTACCTTGGGGTGATGGCAATTGGAATTCATTTGATGCTACACGAACGTACGAACGCACTCTGGCGTGCGAAGGTGGCCCAGACGCATTCGTGCTTTCTTCCGGCATAATTTACCGCGAACTTCGAACGCTTCAAGGATACAATTTCCATTAAGTCATCGAATTTGAAATAAGAAATGTGTTATCGCCTCGCTGTCAACTTTTCACTTAGTGTGCGAAAGCGATTTGAATATCCCACATGCCGGGGTAATCACGTGGAGCTTCGAATGAAATTGATTCGAAAGAAGGCGTAGGTTTACTTCTTCGGGAAAATACTGCATTAAGTCCTCTCAATTGTTACACACTCGAGTGCCTCGAAATGACTTTATTCAGATTTTTTTCCCACAGTTCTCTTCTGCCAAAGGGATGTTCGTCTTTTTTTAATTCACGCTAATCCTTATTTGCCCTTTGGTGGGTTAGTCGTTTTTTTTTCTCTCCCCATCTCCTTTGTTTTGGTATCCTCTCGACTTGCCGTGGAGGAATGACGGCACTCGATATCTAACAGTGTGGGGCAGTAAACATCCCCAACAGAGTGTTGCAGATGTGGTGTGGAGAGCGAACTGGAAAAAAAAAAGAATGTTGACGGGGAGTGGTTGTTGGGTGAGGAGAAAAAAATCACTGCCCTATGGGTTAGGTGTGCTTGTACGGATCCCCTTCTGTTATTCTTAACCATGACGGGGGCGACGGCGGCGTTGGAATGTGATATGGGGTGGCGAATGGAGTTCTCCGCACGACAATTGACTTAACGCGATTTACGGTGACATCCTCCTAATAATGTTGTCACTCAGCGAGTGGCTTTTAGCGATCACTTGTATAAGGGCTTGGAACTCTGAACTCGTCCGCGGGGTCCCTTTGCTGTTGAGGACAGACGTTTAATGCAAGACATTCGGATGCGTGAGCAGTGAATAAGGTGTTGGGTATTTATCGTGATTCATGTACAAAGATGGACTCCGTAAAATAGTGAGAGTCGGATAAGTTAACGCAAAACAATATAGTATTTCAACGGGAACACGCGCAGGCGAATCCAACACACGCCGCGTCGAGTCAGCAAGACTACACCGGTCATCAAGGGGCAACGTCAGCAGCGTTCCCACGATCGACGGATGGATGGATCGTGGTGACGAATTGCAGTAGCAGCAAAAAATATGTATTTAAGGTAGAATTAAGTTCACGTTTGTAGTTCAGTCGTTTGGAAGGCAGAATCGCTGCCAGTAATAAAGATGTTTTTTACAAAAAAAGAATTTACGATAGTTTAATTGATATTCTTCTTTGACGTTGTTCACACGCATCTTTCGCAGGAAGACCGCCCAATTTCCAATTATTTGTAAGTTGAAGCGCACGATTCTCATCATTAGTTCATTAGTTGCGGAACACAGCGGAAATGGGAGGGAAGTCCATCTCACAGTTCGGCTGCGTTGAATTAAAAATACACGTGGACACCAACCAACAAGAAAACGGTCTCCCGCTTGGATAACTGCTCTCCATTACTCCCATCAAGTTGGCTGAAGTTCTTCTCGACTCGCGGGCACTTTAAGCGCGAACATCCTCATTTAGTTGTCGCACAGGATCGACGTTGAATTCTGCTAAGTTTCTCATGGACTCTACATGGCTCAAGCACCAAAGGCATTTGACTCGACGACTCCTGGCTGGACGTATGCCGCTGCATAGCCATCACAGTTCGTGGTGGAATCCTCTCCTGTATATGCCCTTAAGGGAAAGAGGATCCAATTTTCTCCTCTTCCTAGAAAGAGCTCTATCACCGGGCTTGATCTTGAGCCCAAAGATATAGAGTATGGCAAGATTTATATTGAGTTCGAATTCGGAACTCAAGTTGTTGGCACACTTTACTGCGAAGGCGAGGCCGCTTGCTATAATAATAATAATAATACAGGTGGCGCGACAATCCGAGGTGGACCTGGGCCTAGCTTGTACAGCAACCACTCGTGTTTTGCGTGCTACTTTTCTCTCACGAGTGAAAGGGAGTTTAATACCGACTCCGAACGGCGAAGTTTGAGAATCTTGTAGAGCATCGTCCCGATTTTGTGAATCGGGAATAGAATTTGGCACCCTCTGCGTAGGATTCGACGCACTAAATCACTTCGCCACGCCGACCACAGTCGCTGGCTATATCGATAGTGATTTGGCTTTGATTTTGTGGGTGATTCTTAAAGATACCATATTTATGTCTCATAAGCGGACAACGACGGTTGCAAAACTTTTGTCCGGATAATTGAGTTGTCCGTCCATGGAAAAAAACAATTACTTCACCTTTATTCCATGAAATTCACAAGCAAACTGTCCGATTCCGGGCTAGGGAGTGTCCGCTAAACGAAATATAAAATTAGTGGAACTTTAAATCAAGTTTCACTGTCGTGAAAAATGTCCGCTCAAAGACCGTTGTCCGGCCAGAGTCTCAGAGCCACAAGCTGCCAGACTGATGGCTTGATGCATTGGGCCATCGACTTCTATGTACAACATCATGACTCTCATTCTCTCATTTTCTCTTATACTATGTTGAAGGAGTCACATGTCAAAGCGTTGCCTTTGGTCTTGTTAAGTTCACTCCTGCACAATTTGACACGATAGGTGGACTTAACTGCAAGAAGCTTCCGAAACCTGAATCGGAATTCGAACAAGAGATGACCTGTTTTTTGCATATTTAATCTGGTACTGGAGAAGATAACGTGAAGCGCGGGTGTAAATTTGAAGGCACTCCTTCAACAAGTCTGGCAATTAACATGTTTTTCGAGTAAACTTTTTGTCATCATGTCATCGCAGTATTCGGTAAATCATATCTGACCCGAGTACAATCCTGACACGAGGGCAGTTTGATAAGTAATTTTCTGAAGAAAATATATTTGTTTGGCAAGCTTAAGCGTTTTATTTCTCAAGATAGCCCTCCCAGCTCGATAAATGCGTTTCAGAATATTTTTCAAATATTAAAATTTCTCAGTGATCCACAAGATAGGAGACTACATTGACTGACTACTATCGAGGTCTCAAGAACATCGCTTACCAGATCTTCTCTGCCGTTTTGTGTACTCGCCTAAAGCCGTTTGTAAACAATCTGATGTTCACCATCGACCACATATTCGTCGATTACATACCTGTCAAACGCGTCAGTTTATGTAGGATGACGAGGGAGAATTCTCGCTGCTCCATCACGGTCGGTAATTAACTCATCGAGATCTTAGATAAGGCGACGCGCTGTCATGTGACTACTTACATTATCATGGAGAAGATCGTGCAAGACTCACACGCCAACACTAGAGGCACAGAAGTCCGTATAACTGTTATCATACGCGGATGACATTGAGGTTGGCAGAACACAGCGAGCCGTCAATGAGGCGTTTGGTGGCATTGACATGGAAGCTGCTGAATTAAGTCTAGCGGTGAATGAGGGCAAAACGAAATTTATGCTGTAATCAAGAAAGGAAATTCAGCATAGACGTGCAGGACAGAGCATCACAACGAGCAGTTATAACTTCGAGATAGTCAAGGACTTTGTCTACCTCGGCTCCGTTGTAAATAGTTTGAACACCACCAGAACCGAGATTAAACGCAGAATTACTCTATCCAATCGCTGTTTTTCCGGCTCAAGAGGCAATTGAGTAGTCGAGCCATCTCTCGAAGGACCAACTAGTCTTTTTGTAAAAGGTTCATCATCCCAGTCCACAGGACAAGAGGCACGGACAAAATCTAAAGTGGATGAAGAAGCCCTTGTTCTCTTCGAGAGGAAAGTTCTGCGTATGATCTTTGGTCACGTTAGCGAAGATTCAACCAAGTACGGAGCTAATGCCTAAGATGAACAGGACATGTAGAGCTAACGGACAACACATATTTTTTTTTTTATAATTTGCGCGTGGGATTGGTAATACCCTTATGTGTCCGGGGTCAAGACACAGCACGGGCCGAAGGTATAGAGGGAGAAAGGGAGAGGAGGTACCTGCGCACATTGGTCTTAAGTATCTGCGGGTTGTAGTCTGTGGGAAATATTAGGCTGGAAAGAGCATTCCATATTCGTGCAGTGCGAGTCTCGAGTTTAGCTGTGCGTCCGAAAGTAGGCTTAAGGGTATACTGATGGGCATTCCTGGCGAGACGAGTATTGCGGGTGAATTCATGGAGAGAAGGAATGCAGTTGGCTAGCTCACGTGAACATCGTTTATTGAAACAGAGATAAAACGCGGACAAAAAAAAGACGGCACGTCGATGTTCGTCGATGTAGGTGCAGGGTTGTCTTGGGGTCACCAGACCAGATATGAGCGTTATACTCAAGCTTGGGGCGGACTTACGCCAAATCAGGCCAAATCAGAAGGGATGAAATATTTCTTGCATCGATTAAGGACACCTAAACATTTTGCAGCATTTTTCGCGACCTCAAATATGTGATCGTTCCAACTATGTGTTGTGTTGATACACATGCCAAGGATGGAAAGTTTTCCGGTTGCATCGACACAAACGCCATTCATGGATAATGGCTGATTATCAAGGGTTTGCTTGAGTGACTGCAGACAGTATTGAGTTTTTGAAGCATTGAATTCTACACTTTTGTTAATTATGCGGCCAAGATCGGAATTCAATGTGCTTAACATACGCTGCCGTTCCAATTCCCATGCCAAAGGGCGGGGTTGTGAGTCTTGGAATGAATATAAAAAGCTGAGAGTGCTGTCATCAGCGAAGGAGTAGATTGGATTAGAAATAGCAGATAAGAGATAGATAGATAAGAGATCATTTATAAAAATGTGTCGGAGACAGAACTGAGCCTTGGGTAACACCAGCATTAATTTGGTGGATATCAGACTTGAACCCATCCAAAACAACTTGAATTGAACGGTTCGAAAGGTAATTTCTAATCCATAGAAGAAGAGATTCATCGATACCATTAGCACGCATTTTCGACAAGAGAGCTTGATGCCAAACTCTGTCAAATGCTTTAGAAATATCAAGCGCAACGATCTTGCTTTCGCCTGAATTGTGCAAAGATTGGTTCCTCTTTTCGGTGAGATAAGCTATCAGATCACCAGTGGACCTGTCGCTGCGGAAACCATATTGTCGGTCATTAAGAAGCTTCCGCGATTCAAGATATTTCATAAGCTGACGATTTATCAGCGTTTCCATGACATTAGAAAGAAGTGACGTAAGTGCTATGGGTCGGTACGAGGTGGGTGACGAAGCTTCGCCCTTTTTAGGGACTGGCTGGACAAATGCCGTTTTCCATCTGCTCGGAAAGAGACCTAAAGAGTAGGATAGATGAAAAAGCTTACGCAGTGGTTTTGCCAGCACAGAAGAACACCTCTTCAGAAGTATAGGGGGAATACCATCCGGGCCAGCGGATTTGTGCACGTCGAGATCTTTCAGTACTCTTGCAACTGTACGAGTGCGGAAATGGATTTGTCCCATGGTGAAATCAACGCTCTCAAGTACAGGTGGAGACAAATTGGAATCTGGCAGTGTTGAGCTAGCTGCAAAATGAGCCGCAAGCAGATTAGCTTTGTCTAAGGAGCTGACAGCTGGAATGTCATTGTAAATGAGCGTGGGAAATGAAGACGAGGGGAATTTAAGTGACCAAAAGTTTTTGCTACCCTTGGGACATTGTAGCACTTTTTGCCTCAACTTTTACTCATAAGAGAATTTCACACGTCTGATAGTTGCATTGCAGTCATTTCTGGCCCGTTTAAACTTCTTCCGGTTTTCCTCAGTAGGGTTGGCTTTGTATGTCCGGAAATTCAACTCTCTCATCCTAATAGTCTCTTTACATACATATCCGGTGTAAAGAGTCTTCGTTTCGTAACCTGTAGGAAAAAGAGATACTGGACTCCAGCGCTTAATATGGCGCAGCCAAGTGGAGAAGCGCCAACTTGGCGTGCGGCACTGGAGGCAGATAGGCAGAGACCGTATTAGTTGGAGAGCCTTCTTGGTTGAGGTCCAAGTCCACCCCGCAGAGTAGCACTTAATAAAGAAGAAGAAGGTTTTCCCAATCCCCTCAAAATAGCCGTTTAAGTGATAACCTCTTCATTCGTACCAACATTTCTTACCACACAGCCATTTCATTAGGCCTGGAAACGGAGAATAATAGCAGATTGATAGATAAGGAGAATATGCAGGATTGGGTAGCCGTTCGTTTTCCAATTTATAAATTTGTGTCGCTCCCTTAAAGTGGGCACACGTTTGCGGTAATAATTGGGTGTTCACATTAAAATAAGAAAATGAACAGTCTCTACTTTTAGCGGATGTCAAACAACAATTAATTGAAAACTTGGCAGTAGTTCATCTATAGATGGCCATTAACACAGTGTTGAGCAGTGTTGCATTTAAAGTTTTACCGCGAGAAATTAAAAGAGTCACTCAGTTATCAAACGACCGTGGTATGCTATGGGGACGAACGCTTAATGATGTCTTTGAAAGAAAAATTCCGCCTCCGAAGCCCGAATTCTCTGAGCTGCTCAAAGATGTGTATGTGGTCTGGCAGCCAAAAATTTCTCAACGGAGCAGCCACGTTGACCGTATCGACATCAATGCTTTAGCTAAGAGGTTCCTTCATTGTGAGTATTCTGGTTCGAAAATGACAGGATTTAAGACGGCTTGGTGGCATCAACAATTGACGGTAGCATTTTAGCTCTGATATACAGTGGACTAAGTTGAACTCTCCCCAAAATTGATTAATTGTCCTGTGACAATTAGACTTAGGGGGAGTCCACTGTATACCCTCACGGTGTAAGTAAACTGGACCTTAGCGAAATAGTGATGGATCAGGATCATACGAAGGAGTGATCAATAACCGCTATTTCTTTCGGCCTTCTTGAGTATTTTTCCTTTCTCCTTAATTAGCACAGATGTGTAAACTATAGACTCGAATTTTGAAATAGAATTTACAAATAACCGTAGTCATCCCATTTCATCCTCTTACCATGTCCTTGTGGGAGTGGGCATCGTGTCCCACAAATAAGAACCATAAAACCTCTCCCACACAATTAATCAAACATCTTTTTTTCTCTCGCTCTCCCAGCTCTGGGCGCTGGACATCCTATGTGGTTAAAAGTGTCCTGCTGAAGCATTCATGTTAATGACGTGTCGTAATTAACGTCCCATTTCGGGTTAGATTATCCGTGAATAATTGGCGGCTTGCATTTGAACGGCCAACGTGGCAGAAGAGCTGAGGAGGAGGAGAAAAAAAAATTAATGGGAACTTCGCTCTTAATTGCTTCGGCACTCAGGACGACAGAGTTTACAAGGACCTAAAGTCGAAGTGAGTTTTTGTGGTGTGCTGCCTGTTCGCTGCAGAACCTACAGTTTAACGAGACTCTGTGAGGAGTGGTCGATGGTGTGTCTGTACGTTGCTTTTGTCTTTGTATACCGCCATCACATCGCCCCATCCCTTGCAAATCAGCTGTCAAAAATGGGCCTTGTGGAGCGGAGCAGCACACCATCGCCACCCAAACGATGATGTATAAATTATTGAAATCTCTTATGCTCCCAAATGCCCCAGACAGATCAACCTGACCATTCATATCTTATTTATTCCCATTCTGCTGGACACTTGCCGGCCCTGCTCGCACGCGAGGCATCAAATTGAATCATCCCCCATGCCGGCCGCACCGACCGGCCCGTCCACCTCTGTCAAACGGATATTCGTTATCATTTCTTCTTATTTGTTGAATGCCAACGGTGGTATGAGATTCTTGAAAGACATCCAAATTCATCGTGACCACATGCGACGGCAACGGCGATGGCGATGTCGACGTCCATGTGAATGGTTACGTAAACGAGATCCAGCCACATGGGACCAAATGTCATTCCGTTGTACAGAGTTTCATTCTTCCATTGATTAAGGTCATTTTATCCATCAATACCCAAGGATAAATAAACAAATTTGAGCGTACAAGTTTTTCCACTTCCCTGTCCAGTGCGCACCCTTGCCACGTCCGCCCGGTCAGGGAATAAGGGATCTCGGCGCTCGGCCGCAGACACCCTTTTGACCTGCAGAAGCTGGGGATGCTGGAGACGCTGTCCAGGGGTGCTCATAACTTCAATTTGATTTCAAGAATGGCAACACTTTCTCGGAAGGCACGTTCCGGTACACGGGGCCTGGCCGAGCGCTCCGCTTAAATGGTCCCACTAATTGCACCGCATAAGTCACACACCCAATGAGTTATTAGCAAATAATGGGAGATCATTTGCAGTAAAGTATTTCACCTAATGACCACTATTAATGGAAGCAATTTTTGCTTTGACTCCGACTGGCTAACAAGATGAACGCACATTCTTGAAGTGGTGGCGGCCTCAGAGTATCTGCTAGGCGTGCCTCCCCTGGGGGATGATCCGTAGTTGGTGCATGCTGTAATTAGAGCATTCATTCGACACTCTTACTATTGTTCTTCTCGTATCTCCGTGTGTCCCCCGTTCCCCCACCTCAACGAAAATTGCCCAACTACAAAAAAAAAAGCGTCCGACAGAGGACATGCTGGACAATTCACAAGAGGGTGCCCACACTCCACACCCCTTCATAACCAAAGTGCGGCGGAATGGTGGAGAAATTTGTTTCATAAGAAGGGTTTCTGTATGTGTGTGCGTGTGGGTGTGTGTGTCTTTTTTGTCACCACTTAATGATGTGACAATTTATTTTCGTCGAGTGCCCCTTTTTTACTGAGACGACAGGCCGGACAGTCGTTAGTGTCTGTGCTAAGTTGTAGACAACACGAGAGTGTTTGCAGTTGAATGTGCGCTGCTCTGTTTTTTTTCGGTTATTTTTTTTTGCGGAAATGTGTTAAAGAATTGAATGTTGATTGGATTTGAAAGGTTGGCAGCTCACATTTAATGGGAAACTTTTGTTCGTCGCTTGGTCATAAAAAATGTACAAAAATTGTGAAGTGTAAGGCAATTGGACATGTCTTTTGGGTATAGTGTTTTCTGAGTGATTTGTTGCTTTTATTTCAGAAAATGAGGAAAGACGGATTTGGGGCTAGAGTGTGATATGTCAAGGAGATGACCACTTCAAGTTTTTTTTTCGGTACAAATTTATTTACTGGATGTTTTGCTGGGCATAACGCGGCTTCAGAGCTGTTCAGCAATTAGGCCACGTTTTCAGACCTCTTAAAATATATCTTTTTTCATTTTTCCTCTATACAATACCCATTTGGACTTCCAGTTTGCCTATTAATTGCACAAGATAAAGATAAATCTTTGAAGGAACTAACTATAAAGACACATAGGAAGAAGATGGGTGGCTTCAAACAGTTAGCAGTTCTTACTCTCATCGGCAGGCATCATTTTTGGGATATTACCAAATTACTCCTAAGTGCTCTATTCAATATTTTTTTTTTACAATTTAGTTCTTTAATTTTAAAAAAAAATTAAATGCAGTCAAACGTCCATAACTCGAACCACTATTTGCCACAAAAAAAAATCGAGTTATCAAAACTTCCAGTTATCAAGTAAAATACAAAATTAATATAAATATTTATTTATTTACTATATAATACATAAAACGTAGTGGATCACAATTATTATTTAAACTAGTCTGTTACACATGACTGAAGAGCGGATTTTTTAATTTGGTCTTTAAAAAATCTTCAAGGAAATTTGAGCCATTGTAGGTACACAGATTTATTTGTTGTTCCATGAGTCCTTTAAAATATAAATGCAAAATGAGTAATGAATTTAAAAACAACTCTTGTGAAGGTGGAATCATCCTCAATTCTCACCAAGTCTTTCCCTATTACATCACTGCGGCTGTCATGGTTATTGTCAAACTGAGAAGATTCGGGAATCACATCTAAATATCTCGACAATATCTTCATCTGTGGGAAGCTCCTGTGTAACAATATCGCCATCCACCGGCAGAAAATCTTCGCATGTGACACCGTGTATGTATTTTTCTAAGCTTCAAATTCCATCTTCAGTTGAATTTCTTCATCAGTTCCGGAATTCAACGGAATTCTATTATCTTCTCTCCGCTTAAGATATTCACCAACTGCAAGATTCCGTTTATACTACTGCATATAGCCAAGTTAGAGTAAACTACCCTAATTCGAGCCCCCTACCAATAGCGAGCCCTCTTCATGAGTTTTTTCCAAAAGCTAAGCCCCTGCTTTTCAGACAGTGACGGTATTTTAAGAGAAAAAATCTATCATATCTTTTGTTTGTATCGTATAACCCATTTTCAGGTAACTCGTCCTAAGTTGGTAATGGAAATTCAAAGTGTTCAGTCGTGTGTAAAATAGTTACTTATTAAAATATATTGAGAGCTCGTTACTGGGACGAAAAAATGAGAAAATCCAATAACGAGCCTGGGGTAACATCGTAGAATGAGCTATCGGCGTTTGGAAAATTGGACAGTTTCATTACTCTCAAACAAAGGCCATACAAATTATTAATGTCTGCGCTGCAATGCATAGCATAAGCATTTATTACATATTATTACAAAATGAATGATGAAGTCCTACAAACACCAGAACAAATATATTAAGTTGAAGACAGTTGTTTGAGCCGTCAATGAAGCGTTTGCTGGTATTGAAGCGGAGGGGGCCAAAATGGGTTTAGCGGTGAACGAGGACAAAACGAAGTATATGCTGTCATCATGAAAGGACGCACAACATCGACGACTTGGCCAAAACGTAGAGTAGAGTGTAAAAAAGTAGTCAAGTAGTAAAAAAGTAGAGTCCTCTCTCGAAGGACCAAGCTATAACACCTTGATCATCCCTATCCTGCTCTATGGTGCGGAGGCATGGACAATCACAAAAGCGGATTAAGAAGCATTTGGTCTTTTCAAGAGAAAAGTTCTGCGTTCAGTCTTTGGTCCTGTTTGCGTTGATGGTTATTGGAGATGAAGGTTCAACCACGAACTGTACGGGCTGTACAACGGCATGAGCCTAGTCAGGCGTGTACGGATTCAACGTCTAAGATGGCTGGGCCATGTAGAGCACATGGACAACACTGCTCCAGCCCGAAGGGTCTTTGACTCCGAACCAGTGGGACAACGCAATAGAGGATGCCCACGGAACCGATGACGCACTCAGGTGGAGAAGGACCTCAATCGGGTTGGTGTGCGCAGTTGGAGACAGCTGGCTAAAGATCGTGCCGGCTGGAGTGGCTTACTGGTTGAGGCCTAGGTCCACCCCGGACCTTAGCGCCACCAGAAGAATAAGACAGTTGTTCGGAATATCCAGCAGTTCTGCTTATCAGAAGTGAATCAAATGCGAGAAGACGTGTTTCAAAATTCAGTAACGAAATTCTGGATCTTTCTTGGTGAAGTTTTTTGTCATGTCCGAATAGTTGCCTTGAACTGCAAACGTATTGTTTGTTTTTTAAGCCCGCTCATATTTTTTCCTAAGATTCCACAAATGATGTGCTACTGAGTTGTATTTTCCATTATAGCATTTTTTTTTACATTACTCTACCGACATCCGCTTATTTTCTCAATAGCGTTTTCAAAAATAGGAAAACAGACGTATGCGAAAATGTTGCCTCCGCAGTCAATCCGCCGTTTTCCATGATCGGTATGAAAATTATCCTCGTCGGACTTAAGAGGGCTATGAGGAGTAGACCACTCTCAAAAGTGACACTGTTGGTCTTATAAAAGACCTTATGAGACCTAGTAATCCTTTGCGGTGCAGAAATGTACATCCATATTATGTGTGTCATAAGTCTACCCCTACATATTGTCGTATGGCTTTTGTTTTTCAATATTTCAAGTCGAATTGTTTACATATAATTGTCACCCAATTCCAACACAATATGATCGCATGTCTGGAACTGACATTTGGGATCGACAATTTTGAAGTTGCTTTAAAATTAATTTCAAGAAATTCATTGCAGACGTCTAGTATCTAGAACTCTCAAGAACTTAAAGTCAGTGCTGCCAGTCCGTGGTAAATTAAGTTGTTCGAGTTAATTTAAATTATAATATTATTGGTGTGTTAAAAGAACATATTTTAATTTTATTTTCTTCCAGCATTCGTCATACTTGGTCCGCACCTCAATGAGTAACTCTTGCAGCTCGCTTTTTCATTGGGCTCAATACGCACTAAAGCAATAGAGCCCTATCATGAGATATTGAACTGTGTTCTTGCAAAAAATCGTAAATCCAGTCCAGTTCCAATTCCGTTGAGTGGCAATGCGAAAGTACGTGACAATTTTGAAGCCAGATGCAGAACTTCATGGACTTTTCGTGAAAAGATCTTAACGTGTACTCCACTTTGCGTTGATAGTGATATGAGGCGAATGTTCAACCTAATACTGTACCGGTGGCACTGTCAGTTGAAGCAAGCCTTTTGTCTACGAATCTAACCCCTAAGGTAGCTAGGCTTTTATTGTAGACCACGTACTCTAGCAAGATAAGGATTCCACTTCCACATTTGAACCCACGTAGAAAGAAGGAGAATAAAAGAGATTAGTCCGCTTGTGTCGTCATTCTCAATTGATTTTATTAATACAAACCACATGATTACCTCGCACCGAAAATTATGATTGCCTATTAGAGCCTGCTACGTAAATTCATTTGAGCAGAACAGCCATTTGACCATCACTGACTAAAGTCTGCATTTTAGGCGACAGAGTCAAAAAGGCCGTGAACGTAAATGGTCAACACATAGGCTCTTGTGTCTATTTCACCTGATCAGTACACAAAACTGACGGATTCAAAAGTCTTTGGCCTTTTCACATCTTCGACTCAATTCGCTTTGTTCGTACGGGGTGAAACTTTGATGTTGACGAGTCTTATTATGATGGATTTGTGCAGATAACTTGCATTCATCGTTAATGTGTCATACCTTTAATCCACGTTAAGCAATAGATTCCTAGGAAACCAATTCAGAGGACAATACCTTGGAATAATAAGCCCTTTTCGGAACAGCCCCAAAGCGCAGTATTTGAAATGAAAAAATCAACAAGTGTTTTAATTGTTTTTAAGTTAAATATTTAACATAACATTTATTTCCCTCTTCTCCACAATTCATTGGCTTGCATATTTAAAGTAGATTAGCATTTTTTGTTTTGTCTTTTTGTTTTTTTGTTTTCTTTCTTTTCCGAATATCAATTATAAATTTCATATGTGTAATATTAAATATATAATATGACCTCACAATCATACCGAAGCGCACAAACGAAAATAGTAAACAATACAGAGAATCTTGTTGCTTCCTCATTCTTAAAATATAAAGCCTACATGATAAAAATACATATTGCACCTTTTCGAGTTCGATAAATCGTTTATCTGTTGCATATGAGTTACCTACTCTCTTCGTTTGTTGAAGTTTTGATTTCGTTATTGTTCATCGAATGCTAAATATAAAAATTGAAAAACAATAAAAATCAACTCATGATTATGTGTTAACAAAACAAAAAGTGAACGACGTAATCAAACAAAAATCTAACAGACTTATTACAAATATTCATTTCTTTTTTTTTTTTTTATTATTTTCGTTTTTTCTTGCTTTATCGTAATCACATATCCTTTATTTGTTTTTTGTTTTTTTTTTTATTATTTTATATAATAATTTTATTAATTTATTTACTTAGAGCTAGTGTTAGCTAGGTAGTCTAGTATTTTAATAGTTTATCTATATCCGGAGCCTTGTCATTAAATTCGAATAAACGGAACTACACTTAAAAAAATGTTGGTTTTCTTTTAATTTTTAGTCTTTTTACAATTATTTTTTTGTTTTTTTTTTTTTCTCAGATTAGAGTAAATGTTTATTCGTGAAGTTTAATTTTACAAGTCAATGCAGACAATTTACGCTGATGTCAATCTAGTAAACGACTTAATTGACACTCGTCCATCGTGTGTTTGTGTGTGTGTACATCCTGCACATACATATACAACAACAACTCCATTCGAACGAACTTGTTTGATGCTTAAATTAAATGTACATATTACATCAACGGTAATAGTTATTTTATTCACTAACTTATCAATTACTAATAATTATACCTGTAGTAATGACTTATGGCTAGATACATCGTCCAACTGACGAGACTGTATTTACAAGAAACGAACGCCCTACGGGTATTCCTAACGCTCAATGTAGCCGTAGGACGCCGCTGTGCAAGGACTTGCAGTTCACTATTTCTTAGAATTTTGTTGTGTGTATTTTCAAAATCAAGAAGATATCGAAATAAAATTAAATTATAATCTATGTTAATATTTACAGCCTTACGTACACATATACAATTTTGTTTAGACTTAGATGGGCGTGGGTAGCACAGTGTAGTCCTGGTGTGAGAGAGATGATTTCACTGTATCGTATACGGGTCGATTATCGTCCGGCAGCGCATAGACATCCGGCGGAACACAAAGCGATTGTAATTTTGAAATGTAGCTGTCAAAGTGCTCGTGATGTGGATGATGATGCGGATGATGCGGATGGTGGTGGTGGTGGCTGGTGATTTTCTCAGCACTAGGTGGCAGTGGTGGCGGTGGTGGACCATAAATTCCAGCTGCAGACTGTGCTTGTGATATACTTGCTGTTGTCAATGGTCCAGGGGGTATCAGTGATGCATGAGAATAGGGATGATGATTCACTGTCGAAGACATTGATGAACTTGACGCAAGGCTGCTGGCGCCTGCCGCCGGTGCAGCAACCCCATTCGCCGGAATACGAACGTGTTCCAATAGAGTAATCACATTGTTGCGTAGACTCTCGTAGTAGTTGTTCAGCGAGCCGGGATTGTTGGTGTTGCGTTGGGATGTGTTTAATGGTGAAGCCTCCTAAAAATAATCAAAATTTTACTAAGACCATCTACGTATACAATTTAAAGTTTATATCTGTGGTGTGGAATCAAATTCAGGGCAGAGACTGATTGAGCGATTTTGTCAACTCCTGCGAACCAACAACCACCCACCCTTGAATGTCACACACACCCTTCTTGAAATGATTAAAATATTTTTTCGGGTCAAAACCACTTTGTAGTTTCAAAAAAAGCAAAAATCTGTCAAAACTACTGCACAGCGTGCATTGGTTAACATCACAAGTCCTTCTCCTTAATCAGGATCAAACAGGATTTTCATCCACGAGTGACTCGGCTAGGAGGGTAGTTTTTTAATTAGTCATTTTTGATGATTCAAACGGAAAAACTTTCATGGGCACCTTCTCTTTTAAGCCGGCATTTAATTAGCGTCCGGTGAAAAGCAAAAAGCAACACAACCCTTCCCCCGCCCCATCAAGGGGACAATCTACCCCCACCGCCGCCACTGCTGCTGTTGATTTGTGAAACGAAAATTCATTAAAACTAACTTCAATATGATGAATTCCGGAACAAAAAAATAAGAAGAAGGACGAATTCCATTTCCAGAATGTGTCCACCTCTTGTCCGAACTATTTCGAAAAATCCCAGAAGTATGTAGGTTTTCACTCAAATACGCAAACATTTGCTCATCTGGTCAATTATTCCTTTTGTTCTCGAACTAACGTACGGCTGGGAGATTGCCTAATAGAAAAAGGATCAATTCACTTTTGTTCTATTTACAATTGTCCTGTTTGGTCCGGCGGTGCCTTTGTGCCTCGGATGTGGGGCGGAATCGCTAAATAGGGGTTGAAAGGTTGCTTAAACACACATCAGACGAGATGGCTAGTAAGTATCGGAGGTGACCACACACTAGAATGCGGGATAACTGGGTACGGTTTTATTAGCTGTTCTGCAAACGTTTTGCTCTATTTTTAGACAGATATGCACACCCCCTTAGACACATGAAAAGTTCAATTTAAACTATTCCACCACGGAAAGAATGCAGTCGTTCCACTGATGGTGGACTCAAGTCAAACGATTCCCTTTTTTGCTCATTTCGTGTAGTTTCGAGGTACTTCAAATAATTTGCGAACCCTGGCCATTTGGCTGAACCACAAACATTTGCTTTCATTAAAAGAATGTAAAGACTATCAGACGAGTTCCGCGGTGGGGATAGTAAGCATGCGGGGATGTTAGCAATAATTCAACAAAATTAAATCGAGTTTAAATATTCCTATCGGCGGCTTAACTGACTGCTAAATAGTAGTGGAAGTTTCTATGAAATTGCATAATTTTTAAGAAGCGTTCAGTTGGTCTTCAAGGGTGAGGAGTCAGGGTCTATAAACGAAGCGAAACCATCATGTTTCACAATTCCGAAAATCATGTACAGTGAAACTTCTCTACAGCGGACAGCAGAGGGACCATCACGACTGTCTGTTATGCAGGGCTGCCTATTTTGAAGGGGTTAAGCTACACGAATCCCTTCATTCGATGAATGTGACGAATTGTCCGTAAAGAGAGGTTTCTCTTCTAGAGGCGTGTCCATTAAGAGAAGTTTCTGGTTTTTCATTACTTAAGTTTCGACGAAATATTTCGTAAGTCATCTGTCGACAGCTGAACTCAAGTTATTCAAGCAATTTTTGTACCTGTAAGGGATGTTTTTTTGACGTTCTATTTTTCCGTGTTCTATATTTGATAGCACAGGAGAGATTCATGACATGTGTCATTTTGACAGCACAGGCGAGACTAGTGGCATCTCTCACTGTAAAAAAGTAAAATATACTCAGTCAGCATCTGCATTTCATTGTGGAAAGACTAAAATAAGATCAACGCTTATAATTATTGACTTGGTATCAGGACCAAGTAAGCAGTTTTCAACTCAATATTTGTTCATAGGCTGTTCATTTTATTCATAGGCTCAAATTGCAATGACCGATAGAATAAGATCGCGCATACAAGCTGCCGAGACGTGATATTTCTGCGTGATATTGTGAGAATTACTCGCAGTGGTCAAGACGATTTGATGATGTAGTTGGTTAAGTGCCCTTGTTTAGCGGGGTCCCAATTAGAATCTCAGTTGAAGAAAAGTTAATACGTTTTCAAATATGTTAAAGTCACCATTTGCCGTTAGGATCAAATTAACAGCAGTTTCATTGGAGTGACAATATGTGGAAGTAGTCTGACTATCACAGTGGACCAACATAGTCTACGTTTGCCGGGGAATTCACTAGCAGCCCCAACTACCTTCCTACCTACATACGCGTGTGCCGTGTTTCTCAGGCAGTAAGCGAGGAACCCAATGTTGAGCAGCTGCTTCTCCAAATGGATGGTTTGGTCATGTGGTGCGAATGACCCCCTCATCACAACTCCCGAGGCTCTCCTTGAATGCGATTCCATCAGGTAGGCGATCATGTGGAAGACCCAGCACGGGGTGGTTGGCCCAAGTCCATAAATTCTCCTGCTTCTGTGATCAGTGATCATTTGGAGTAGTACCCGAAGGATCATGTTGCCTTTAACTTTCCGTATAATAATAATATGGGTGGCGCTACAGCCCGTGTATAGGGCAAGGGCCTAGCTTCTCAGCAACCACTCGTGTTGTGCGTGCTATTGTTCTCTCACGCGTGGAAGGGACCTACAGTTTATTGCCGACTCCGAACGGCGAAGTTGAGAAGCTTTTTCTAAACAGGAAGTACTCTTTGAGCATTGTCAGTGACTCGAAAGAGGTGGTGCCGTGAAATATGAAAGGTGGTAAATTCGGGAATCGAGCCTGGCACCCTCTGCGTAGGAGTCGATGCACTAACCCACTAGGCCACGGCGACCCACTTTCCCCACTTTCCGTATGGATCAGGTAAAGTAAGTCAGGACAACAGGAGCATTTAAATCTAATCTTTAAAATTCAAATGAAGATTACATTGAATTATAAATTCAAATACTTTTTGAACGTTTGTATTTTGTTGTTTTGTATTTGATGCCAATACAAATCAAGCGTTTAAATCACTATTCCGTTGACAGTTGTAAGAGAAGAACAAAAAAGAATCATATGACGGCTTATAAGGTATTTGTCTTCTTGCCGCTTAACTAGGACAAGAAAATTTACTTCGGAGTGTCCAAATAAAGCCAAACCTACCGTATGTGGTTTTTAAACGGTGGTATTGATGTGAGACGAGTACGTTTTACGTTAACTGATTAGTGTCCGTGCACTTGCTGGTGAACAAGGCAGCCTGGCAGGTTAATTGTTCTTGAAATATTGGCTTGTGAGGATTGGACCAATGGTCTTCCAACAGTGTCTGGGGTCGTTGGACACAAAATAATACCTCTATAAAAATAGGATTGATTCTCACGGTGTCTCAAGCTGAAATCAACGCCATTTTGATCTGCGCCAGACACAATCTCCTCAATGGTATTAAGGGCGATCGAATTCAATTCTTTTTAGACAGCCAGGCAGCACTTATGAACCTGTTCTTTGACTCTAATGGACTCCAAAACGGTTGGAAGTGAAGCTCGGTTTGGTCTCTGTAAACAAGGGGATTGCAGGCAACAAATTCGCAGACGAGCTCACTAGGACTGGCTCAGAATCTAGCTTCATAGGTCCTAATCCGTACTGTACTGATAACTTGACGCTGATACGATACTGATTAACGAATGGGAAAACAAACACTAATGGACCAAGCGGGATGGTCTTCGGCTATCCAAACGATTTATTCGGTCTCATCATAAACAATTCCTCTGCCTCAGCAAGGAAAGTACAATGATGCTAACTAAATTTCTTACTTGCTACTGCGGCCTGAAATAGGAATACTATAAATCAAAAAGGAGGAAATATGTCTTTTGAATTAATTTACCTCCTTCGACACATTAAATCTCTTCCGGTCGCAGTGTCATTGCCATGGGAGCAAGAGTTTTACAAGAGGAAAAACTATGCAGCCTGCTTTAGGTATGGCTTATTTTATTATTAGGTAGACTCACTATTAGTTGCCCCATTTTGCAAGCTGTTTCTTCGGAACATATGGGTCGCCGTGGCGTAGTGGGTCAGAGCGTCGACTCCTACGCAGAGGGTGGCAGGTTCGAAACCTGAACTTAACACCTTTCATATTTTCACGGCTCCACCTCATTCGAGACACTGATAATGCTCAAAGAGTATTTTCTGGCTTTGGCTCTTCTTTCTGTCTTCTGGCTTCTCAACTACGCAGTTCGGAGTCGGCATTAAACAGCAGGTCGCTTTCACGCGTGAGAGAAGAATAGCAGGCACAACACGAGTGGTTGCTGAGAAGCAAGGCCCTGGGCTGTAGCGTCACCCATATTATTATTATTATTCTTCTGAACATACAGTCGTCTGAGGCTGATAAAATAAGAAAAACCTCCTTGCCATCAAAAAAGGTACTTGAGCAGTTGTTAATTTTTGAGAATCACCTACTTAAAGGTTGTAGGGAAAGGGAAGACTTCTTTCTTTAGTTGAATAAAATTATATGAGCGGCAATAGAGTCTTGCTTCTTCAGCAATCAATCATGCTGTGCGTATTATTGTTGCCTCACGAGGAACCTCTACTGAATCCAAACGGCCAAGTTTGAGAAACCTTTTCCAGACAGACAGTTATTGCTCTGAGATTTGTCAGTGGCTTGAAAGTTCGTGAAAATTATTTTTGTCGTACCGGGAATCGAATGTAGACACCATGAATTCAAGTGAGTAGGAGTCGTCGAGAACGGTATGAGCGCGAATTTGTACAGAAAACATTTCAATCAGGGAAATAGATTTGCTTTATTTTGAAAGCTTCAATGGAATATTGAAATTAAGATGCTATCATATTCTAGTCCATTATCCTAAAGACGGTAACGTACAATGGCTGCGGATTAATTTTCCATAAATTAGCTGAAGAATATTGAGTTGTAGAGTATCCCCCGGAGTATATTTTTTACTTTTTACAGTGAGTGAGCCCACTACTCTCGCATGTGTTGTCAAAGTGACACATGTCACGAATGAATCCTGATGATCATTCAGCATTTTTTATATTCTTTTCATTTATAAAGTATTTATTGATTTATTCATTTATTCAAAAAGCTAACGTATAATTGTTAAAATTAAATAATATTTTATTATAAAATTTGATTAATGCCCTAAGAATATTAAATAGCTGTAACAAAATATAAAAATAATGGTGAAAATCTCTGCATACAAACAGGCGCATTATTTATTAAATATCCTCTTAAACAGAAAAAGTTCAAAATGAACCCATAACTCTCGTTATCGCAGCCAAAATTAGATCACATTAATAAGTCTTTATCAACAGAAAGTTTGTCAACCTCACCTAGGTATCATATCGATCTAAAGTCTCGTCGAAACTCACAATTATGGAAACAGCAAAGGGCTTGTAAGGACATTTGAAATATCTTGTTATCCCATAAGAAGCCTATGATTCTAGTTGCAAGGTTTACTTCTACTCAAGATAGACCCAGGGCTCAACCAACGTGGCTATACAGCCAGTACATAAATCATTCAATACGTTGTTGCTTCTGAACCAATTAATCATTAAAAGGCAACACAATACAGAAACTCGAAGAAACTGAATTAGAATTGACGATGTGACCGCCACAATTCTCAATTTGCATTCAAATCCTTTTGTAAGAAAAAGATTCATAATAAAAATGGCATCCTTCTACTCGTAATTTCAAAAGAAAATCGCATTCGCCCGCTTTGAAAGGTAAGCAACGATCGCAGCTCGTCTGCCCCATTCCATCAGTCTGCCCTCCATTGCAATGTTCAATGCAAACTAGCAAATTTCATTTCCAGGCGATTAACTTTCCAAGTGCAATCGTTTGCATGAGAGCCCCAAGCAAGTGCTCCCAGCCCGCCGCTATGTGCTCCAATAATGCTGTGTTGTTGAAACAGGATATTTCTCTTATATCCTCTCTTTCGCTTTGCACTGCATCCATGTTGTTCGTGACAACTGAATTGAATAATGCACTTTTATAAATGCTTGCACAGAATTGTAATATCCTCCGCCCGCACCGGACAGTGCTGTATACACACAGTGCGAGTATATCACACTGTCGGACGTTTTGTCTCCGTCGTCGGAGGAGAGATGGTTTTTCTTTCTTTTTCGCCAAGTGATTACAGCTACAACAGCGCAAGTTGCATTCCATCGAATCAGCCACCCAACCATCCCCAAACATATCATCCCCAAAGGACGAAAGAAATACACCCCTGCTGGTTTCTCATTCTCTCACGCGCTCTCTATCTCTATCTCTCTCTCACTCTCACTCTCCGTCGCTCATTCTCTCCCCCGTTTAGTCTAACCTTTAGGTCCCGCCGCTGCTGAAGTCGGCAAATCGTCTATGTACATACACGAAGCGGTGGAGCACGCTGCCTAGCCAACCAGCCAACCAGTCAGGATCTGTGTGGAGCACATGAGAGTGAAAACGGCGACAGGAGTTAGAGTGGGGCGTAGCTAATGCTTTCCAATGGCCACAGCGCCAAATTCAATGCTCATGCCCAATCAGAGCAGTACAGAATACAAAAAGAAGTGTAAGAAAACACGATTCCGAACAAAAAAGAATAACCACTGTACATAATATATTTCCCAGAGGATATGCACAGCGAAGACAAAGAATAAAACGAAACAAATATAAACGAACCGAGAAAAAAAAAAAGCAAAAACTTCAAAGACTGAGGTGTACACCAGGATCATGGGGAGAAGTGCTGGTGATTGATATACATACAGTGCTATGTATTCCCAGCCACCCAACGTGGTGGACGCAGAGAAACCGAGCAAAGTGGAACGACAAACAGGAAGGACATTGTATACAACACCGAGGAACCTAGAAAAGAACAAAATACATTCTACACTCGCGCATGAATTATGCGAAAGAAATGAGTTACGTAAGAATCGTAAGTGCTCACTGGAGCTTTTCGCTTACAACTTTGATTGATTCAGATCCTGTTCGCTGTGGGAGCTTGCCCTCCACCCCCACCTCAGGGTTGGTTGACAGCATTTCATATAGTCATTTTATTTATGGCATGTAAGGATTTGATTCGTTTCAGTACCCATTCGATTGACGTCAATCGAAGATTGGTCGATATAGAGTGTGCTTACGGTTTGTGTGTACATTAGGTGGGAACATCCCTTTGTAGGTGGTACCCACCGAGTGCTTGTACATTGTGTACGTTGTCACATAATCATCGTCACATCAAATATCGATTGGAGGAGCCCCCACGCTTGGGCTTACGTAATAAGTGTATGTTGCTCGTGCGTGTCTCGTGGATGGAGTAATCATCTCGCACGAGGCAAATCAATGGATTAATATACTCTGACTGGGATTTTCTCATTGTTGGAAACAATTACTTTTGATTAGAGCCAATTAACAGTCAACGTGGCCTACCAGTGTGTTTGAAATTAATTTGGGAATGTGACCACAATTGGGATTGAATTCCGAAAAAAAAATGAAGACGAAAATTATGAAAAAATTTAGCAATTGTCAGCCAAAGCCAGGCTAAACATGGAAGAAGTTCGTATAACTGCACACCTCATTAATGAGGCCTTTTTCCAAGGTTGGGGACATAACCTGAACCTGAAATGGTCGGCTAAACTGGAGGTTTCAGAGCTTTGTCTGCAGACTGCCACGTAGTCAATTGACCGACCTACTGCCAGACATTGACAAGAGAATATTGCTTTTGCTTTAATTTCCTTGACAGAACTCTACGAACAGACATTTCTTCGGTCTAGAAAATGTCCCCAGAGCATTATAAGTACGTTCCTGAGCGGCTTTAAATCGCCTAGAGTTTACTGAACCCTCCAGGTATCCAGCAGTTCGTTAAAACTCAATCAACCTTTTTTTTTGAATATCCACAGAATTATGCAAAACAAACAAGAAAAAAAAATTATCGAGGTTATCAACTTTGAACTTCATTCATTTCTTTTTGTTTTTTGTCTACAACTTTACGCAAAGTTCATTAACTGCTTACATTTTTTTTTGTAAAACCGTCTGAAAACCGAGAGTTAACAGTGAGAAAGTTAAGGTTCGGCAAGTGTTTTGCGAGACGCGTGAGCTCATCATTTTCAAGGTCGTCGTCGGGAAAGTTTCCACACTGCCACAAGTTTATCAATTAATTTTAAAAGTTTCTTTTATTCTAACTTTCATTGGTTTTTGACGTAGATGCTGCTGCTGATGATGATGATGTTGTTGGCGGGAATGAATTAAAACGTTCACGTTTGCTTTGGCGCACATTCAACTTTGTACCAGTCCTTCATTTACCTCGCGACTCTCGAAGGAAGACAAACGAAATCAACGAATGGCCGAGGCTAATAAATAAATAGTCCATTAGATTGCCAAATGATGGCAATCTGTTTTCCATAAAAAGAATATCAGCACTGGACGTATGTATCTTTGCTAACAAGCATCATTTATATCCTGGGATAAAAGTTTGACTGAATAAAAAATGGCTCATACATTTTAATTCTGGTCAAATAAATGGAGCAGAACGCTGCGAAGAACGGAAATGCGAGTGGTGAATTGAATTAAATTCGAATAAATTTACTGACAACTGTTCAGTCTATGGACGATGTATTGCATGTCGTTCTGTGTCAGTGATTACTTTTGGTTGTTAATGTTCTTTAAATTCAATTATACATATATTGAGACATGAAGGAAATAGCACGCACAGCACGAGAGGTTAGAAGGTCCTCTACTAGCTCTAACGACATCTACATAATTATTATTACGAGACATTAATGTGTCATCATTGCTCTTTAGGAAGGACAATGCGATGATGTTTATGACAAAAAAGAGATAAAAGCCTTAATACTTACATTTAATTATAATATTATATATATATATATATAATATTATATATTTCATTTTAATATTTAAGATAATGTGTTACAACAACACGACTTTCGAGGTGGGCTTTGAATGTGATTCCATCAGGTAGGCGACCACTTGGCAGACCCAGGATGAGGTGGTCGGACCAAGTCCATAATTTTACTGAACCAAACTGTGTTGTTGTACCGAGTCTTTAATGAACAAGGGGCATACCATGATAAGACAATTCGAAAACCAGTGTATAGACATTTCGTCTAACAGCGCCTTGGGTCTTCCAACAAGATAATGACCCAAAGCACACAGCTCAATTTGTCAATGAATGATTGCTGTACCATCCCTCTAAGCAACCTAACTCTACTCCCCTGAGTCCACTATACCCAGACCTTAACCCCATTGAACATGGTTAGGAGGTCTTGAACAGAAATAACAAAAAAAGGTCGAACCAGCATGAGCTTCTAACGTGACCAACAAACCTTGTATCGTCGATTTCTAGAAGGCTGGCCGCAGTTGTCTAAGCCAAAGGATGCCCGACAAATTGAGCAGTTTTTTTTAATAGTAGTACTTTATTTCGCAAAAAAATTTTTACAAAGGCATGTTACCACCATTTTTAACTTTTCAATTATTGCACTATGAGAGTCAATACAACTACATGCCAATAGACGTTTTTTTTAATGAAGTGGTGTGATATTTTTAAAGATCTTGCAATGTTATGCACAAATTCACAAGGTTTATATAAATATATACCTTGATTGATTTACACTTTGTCACAAGAATTATTTGGCGATATTATTTCGTCCATATCCTCCTCATTATCTAGCAAGGTATGAAATGGTCTTAAGAAATTATAGCTTGGATCATTTTCCTTTTTTTTTTTACTGTTCCACTTACCGGATTTTCAGATCGGTCTTTCTTTTTTTGTAGTGAACAATAAATTATTTCGGAATTTCTTCTACTATTTTAATAAGTACAATACAATGAACCACTGGATGGCAAAGTTGGTTGCGTGCCTGCCCCTGGTTAGTGGGTTCCCCAGTTCGAATCCCAGTGCAAGCTAAGTTAATATGCTTTTATCTGGTTTTCAAATCTGTCAATGGAGTGGTCAATCAGTGGTAGTAGTCTGACTGCGGGTATCACAATCGACCAATATAGTCTAAGCGGGGTGGTGAATGCCCTAGCAGCCACCCTACCTAACCTTACCTAATACAATAGTGAGTTGTGAGCATTATTAATAATAATATAATATGGGTGGCGCGACAGTCCGAGGTGGACTTGGACCTAGCTTCTCAGCACCCACTTGTGTTGTGCGCGCTATTGTTCTTTCACGCGTGGAAGGGACCTACAGTTTAATGCCGACTCCAAACGGCGAATTTGAGAAGCTTTTTCTAGACAGGAATACTCTTTGAGCATTGTTATTGACTCGAAAGCGGCGGAGCCGTGAATCATCAAAGGTGGTATATTCGGGTATCGAACCTGGCACCCTCTGCGTAGGAGTCGACGCACTTACCCACTTGAGCATAACTTGTGTGCTTAAATTATTATTCAGATTGTCGTGGGTGGGTGGGTCGACTCCTACGTCGAGGGTGTCAGGTACAATCTCCGAAATAATTAACTTCATGATTCAATTCTTCTTCTTCAACTCAAAGAACGTAAAACAGTAGGTCCCAGCCACTTGTGATAAAAATGTGTACGGCCAACACGAGAGGATGCTTGGTCCAGATCCAAATCGAATTATCGCGGTCATATTATACCAGTATAAATTATTTGTCTCCTTGATGACACCTGTCCTGCTCTATACCGCGGAAGCCTCGAAAATGTCAAGAGGAAATGGTATTTTTGAGAGAAAATGTTTGCTATAAATCCTTGGGCCTATTTGCGTTGATGGTTTTTGGAGAAGATTTCACCGCGAACTGTACCGGCGGCTTCAGCGAATTCAACGTCTATGAAGGATAGGCCATGTTGACAGCAACTCCAGCACGAATATTCTTCGACTCCGAACTAGTGGGACAACGCAATAGACCATCCCATGGAACCGATGGCGCACACAAGTGGATAAGGACCTCACGGAACAATTGGTGGCAGCTGGCTAAAAGTTGTGCCAGCTAGAGAGGCTTATTGGCTAAGTCACAGATCCACCCCGGTCTGTAGAACCCTTAGAAGAACAATAAAAAGACTACCGAAAATAGCGTTTCTTTGCTTTTGTACTTATAGTAGGTCTGGCTGTATACACATTTTTGAATCTCACTTGATGGGGTGCGGACTGTTTGCAAATATTCCCGAATTAAGTAGTCTCGAATTTGAATATATTCGGAGCTTGGCAGTAAATTTCTATATTATCGATAGCTTCATAAATATAAAGGCCATACCACGGCAACACGCCGTGAAGACCATTCTCTCTGTTTCACCTTTGCGTTAAAACAACCCCTTCACAAAGGCCAAGCTATGTGACACTGGCTTCTCAATTTGCAAACAAATCGCATTTCTTTTAAAAGTCACATCATTCTTGAGTAAGTAAAAAATTTCAAATAAGATGCTAGTTCTGGTATTTGCCTTCGCTTCAATCAACCCTAGCCTACGTACCCGTTCGCTGGTGTTCAACTGCGATTCCATTGCATTGATATCAGACTTCAGACGCAGCATTTGAGATTCCACACGTGCATTCTCCCTCTGCAATTCGGAGATTTCCGCTTCTAAAGTTGTTAAGTCTTCCGTACCGTTGGTGGTCACACTATTTTGAGGCATATTCGCTGATGGATTATTACTCGTTGACGCACTCGTGCTGTTGTTTGATGGTCCTGGTGGTAGCGATGATGTTGTCCCAGTCGATGTTGATGATGTCCCACTGCCAACCGAATTCATAATCATATCCATGCCTGTAAGGAAAGGAGAAAACAAAAACAACACATAAGATCATAATTGTAAATATTTTATGCTACACTTAAAATAAATTCGAAAGTCTTCATCAATTTCTAACCCCTCTAGACAAGGCAAAGAACAAATGCTACCATAAAATACGATTGCCGAATGCTTTTAAAATTATAAAATGTTAATTTTGTCAGAGATGAACATGAAATGAAACACCACCACCGCCACCACACACACAACCATCGGGCGCGCGGGTATTCGTTCATCATCACCATCAACATCGATTTCCTGTATCTAAGATGTTGCCAGTGATAAACGAATGATGAAGCATTTGGGGCTGGAAAGATACCAGCATTCCTCGAGGATATATAAGAGATACCATGCTTTTTTCTCCTTCTTTTACTACAGATGAAATGTGTGTACGCGCTGCCACGATGCCACGAGGCAATGTGAATTTTTAATTCCACTCAAAATGGGTTAGATGATTTTACCTAGCACTTCAGACCCCTTTTATGATTCAACTTTACTTTTCCAATTTTTCACTCTCATCAGAGAAGCGCTGCTAAATCGAAACATGGGCCGTGGTGTACCATCTGTGGCTTTAATTTTGGAAATACTGGTATACTGGCTATCTTCGGTGAGACGAGGGCGGGCTCCTACTTTAAGTTTGTTAAAGAAGTGAAGGCTATACTTCCGATCTGGAACGAAGTCGCGGCAATCTCAAACCACAGCAACTGCCAATTAAGGTCTAGTGAATATGTCCGACTTCAAACGCATGCCATCTGGAGACCGCGCCTGGGAAGAACAATTGCAAGCAATCTCTTCTCTCAGTCAATGCGATATGAAGTCATTAAATTTCAATGAATCAATGTTCATACTTCGAAAATCTGCTCGGTCTCCGAAAAAAAAACATCGCCCCCTAATAATCCATCAATCACTCTCAACTTTTCGCTGTCGCTCCACGAAATCCACCGATATTGATGGGTACCAGAAGAAACACAAAATAAATCACCAAAATGTCCGCAGTCGCAATATCCCGAGAGTAAACATCCAAGCAATTGGTAATATTTTAAAATCATTGGTTTAAAGGTAAACCGCTGACTAAGAGCACTTGATTAATCAATTTCCACCCACCCCGCCCAACCAAACCAAAGCGCGGCAGAATTTCCATGGCGGATGACATTACTCCATCAGGCGAATACCTCACGGCCAGGACACCATCATCTGACAGACGCAAATAAACCATTAAAACTTCGTACAAAACATCGAGTAATAAATTATTTGCCCAACAGCAATTGGCTTGCCATTCAAAGGAATCGAGAAATCTCGAAGCACGATGGATGAGTTTTCATTTTTCGTTGACTATGCTATACACAAACACACACACACACAGACAGTGAATATTGTATTTTACCAATGCGGTATGAATTACTGAATTGAAATGGGACAGTGACGGATATCAGTTAAGTGCGCTCGGATAGAGCACAAATGATTTTCAAATTAAATTAGGTATTTGCAGTTTGACTATTTTCTGAGGGCAACGATGCCGGGGATGTGACAATGAATATTGTATTTTGCTGAGAACATTTTCAAATAGCAATTTTTGATAACACCTGAGGCGATTTACGAAAGTTAAGGGATGAGTGGAAGAAGGAGTTGAGGGTTGATTCTTCGTCAATGATGGTCGCTCGATGGTGGACAAGAGTGTATCGAGCGAGTGTCTTAGTCTTGGATTTTTAATTTGATTTCTGTAAAATGTTGAGCTTCTTTGTTGTCTGGAGGAAATTCTGTGAACCGGTTTATCTTTTGAGAGGATTTGATTGGTGACTATGACTCAAGCAGTGGATGGTGAGATTCTGTTGGAGGAAATCAATAAGTGAGGATTTGACTTTGTTTTTTTTTTTTTCTTTGAAATCCTTTGAAGAACTCACGGGAGGAACGACAAAACTCTAATTCGTCCGATTTCGAATAAAAAATAAAATTAAAGAATGGCAACAAGACCACTAAGCCAGTGGCTTGCAATGTTTGTGTTTCAGGGCTCATTCAATTCTCGAATGATTCTACTAAGTTCGCTGTCATGAGCTTAGCTCCTTACACAGTTAAAACGCTTGGCTTGCCAATCAGACCAAAACTCATGCTTGGTAGCAGCCATTTTACAAGGAGTTTAAGGCTCTTTCAGGAGGTCAGTACATAATTTTAAAATAGCATAAAACGGGATTTCAATTGCTGACGTTGGTCAATATATGAATGTCAGCGTCTTAATGAAAATTCGAAAACGAAGTTCGCCATTACACATTTAAGTGCAGCGTTTGAAGCATAAGATGATTCGTTTTGCTTTTTCGAGATCGACGCAAAAGAGTGTTCTTTTGTTTTTTTATTTACCGCAGCGGCACCGCGGCGTTACCGCTAATATTCGTTGCAACATATTTAACGTTCTCAAGGGCTGAGATCTTGAAGCTCGATGTAATTTTCAGTACACAATTAGTTCAAGCAACGAAGGTTTATAAACAAACGAGTAATTTTCCACAAAAGTTTGCGGCAAAAAACAACCGCGCATGCATGTAAGCTCAAGCGGCATCCCAGGGTTTTCGTGTATATTTGCTTCAGATTCACTGTGCTATTTGAGATAGGGACATAAATTACCTCTCAAAAAATTCTGCATAAGCCAGCACTTAAGAGCGCCGCAGCGGAGTCGATAAGGCGAAAAACCCATTGTCTTAACCAGTCGTTGGTGGTAGCGGTTTTCCGTAGTCTGTCAATTTTTACTTGTCAAGCGTCAATCCGACTGTCAGTTGAAACACAAAAAACTCATAATTTGTAGGAGAAGTGTTTCAACATGTTGAAATTTTGTTGCCAGAAATCAAGTACAGTACTATACCCACCACCGCTTGTCCATCGACGAATCTGAAGAATCGAGCATTTTTTGACAAATTTCCGAAATTGTTGACAATCAATCCTGAATTACCGAACAATGCTTCATATTTATGCACAATTGTGAGAATGTATCGATGCTCCATGTACCTAAGACGAAATCTCAGACTCGTTCGTGAAAATATTGTAAAAATGCTAACAAAAAAGGTTAAAGAGAGCAGATCTTGCCCATAGATAGTGATTCCCTATAACGCATGATTTTTTTCTTTTTACGTAGCATTAATTTAATTTGTTCATCAAACGTAATAACGCAAAAGCCTGTATTTAGGAACTTGCTTTTATATTGGTTGCGTGGCACCAAACAAGGTTGACTATCGCTGAAGCAGGAAATAAAATATGTTCACTCGAGAATAAAAACACATATCACTTCAATTAACAAAACAAAACCAACAAAATCCCACTAAAATTCCACGATTACATGCCTCTATTTAAATAACAAAAATAGCAACATTCTTGCCTGGTGTGTGTGCCAATAACAATGAGTACAAAACAATTTGTGAATGTGAACGAAAAAAAAAAACAAAGATACACAAAAACAATTTAAAAACAAAAACAAAGAGACAAACCCTTACGAAACAGAATACTTGACATAAACTCTTTGTTTTTTTTTTTGGTTTAATAAAATAAAATGTATCTTACCTGCGTAAAAATCGGGAAGATTTTTGTTTTTGTTTAATTTTAGAGAAGATATTCGGCGCCGATACAAAACGTCGCGTAATCTGAATGAAAATAAACAGGAAAAAAATAAGAACAAAGAGGTAAGGAATGCATATCTCTGCTTTGTTTTTGATAAATTATTAAGCGGTTTTGATTTTTTTTGTTATAGTTAAAATCGTTTTAAAATATTTTTTTTTTTTTTGTTTGTTTTTTTTTTGTCTATCTAATTTTATGTTATTAGCACACACACACACACGATAATACAAGAATGTATGTTTCAAAGCGAAATGAAAGCGAGAAAGTGATAAAGCAAAGGAAAAAAGAAACAAAAATACCAACCTGAGTATCCCTTTGGATAGACCATGGTGACCTCATCGAACTTGGGCTTCTTTATACCTTGCGCTGCCGTCGGACAACCTGAAAGTGACCGATGCGTTAGAAATGTCCCATTTATATGTCCGGTGCCATCACAACCCGGAGTGGGGCAATTCACACCGTCAAATTTCATAGCAGTTGCGGCTGCAACTGCTGCCTTATGCTGCTCCACCGTACCTCCGTTTTCCAGCACTCGCATCTTGTTACGATTCGCAATCGGACATCCGGACGCACTGCAAATTAATTAAACATCAGCATGAATGGTGGAAGTGGTGAGGAGGGAGGGAATGTGTTAAACTTCTACCTTCTGTGGGAGAGGAATTTCCCTGTTGAATGTCCAGAGCCATCACATCCTGGGATGGGACATCTGAAATACAAGCAATGAATGCTTCACGGTCAGAATCGCAGAGGACAAGTGAAAATGAAATAAAAGTGCCCACACAACAATTGCTCGAATGGTGCGAGTAAAAATGAGAATTTAAACGTACCTCAAGGGTTCCGAATCCTGACCATCACGTGGTTTACTCTTCGGTTTATTTGCACGAGGACATCCCGAAAGACTGCGGTGCGATGAGTAGTTGCCGGTTACGTGACCAGAGCCATCACAGCCCGGGGTCGGACACTTCAGCTCCTGCGAATGGGACTGCAGATGATTCCTGTCCGTACGGGGACAACCCGTTAAGCTGTAATTAAACAATCTATTCAAATGTATGTATAATGTAAATGTTTTAATTCGCTCGGAAAACGTTTCCTTATCGGACTTGGGATGCAAAAAAATTCAATTAGCCACGAAGTCGTATCGACTTTCCGACAATCAAACTGCAATTCGGATTATGCAAATTTTGTCATTCTCCCCCTCCCCCCGTCCCATGTATCGTTAAGTAAATGGAATCATTTTTGCAAACACAGTGTCCCCCCGAAGTTCACAGACACATGACATTTCCATGTGCAACCGAAAGGGGTTTGGGGAAGTGTCCTGCCAAGAATCATGGCAAAACGACAAAATAAAATCAAGACTCTCTTGATTTTTGCTCAACTGTGAATGTGTTCTCATGCTAATTTTATTTTCATTACATTCAGATCTATGTATCTTAAACTCATGCTTCTATGAATAAAAAATGCTCTAATAACAAACGAGATAAGACTGACGGAGTGAGCGAGAGAAGGGGAGAGGGGGGTGGAGGAGGGTTTTATGAGGCAGTGTATGGTGTGTTGTATCATTTGGGACATGGGTTTCATTTGGAGATTGGAGCGCTGTACACGAGCGCACACAATTTCACTGGGATATCTTGAAGGTTTTATTTATGTATGCAAATGAACGGACGTGTACATCCTTCGGGGCTAATTTCTTTGTGTCTTCATTATTCGTTAATATCGCATGAGAATGAGTGTAGAAAAGTTGCTGTTTTTTATTTTTTTGTTCTCGTTTTCGTTTTCGAAATGTAGACTTTTTGAGTGAAATAAAAAATGAGTTAAGATGTGATCAATGTAAAAACATGAGGGTGTGCTCTTATTTTGGTTTTATTTATTTGCAAAAAGTCATATTTTATGCCTACATCTTCGGAAGACATATTCAGAGTCTCCATCGGTTGATGATCAGTAATCACATTTGGAAGACTTAAGTGGAAAGTCGGGGATTTCAGGACAAAACCACAATTAGATCTTCCAGACCGATTGTTTTCAAGAGGAATGTTCATAAATTGAGAAAAAGGAAAATAATAAAAGTCGTACATATGCAAAGTGCGTTGAGAATGTAAAAGATTCCTCAAACGGGACATGGGTGAATTTTGACAGGCCACCTATTTTATCTGCTTTTAGACAAGTTACCGTGGCAATTTACAGCGTTGAACAACATACGCAAGTGGTAAACCTTTATCAACAAAATACATGTTCTCCTGTGGGAACGATATTCGCGTTGGGTTTCGTTTCAAACGGGTTTGAAATAAAAGCCAAATTTATGTACTTGGTACAATTTCAATCCACAGAAAAGCCATCAAGTGGCATCCGCTTAAGCTCGCTGCTCGGTGTGGCTTGGCGGCCGACCGCATCGGTCCGTGGGTATTTATTCGAAAACAGGCATTACAAGCAAGTACCAGCAAGCGATTATAACCATCAACTTTTTAACTCAAGAATCTTGGAAGACAGGAGCATGTGTTAGAACTTAAGTATAAGTGCATACAATCAGATTTCGTCGCATTAAATCCCGGCATTTATTGAAATTAATCGTATCCCGCTGTCAGACGTCTTATAATCAAATTTCGGTAGCAGATGGTATTTTTTCAATGCCCTTTCCAACACATGCGTTGCCTCTGACTCGCACATGCACAACGCTAAGACTAACAACACAACAATTGAGAGGAAAAGTGCAAAAGGGCACTTGAAAGGTGATACGAAACTAAAGACATCCCTCGCAGTCGATGCTAAACGATATTTATCTGTGGGAAAAGGACCTTTAGCCAACTTTCTTAAAAAAAAAAGTGTCCACCCTTAACTCGTT
Source organism: Eristalis intricaria (assembly GCA_964034865.1). Lineage (NCBI taxonomy): Eukaryota > Metazoa > Arthropoda > Insecta > Diptera > Syrphidae > Eristalis > Eristalis intricaria. The sequence continues at coordinate 23,209,700 of OZ035876.1, read as the reverse complement.
GTACACCTGCTTAATGCCAGATAGACCATCGCATTTCATCTGGCTTCACATTGCATTTGGCGATACTACGGGCCCTCATAATATCTTGTTCTCAGTTTTTTACTCCCACCTGTTACGAGGCAGTTCTAGTCTTGAGTCAATTTAGTTGGATCAAAGGAGACCTAGGTTTGAAGAACATAAAGTTCCAACAGGACGCAGACTTGATGTCTCTTGCAGAGACGAGTTGAAATGATGGATGGTGGAAACTTACTTGGCCTCTTCAGACTTCTTCTAATATGGTCTTTTTAACGACTGAAATAAAATGTTAAGTTGCTGATATCGTCGTCTTTGAACACAAGCAATTCAATGGCTATCTGTGAAATGCTGGTTAAAGGAGAGAAGTGAGTGGAACGTAATAAAACGTAAAATGAACGCAGTCATTATTCAACTTCAAAATCTTTAAATTTGTAAAATGGGAAAAATGGGGAAATATCTAATTTTTGGGAAAGAACTAATCGTGTACAAGCTGTGTTACATATCTCAAAACTGTCGTCTCTTCGTGATGTTCACATTGGGGTATCTCAAGGTTCTCTTATTGCTCCGTTATTGTGCTCAATGTTTATTAATCATTTTCCTAAAGTGTTGTCTTATTGCAAATGCCATATATACGCAGATGATGTTCAAATTTACCTCTTGGTAGCTGGTTGAAGATTCAGTTGCAAGATTAAATGAGGATTTGAGCTCAATTGCGAAGTGGGCTGAAGAAAATGGTCTCACGCTTAATCCTGACAAAACCAAAGTCATTCCATTTTCAAAACACCATCCCTTCCTTTCAATTGCCCGTTCCAGTCGAATATGTAACCTGTGTTAAAAATCTTGGTATAATGTGTAAAAGTGAACTAACACGGCCTGACCACTTGGACAGTGTAGTCTCAAAGGTATATGCGCCTCTTAGAGGTTTGTCAATTAACAAATTTATACTCCCAATCAATGTAAAATTAAAACTTGCCAAAGCACTCATAGTACCAATCCTATCTTACGGCCGTGAATTATTTTTTGACTGTGATCATTCTTCTCTGCAAAAATTAATAAAATCAAGCCAAGCGACTGCACGTTATGTCTTTAACCTCCGAAAATTTGATCATGTCACAGAACAACGTCGCACTCTCCTTGAATGTGAAGTGGAGGCATTTTTCAACTATAGAACATGCATCCTATTATTAAAAATCGTTCATATTAAACAGCCTAACTATTTTTATGAAAAAATTACTTTTTGTCGATCGAGTCGCAATATCACGTCGAGACCTTGTTCACAAATGTCTAACGTCGCGCAGGCATTTTTTCAATCATGCTGTACACCTATGGAATCATTTGCCTTCACATGAACGATCCATGACCTGTTTCTCTCAAATCTCCAATATGAACTGAATATACACTTATAAATACACTATAAATACACTTAAATAAATACACTTTTTCAATTTGGTTTTTCTAAAATAGTATTACCATGCTCTCACATTTAAAATTTCTGAAATTAAAAATCGAAATATGCAATTAATGTAATATTTTAAGCACTGTACTTTTAAGCCCTAAACAAGAATATTAATTCTTAAAGTACAGAGATTTGAAAACAATTAAATGAAATAAAACATCTGACATTTCTTATACAAATTGAGAGATTTTTGTGTCAACTGACAAATTTTTGAGAAATGAAAAATTATAATAATAATATAATAATATGGGTGGCTCGACAGTCCGAGACGGACCTGGGCGTAGCTTCTACAGCAACCACTCGTGTTGTGCGTGCTATTGTTCTTTCACGCGTGGAAGGGACCTTCAGTTTAATGCCGACTCCGAACGGCGAAGTTGAGAAGCTTTTTCTAGACGGGAATACTCTTTGAGCATTGTCAGTGACCCGAAAGAGGTGGAGCCGTTAATTATCAAAGGTGGTAAATTCGGGTATCGAACCTGGCACCCTTTGGGTAGGAGCACTAACCCACTACGCCACGGCGAAATGAAAAAAGTCATTTGAAATCTGTGGATGCATGGCGGACACAATATTTTTCGTCTAGCATTTAAGAGGTGAAAGTAGCTGATAATGTTGTCATTTCAACGCAAGCAAGTCATATGTATGTCAACATCAGCAATGATCGATATACCAGGCCCAGGGGATCACTGATATATCAAACTGCAAAAAACAAGAGTATAGATATGATCGTTAAATAAAGCACAAATCCCGGGGAGCTCGAATGTGAAAGTCAAAATAAGAAAATATACTAACAACATGAGCTCAGGGTGTGATACAGATTGTGAAAAACGATCAGGCAGCCACCAGTACGACGAAAACGTGATATGTTCGCCGCCACTAGTGTTTAAGATTTCGAGAAATATATGTTTGAAACGTGAGATTGTATTTTTTGTTCATTTTAAAAAGTCTTTCTTTTTCATCTTCTTTTTGACTAATACATAGTCATCCAAAATAAAAAAATATAAAATTCTCATGTCGACGGCAAAGTCAGAAAAAACAACTTCTAAGTCAACACAATTCATTCCATTACTCAAGATTCAGGCTGATCTATGCGCCAGAGACATACTAATTTTGAACTCTTCGACGTGGCCTACTCAGCAAAGCCATGGGGGCCTTTTGAGCGATAACACACTCCACACATCATGTCATTGGCATGACTTTCCAACAAAACCAAACAACGCTGAGTTTAAGGTGGGGCACCCAAGTGGAGAAGAACCTTAACCAACTTGCCAGCGAAAGGCATCTAGACACAAGTCGCTCTAGTTAGTGAGGCTTGTTTGTTGAGGCCCATGTTCGTCCCGGAATGCAGCTCAGAAGAAATGGCCATGCTCACTGTACACATTTCGTATGCCTACGCTTTCTAATTGGTATTCAAAATATCTCTTCGAAACTACTCTACATGAGCTTTTTTTGAACAACCACCTTCAATCATTTGCAAGTCCACATTCAAAACATCCCTCATAATTAACCCTCATCCAATCCCAATCCTAACACATGTAAGTATGCCCAACAATCCCAGACATTGCCCCAACAAGATACCGCACTTATAGATGTATCTCCAATCATCAAGCACTTCATTGTATCACCTCAACTCAATAGCCATCATAATCCACTCCCAATGCAAAATATTAACAAAACCAGCAAAATCAATTTAAAAGAGATTAATGCCAACCAATGAACAGCAGATTTCGAAAAGCAAAAAAATTCAATAGAATCCATCACGAGGGCAAAATTAAAACTTTGATTCTGAGTCGGATTACACAGAACAAGAGACCAGAGCGACTACTCCAGAGAGTGTTCGAGTGTCTAAAATACTTCACGAGTTCTTATCTGCTCTTCTCCTTCATTGGAGCAAGAGTGGACTTTTTAATTGAAAATCCTTAGCCAATCCCTTCGTCATTCAAAAAAAAAAAAAGGAACGAAAATCCCATCCCATCCCCCAAGGCGATGATTTTTGCATTGGTGGGTTGGCTTGGATTAAATGTGCTAAATCACCACCTTAACTTATCTGCACGAACCAGACCAAGGGCATTTCAGTTGTGAGACTTATACTTTTGACGACCTTAGACAAAGTTTCTAATGCGGGTATTAAGACCACCCATCCGCATCCCCCATCATCAGGTGCAAGACGCAGACTGGCTTTAAACAAACAGCTGCTGCAAGTCTCTGCTGTGTCTCTTGATGATGATAAAATACACTTTTGGGGTAAAGATGCTAATTACCAGTGTAGCGTCCCATGTGCACACAAACACACGCATTCTTTGTTCGCACAAGATGCACTCAACAGCACCACCATGGGCCGTCACAAGGAAAGGGGCACATATATCATTTAATTTTCTTTAAAACTTAACAAGGATATGCGTTTGGATTTCCTTCACCACAATCGCCAGTCTGCGCCAGCCGCACCCGAAGGTGTGTATGCGTCGCTCTTCCATGTGAGCGAATGTGAAAGTGAACAGCAGACTCATAAAGCACCTAATTATTTTAATAACCAAAAAAGGGTAATCTCAAGGCTCTTATCTTTTGGGGATTCAATGCCGGTACCACTGAGATGCTGTTGGTCGAGGGTGGGGGAGTACGTACGCTCGTTGTCTAAGTGCTGGCGATGGCTTCGTTTATGGAGATTTTATGTGCACCCATTCCCGCATTTGACCGAAATCGGTTATGCACATGGAATACGTAAGAGTTTTCATTAGAAGCGAAAAAGGGTTGAAAGGTGAAATCTTAACGAAGGTTATCCCCAGAAGTTAAATAGTGAACCATTAATGTTGGGGGTGGCGCACACACACCCGCACACGTTTCCAATACAAAACAGGACGGGATGTGTGTCTCAAGCAACGGGCGTGCAGACAACGTCCTCGTGTGGTGATTGCTAGCCGTCACCAGGTTTGGAAGCAAGTCGGCAGGTGGATGGATTTGATGAAATTTAAGGGTGAATTTAAAGTGAAAAAAACCGGATTTCTGAATACGCTTGACGGCGGGTCAAAATGCTTAGAATGACCAACCATGTGGAGGGTCCTCGACCGAGAGTCACCCACCAAGGCGAAACTAGACCCACTCAGCCCGGACGTGACGTCGGAGCTTTTCTTTGTCGACGTCTTCCACTCGCAACCCACGACTCGTTTTAAATGCATTACGATTCGACATCCACCATCCGACACAAGACACCCAAAGGAAATTCCAAGTCGTGCATGACTAATTCCGAATTCAACGAATATGATGAGATTCAGGAGAAGTCATTACACATCCCCCACATATCCTGTCTGTACCGATAATTACTGGAGCACAATTTCCACCCAAACACATACACATGCAAGACTTACCCGTCCTTTGTCTTATCGTGCTGGGGTATATGCTGCGGCGGTGGCATTGAATAGCAAGACGCTGGACTCGGTGAGTAACCACCTGAAACTGGTGTCGGATATCCGCCGGGACCAACAGCAGTTGCATACGGATTACTACATTGATATGCGGCTGGTCCATAGCCATGATAACCAGCTGGGGGATAATCGGATTGCACGACCATGCCATATCCCGGATGTGGACTGTAACCTGCAAATGGAGGCGGACAAAAAAGCAAAAACCGTATTAAACTCGATATCAAACAGAGGAAGAAGGGCTGCTGTGAGGAGATAAATTATAAGCTCATTCGTACCACTTGGATCCCGGTAACTATCGATGTAGTGGGAGCCACCACTGTCCGGGGTCGATTCTCGGCTGTAGGGGCCAGGGCCGCCGATGTGGCCCACCAGGCCGAAGCCCAGGGGCCGTGGGGGTCCGCTGAAGTCGACCGGCTCGGTCTGTGGCGATCGCGGGGCACTGCCAAAGCCGTGCGGGTGGCCTAGGGCGTCTGGGTGGGTACCGTATTGGGGACTTGTGATGATGCTGCGGATTGAGAGAGAAAGGGCAAATGCTTAAAAATCAGCAATTTCGGTTGCAAACAAACTACCTGTGAGGCAGACGCGTGACGCTTAGGTCCAACGTCTGTCCCTGCGGACTTGGCACTTGGGGGCTGGCTAGGTGTGGACTCGATCCCGGCTGCGGACTCCCGCCGATTCGTTGACTGTAGTGCGGCGAATTGAAGCCCTGTGGACTCGACGACGTCACACTGGATGTTGACAAATCTATAACTGGGCCGGTCGGAGATGGCGAGCCCGCACCGCCCTTGTTATAAGCAGCGGCAGCAGCGGCGGCCTGGGCTGCCGCCACCTTCACGGAAAGATTGATCGCCGAGAAGCCCGGCGGGAGGGGGCCCATGCTGGGGTCGTAATGGTACATCGGTCGTGGATAGATTGGTCCGTTGTTTTCGTCGTGTTCGGCCTTCAGCATGCTCGCATGGACCATTTGCTGCTCCTGAAGGTACTTCTGCTGCTGCTGATTTAGGTCATCCATTGCCGCTGACGACTGTGGCAGGTAGTGGTACATGTTCGTTGGGGTCCTCTGTGACAGACAGTTGTTTGGGTCGTACCGCTCGAAGGCGGTCGATGAAATTGACATGCCATTTGGTTCGTATGATGGACGATTTGAGGTGTCGTAGGTGGGTGTGCGGCCGGAGGCTGTTATCGCGTCTGACGAGCCACCACCGCCGTGTCCATTTAGCATATCACTCCCCGCGTACGAGGCTGATGGCTTCGTAATTGATCCATTACTCACCATATCACCCATGTGGGAGTACCGCATCACAGTGGCCGCATCCCTGCCGTACGGATCGTCCATGGACCCCAAGTGCGTGGGATTCGCTGCCGAATTCGCTCCATTATTGCTGTTGTTATTGGCGGCCTGTTGTTGCGCCGCCGCTTGTGCTTGCGATGATGTAGTCCCATTACTGCTGTTGTTGTTCATTAAATTTGCGGATCCCTCAAAAGTACCTCTTTGCTGGGGATTCTCTTGAGAGTTCTGCTCATTTAGTTGTTGCTGCTGTTGCTGCTGCTGCTGCTGCTGCAGACCAACAAAGCCATTCATCTCTTGAGCCTGAAGTGATGCTCCGCCGGATGACAATTGACTGCCAGCATTACGAAGGACAACATCATTTGTCCTCTGGTTGTTACTGCCGCCAGAAGAGCTGCCGCCACCGTTGTTGTTGCTATTTAAGTGTGATGAATGCATGCTGTCATTGTTGTTTGGATTACTTGCCGACTGGGGTTGCTGTGACCCTCCCCCGCCGCTGCCATTGGCAGCCCCTGTTATCGATGATTTCGATTGACTGTCCAATGTGCCGTAGCCAGGCGTTGAATTCGAATCACTGCCACTTAAGTAAGGGTGATGCTGCATCACCGAATGACTGTGGCTGTGCGGATTGGGACTTTTCGAGTAGCCCCCAATTCCCACCCCCGACTCCGACTTAATGTGCACCGCTGACGGGCTGAATTCGGATTTGATTATTGGCATTGAATTGGTCGCGTTTGCAGTCGTGTGGCCCATAATAAGGCCGTTGTTGTTGTTGTTATTACATTTTGTCGAATTGTTATTGTTCACACAGTTTGAGTTGTTATTGTTCAGGTAGACATTAGAGGTGATTTTGACTTTATCACCCATGTGATGGTCTTTATCCATGACATCGTTGCCATTCGATGGGTTCAGTGGGTAGAGGCTCTTCATTTCGGACTTGATTGACGGCGAATTCTGATTGGATACTGCTGTAAGTTTGAGAGTTTGACATTTATTGGTTTATTCAACAAATTCTTCATGTATTTGGTGATTTATGAACTTTTAAGCGGGGCAGATGATTTTATTTTGAATCCATAAAAAACAGAAATCGAATAACACCATATGTAGACATGGATTTACAAACCTTTCGAGGCGTTTTTCTGATGCAGGGTAATTAGTCCGTTTTGATACTTTGCCTCGCGGGCTGCTGCCTTTTTGGCAGCCGCCTTCGGACAACCGGATAGACTGCGGTGAACACTACGATTCGAGCTGACATGACCGCGACCATTGCAGCCCGGTGTTGGGCATTTCAAAATTGTTTCATGCATCGCCAAGACTTTTTTTTGGCATTTTTTTTTTTCAGAAATGATGTGCAAATTTATTGTTTTTTTTATATTTTTGAATTTTGAAGTTTTATGATTAATGAATGAAGTGTCGAATGCGTTGTGGGGTAGTAAAAAAATGTCAAATAATTTTTGATTAGTTTGCGGATTGGTAGAAACTTTGTTTTTGTTTTTGGTAAATATTGAGTCACGCAACAGACAAGGAAAAAAAAAATACATTTACATCCAATTCAATTTACGAAAACATTTTTCTCAACCCACAAGCTCAAGGCATAGTTGCTGCTCTGCAGTTCGTTTATTTTGTTCTAAACTTCAATCCAAAGGCACACAGAAGGTGGAAGTATTTGCGGGGGGCGAGATACAGTATAGGAAAGACTATGAGAAGTTAGTTCAGATGCTGCGTACGGTCTACATATATACACAATATGCACACTAAAAATAAATTACTCAATATTCACCAAGTTCTGATGTTACAAAAATTATTCACATTTTCTTACACAACGAATTGATTAAGATTCAAGTTTAGTCAAATGAAAAGTTTAAGATGTTTTTAAGAGAGTTTGGAAAAAATCTCCACCCCGCTGAAAAGTATACAACATCGACAAATTGGTTTACACATTGCATGCACTAAATGTTTTTTAAGACGTGCAAATGCAACTAGTGACTAGATAGGTATGTAATTTGTGCAGATAACTTACGTTCGGGTGTGACTTTATCGCGTTTGGGACAGCCAGATAAACTGAAAAATTAATGAAGAGATGCGATTTAAAGAGTAATGGTGTACAAAATATATTTGATAAATAAGCTTATGTTAGTAAATGTTTGCAACAAAATATATTTTTTTAATATATTTAAATATTTGTTAAAATTGTAATTCGCATACATTTATAATTCAGATCAATCCTTATCAATACGTACTTATTTTAAGTTTTATATTAAAATAAATTTAAAATAAAAAATAATATGAATTTTCGAAGCAGAGAGAAGAGAGCTTTATTAATTTATGCTCAACATGCCCTATACTCGACAAATTTGAAAATTCTGTTCTGATTGTTGAAAGAATTAAGATGCTTATAATTTAAAAACAAAATAAATTGCTTCTTGTAAAAAAAGAAAAAGTGTACTTTTTATTTTTGCATTTTATTGTTGCATGTTTAGCTTTTGTGAGGCCTTTTAAATAATTTTTAATAAGCTCGCTTCATATACAAATTTCGTAAATTAAGAAATTTTTGAGTAATGCACTAAATTCATTTTATTGAACAGAATAATATTCCACATGGTGGCCGTGGCGTTGTCGGTATGTGCGTAGACCCCAACGCAACTTAACCTCGCTGCCTAGGTTCGATTTCCGGCCAGTACGACCAAAATTAGTACGGTCCCACCTCTTTCGATGGACAGACAATACTCAAAGTATAACAACCGTCTAGAAAAAACTTCTCAAACTTGACCGTTCGGAATCGGCATAAACTTGTAGGTCCCTTCCACTCGTGAAGAGAACAATAGCACGCTCAACACGAGTAGTTGCTGAGATGGTAGGCCTTGACCCTATACGGGCCGTAGCGCCACCCATATTATTATTATTATTCCACATCACGTATTGTGTATGAAGAATAATAACGTTCAAATATCTGTCATGGCTTTCTCTGTGATGTCTTCATGCACTTTTGAAGACTTTATCGCATTTTGAATATAACAAACGAATTTTGTGAATAACATTATGTACATAATATTGATTTTCGAGGGAATATGGTTCCTTCCTCATCCTCTTCAAATGGACCACCAATTTAACGTGGTATCAAGAAATAAAGTCTGATGGTGTTAAGTAGCTGTCGCCTTAATGCTCTTATTTCATTCGTACACAAAGCGAAAGTGGAACATGGCGTGTGAAATCTTGGTCCAGTTGTTCAGTTGCAACCACATGCCGTCGCTATTCATATCATCCCGTTTAAGTTGTACAAATGAATGAAAAATACCGCCGATCTGTAGAGGTCGCGATAATGACCATCCCAGCTTTGATCGATTGTATATTTTGTCGATGTCGAATTAATTCCTATTGGACATGTTTATGTAAGATCATGTTTTTATGCACACAATACGCAAATTCTTGAAACCAATCGAATATTCGATAAATTATGCCCGGGTTATTACCCGTAAGTGTCGACAATTGTCTTGATTAAATTGAGTCCTGAAAGGAAATCTATGGAGGACATGTGACATATTGTACTAATGTCAAGATTATATATAATTTAATTAGATTTCTATAATTAATATTTTTGCGTTACTAAATAAATAATGTTATATCTACAAACACATAAATAAATTGCATCGAAATGTAAATTACAATAATATAAATGTGTGTTTTATTTAAATTTACTATATGAACTACAATGGGTATAGCCCTGATTTTTAGCACTTTTTTAGCACATTTTTAGTACGACAAAAACTTATCGTGATTGTCTGGTTATGGACACCATTATGCGTTAGAGTCCATTATTTATTTAATAATTATTCTGCCTGTGTGTCCACTGCCTACAAGATGGTATTGTGTTTTAAGGAAGTCTGATTTATTTAAATGGGGGGCAATGATGAGGGAAATAATCGACTTTAAGCACACAATCCGATCGAAAATTGATGTCGATATCTAAATACTGAATGTGTTTTATGTATATTTGCTATCGGAACTACACTGTGTATAACCCTGCTTATTAGATCTTTTTGGTACATTTTTAGTACATTTTTAGTACAACAATGACTTTTTGTGATTGTCTGATTTTAAAGCCATCATGCGTTAGAGTCCATAATTTATTTATTGATTTTTCTAAGTACAGTAAACTCACCTTCGATGATGTGAATATAACCCAGTCGAATGTCCTTGACCATTACAAGTCGGTGTTGGGCACTTTGTTCCATCTGAAAGGATTCAATAAATAAATCAGCATTAATAGTTGCAAAGCACATGAGAGTTGTTCAAAAGTGTTTATTTCTACAACCCAACCAAAATCTGAGTGCGAGACAATCTCTATATCTACAGAATTCATTTCAGTTCACATTTGAATTTCAACAATGTTTTAACAAAATGCAAATGGAAATGAAAATATCCGAATTGAAATAGCTTCGCACATACGCACACAATGAACCCACACCAGAGCGCAGGGAATCACAAAATGAAATAAAAATGACACCAGATGTGCGACTGAATTAATTTTCCCAAGTCTCGTTCACATTGCGCAGCAAAACCATTCAGTTTTTGAACTAAATAAATGCTTCCCCCCCATGTCCTTGGAAAAAATTGGAATAAATCTCAGCATTGGCGTCACCATTTTAAAAACAAACATCCAAGTAGTTAAATTAAAAATTATTCGAAATTAAGTCGGATTTCTTTGGTTTTTTTTTTCGAGACGTATCACACATGAACCAAGCTCACATTTGCATATATTTTTGGTGGAAAAAATAAATTATCTAGGAGGGAAGGCGTGGAAATAAAGGCTTTTTGTGACTACGAAGATAGACCCCGTCTGTCACATGCTACTCCACTTAAGTGAAACAATTAAAATTTGCACCCCTCGCCACCACCTGACGCATTCCCGATGTCAAATATGAGATTAATTAAAAATTCACCAAAATTTAGTTCCGTTCCACCCTTCAAGCGTTCTTACCCCCACCGATGTGTGTCACAGCGCTGAACTCCAATCAACCCCGTAAATTAAAGTTATCGGTGAGATCAAATTGAAATTAAACAATTTCAACTCATCCGGTGGTGCATAGAGCCCGACATGAGATTCATGTCAGGTCGTCGTCGATTTGCAGGCAACTATTTAAAAGCCATTCAGACAGACTATGTGCGTGTGTGCCTTGTTCTAATGGTAAAACAAATACCCCATCGTTTCGAGGTCTACTTTAAATGTCGCTTTTTCCCCGTAATAATGCTCCCGTAGTACGAGACTTAAAGGAGTCCCTCGCACAATAGACAGACAACACAGCAACGACATCGGCACACAAGTGCGTGTAGTATTTAAGGGAGGAGTGAGTGGTGTACCTACTTTCACTAAAATGGTGTAAGCAAATGGGGAAATAATTATAATCTATGAAAAACATAAAGCGAAGACGACATCTTTGTTAGGCACTTGTGGATCATAATGACTTGTTATGCAAATAGGGCTAAAAAGGCCTAAGGGCCTACACACGGTAGACTGTTTGTGAGTGCGCTTGTGTCTGAGTTGAGCCCCACTTTATTGTTCATTCAATCGCTGTTTTTGGTGGGGTTCATGATGGATGAGCATGTGCCACTCACGAGGATATGTCAATGGTTTATGTCTTTATTTGAACAATGAAATGCGGTTTATGTCACTAAACTGTTTAAATTAGCTTATTGCTCAATATTAAGGGGAACTCCACGATTTCGATGATGGCGCTCGCCAGAGATGTCTCGGCAACTCTTTCAAAGGGAGAGGAAGTAGTAACCAAAGCAAGCAGTGTATACAGAAATAGATTGAAAAAGACGAAATTCGAGACCTTGTCCTTTGAAAACTCTAGATCCCGATGAAGAGAGGCTATATCCAAGCGAAGGAAATGTTGCACAAGCTTAAAGTACGATTTTACATTCAAAAAGAATAATACCTAAATTCCTCCACTGCCTCATCGCAGGGAAGGTGAGGCAAACTCAAGACTAACAGAAAATGCTGCACTCCACTAGAAACACCCTCAATGGGTAACGAAGGAAAGAGACGCTGCACAAAACTTGAAAAGCCCCCAATTCCTCGACTGCCTCACTCAGTGAAACGAAGTTCAGGCACACTCAAGATTAAGGGATTGTGAAAGAAAAGATCGTACCTCGAGTCCCTCATTTATCGAAGCGAAACTGAAACTCTAACTCTAAGGCAAACTCAAGACTGGGGGAAACGACTGCATTCAATTAAAAAAACCCCACAATTCCGCGACTGCCTCATTTATAGAAGCGTTGGTAAGGGAGACTCAAGACTGCGTGAAGACGCTGCACTAAACATGAAAAGCCCCAAATTCCTCGAGATACACAAGTCTGAGGGAAGATACTGCACTAAGCTTGAAAAGCCCACGATTCCCCGACTGCCTTTTTTATGAAAGCGAAGGTAAGAGAGACTCAAGACTGAGCGAAGACGCTGCACTAAACTTGAAAATTCCTCTCATTTATGGAAGCATAAGTAAGGGAGACACAAGACTGAGAGAAGCCGGCAATTTCTCGACTGCCTCATTTATCTGAAAATAAGAGAGACTCAAGACTGAGCGAGGACGCTGCACTAAACTTGATAAGCCTGCAAATCCTTGAGTGTTTCATTTACGGAAGCTAAGGTAAGGGAGACACAAGACTGAGAGAAGCATAATTCCTCGAGTGCCTCATTTATCCAACCGAAGGTTAGGAAAACTCAAGACTAAGCGAAATGACTGTACTCAACCAGAAACGCTCTCAATTCCCCGATTCACTTATCGAAACGAAAGTGAGACAAACTCGAGGATAAGCGAAGATACTTCAGTCAACTAGAAATAGCCTATCAGAGAATGGCTCATTCATCAAAATAAATGTAAGCTCAATACTGAGCGAAAATTATCGGTCACAATTTTGTGCGATTTAGTCTCTTTAGCTCGCGCTTAATTGCCATTTTCAAAGAAACAATTTTGAGAACAAATTAAACACTAGCACCGAGCGGAACAAGTCGTGGAATTAAAAGTTGATATTTTTTGAAAACACTTAGCCCCTAGAAAAGACCAGAATATCTAAATATGCGAAGGATTTTTGGTTGTCGGACAAAATTGGCATGGCATCACTTGTTTAAAATTTCAGCTTAAATCGCATTTCAGTCGAAAACCCAGATTCTACACATTTTCGAGTGGATTCATAATTTTGCACCAGAGTGTATCTTCAAAATCTAGCACTCACAACTTGTCAACTTCGCACACAATATTTTGACACATTTTTTTTCTTTAATTTTGAATACATTATTTTTCGGTGAACGAATACTTTTAGGCGTTTCTATTCTCAATCAAGAGCTCGAAGTGTCTCTTCCGGTCTACAAGGCCTAAAGCTTTCTTCTTGAAAAACCCACTAACCCACTCAAGCCTTCAACGCCTAACCTTGCACAACATTAAGGAAATTGAAATTTTGCACAATGCACCCGTCAGACAGGGTCCCTTAAACAAAGGCTACAAGGATACGGATACACACTCAAACAGCGAATAAAAAAAGGGGCAACAAAAAAAAAAAACGAAAACCTTTCACAAAACATATGACAGTATACGCTTACCTCGGCTTAGGCTTCCAGGTGAAAATGATGGTTGATTCGCGACGCCCTGCTCAAAGGCAATTTTGTCATTTGATGTCGTCGAGGATACAAGATTTCCCATGCCCGGACTGCCGATGTTGTTGGCTATGCTGCCGTTGACGGTGTTGTTGCCGTTGCTGCTGCTGCTGCTCACTGCCGATACAGTAACGACACCCTCACGAGCAATATCCTGCATAACGGATGCCGCTCGACTACCGACGCCAGCTGGCTGCAGGATGGTGTAGTGCTTTGTGTCAGGTGTTTCCATTGTCTGCGAATGATGCTGCTGCTGATGCTGATGCTGTTGATGATGATGGTGATGTAGGTGTGGTTGTTGCTGCTGATGCTGTTGCAGATGCTGCTGCTGTTGATGAAGGAGGTGATGCTTTGAGTTCTGAACGTCATCGTCATTGTCCTTAAGGGATTTTGTGTTGATTACCTTGATGCTGGCATCATCGCTGACAGCGGTGAGTCCCATTGCCGGTGTCGGAGGCGGTGGTAGCTGATGCTGATAGCTGAGAAAAGCCGACGTCGATTCATTACCATATGTGGGCGCCATCGTTGGAACTCCATATGCCGAAGACATTATGCCATTTCGTTTGATGTCAGTCGGTGGCTTGAATGCCGACGCCTGTGAGAATGGAATCTTCTTCCTCGAGTCGATATCGGTGCCAAGCAGTTCAGACTTCGACTCAGAGCCGTACTCCAGCGACGAGGACGAGGATGTCGACGAAGGCGACGTCAACGACTTGTATTGCGAATTGAGCCTAGCCTGATCGTTCTCCTTTTGTCTAGGGAAATACAAGAAATTATCGGACTCACGGCGAATGCACATTAAACTTTTCGAATCATACTTTGCGTATTTTTGCATCGTCGACGATCCATTGTGCTTGTGCTCTTCGAATAGATTCTGAAATGGTGGATTCTCGTCCTGATCGTTGAGGCGATACAAATTGCTTCGGGCATCTGGCCAACTTCCCGACAAACTCTTGAGGGCGGCTTGTGTCTCACGAATCAGCGTTTCGTCGTCCTGATCGTCGCACGTAAGCTTACCGTTCTGCTGAACCGATGACGGTGTATTACTGCGGCCATTCATAACCGGTGGAGCTACGGAGCGTTTCTTTTGTGGCAGTATACTCTTATCGTTCAGATTATTCTCTTGCTTTATTACTGGACTGTTGTTGCATATGGAATTGGACTCCTCGTCGCGACTGGAGCGCTTCTTGCGCTTAATTGCTGTTTCTTGATCTTCGCACTTAACATTTGACTCGGGTATTAGATCTTTGGAGAGTGGTCGCTTCGATAATGCCATCATTTCGGTAATTGACTTTTGGGGGGAATAAAAATTACAATTTCAAGATACATTTGTTTTTGTTACACATCACGGAATAGATAAGATTTTCATTTGAGATTAATAAGAGATGAGGCAAATGAAAGGGATGAAATGGAATATGCGTGCCTAAAACTAGTTCTATGAGTGGCTAATCACTTTCTCCTGGACTAAGGATGATTGTTATAAATCCGGAGAGTTACTGTCTCTGCCTTGACTCAAGGATTCTGGCCTACGTGATTTGGTTTTGAAAAGAGCTGTGTTGAATAAAGTAAACGTGATACTCACAACTACGCTTCACTTCATGCTGTGCCACTAGCTTTTAAATATGTCTCATAAATTGGCTTATAAGCAGATTTCCACAAAAGTTTCTGCAAATATCTGTAAACTAATCTATTCCTATGAACTTATTTTGGAAACCACTCAAAACTCACTTCACATTATTCTTTATGTTTGAAATTATGTTGAATACGTCAACTCAATGCATACAGTGTTAAAATTTAAAAAGGAAAAGCACTGAAGAACCGTAGGACTTGGAACCGCATGTGCTTAAAATGGAGCATCTATGGCTCGATGGTGAACCAATAAAAGTAGTATTTATGGACAGTATTTGATCTTGTGACGACAATTGTACATGAGATGATTGATGGTAATAGTAGCAATGCGTTAGCTAATTTAATATTTATATAGATTTTTATTTTAATATAGATTAACTGGATGCCATCATTTGCAGAGAACAGAGAGGAGTATAAGTTTAATTGAAAATATGCAGTCCTTCACTTTGAAGCCTTGGTGTTTAAGTGAGTGGCTTAAGTCTGAAGATGTGACAAGTTTATGTATTTCGAATATGTATAACTTGTGGTGAACTGTTCTCCTTATCATTTGTAAAACAGTCCAATTTGTCTTAAATATATTGAGTAAAACTGTTGCATCTAAATTTTCTTTTTCTAATTGATGAAATAAATCTTTGAAACTTTGATATCTTTGAAACTATAAATAAATATACAGTGAACGCTCGTGAACGATATGGTGAACACAAATTAGGAGCTTCATTCAAAACTATTTTTTCGCTTGAAGAAGACCCGAAAGCCGATTTTGAGGATGAAAATTAAATACCTCTCAGTTATTTTCGCAACAAATTTAGCGTCTAATCAAATCAAAGTCTAAATCAAATTTAGCTTCTAATTTCTGAAGAAGTGATTAGTATTCTATGAAAGGACATCATACACAGCAGCCGATTTGATTTATTGGAACGAAGATCAGGTATCTTCAGATATTTAAGAGTCAAACGCTGGCGAATAGTTACAACCAGATGTTGAACATTATATTTGTTCAGTGTCTTCTTGAGAGGTTTTTGCTGTTCAATTACTTGAGAATAGAATGAGCTAGAACAACTAGCAATGCAGTGTATTACATGGATGTGATGAAGATGACTGACTATTTTAGCACTATTGAAGTTTGTTGCATTTTATTTTTTTAACTACGTGGAAGTACAGTTTTTGTTTTGCTAGATGGAGTATTAATATAGGATCTATTGTTTTCTTTGTATCGTTTGTGAAACATGTAAATTTGTCCAAAGTATGCTTTGTTAAATCGTTGCTTGTCGATCTTCTATTTCCAATTTATATTTAAAAATTTTAAGAAAAGCTTTCTTCTCATTTTGCGATTCAATAACTTCGAACTTCACCCGCGAA
This sequence comes from Eristalis intricaria, assembly GCA_964034865.1. NCBI lineage: Eukaryota > Metazoa > Arthropoda > Insecta > Diptera > Syrphidae > Eristalis > Eristalis intricaria. The sequence continues at coordinate 23,192,886 of OZ035876.1, read as the reverse complement.
CAGAGCCACAGAAAAGTTACCACTGAGAAGCCAGTTTTCACCTTCTATCTGTGAGCTGGAAACTTTCACGCTTTCTGGATCAACATTTTCTCTTTTTTGGTTAGATCTCGCCAGTAGTAAGTACACGTGTCGAATAGAAATATATATATTGTATTTAAGAGTAGTATTTAAGCTACAAATGAATACACTCCTCTGAATTCGTGACCGTATCTTCGAATCATTTCGGAGAAAGAATATTCCCATTTGACTTAAACATGTAAGTTACCCTGTTGAGTCTAGTTTCTCAAGCGGCTTCAATTGTACGCTCTCTTAAAATTGTTGCTTATATTTATATAAAATCTAATTAATTTAATATCTAATAAATATGTGAACTTATGATTTTTGGCATATTTTGCGAAGAGGGAAATATCCGATTGTCAACACTGTAGCGCTGTCCTAAATAAGCTGTGCACTGTTGTTCAACTCTGAATTCATGTCAAAACTCTCCTAAATTTATTTCTAATGTTTTTATTAGTTTGTAAATAAGAGGCATTCTTTGCCTCTGTTGGAAGGCACACATTTCCGAATTGCTTCAAAATGTGTTGTGCAACACTGTAAAGCCTTATGAACACTGAAAATGCTTAAATCTTAATATTCTGGTGCTGTCAACATCAAGATGAAAGTCACTGACAAACGCAATTTTCAAGCCGATTTATAGTAAAGAATATGAACAATCGGGAAAAAAATTGTCAGACTAGATCACTAAAAGATCACTTATCAACAAAACACTGGTATGAACTTAAAAACCAAATGGAGTCACCATTAGAATCAGATCAAGCTGCGGCACTTCCAGGAGCAGAAAGCAGTACAGTGAAAACGAATTGAAATGTAAGACGACAACAAAACAGGTTTATAATATTAAAAAAAGGCTCAAAGTTCAAGAAATCGTGGGTTATTGTTTTTCTATTCGAACTTCCGATCACGGGATTTGAGAACTTTGCTTTTGCTTTGAACGACAAGTATGAATTTCCAGATAGATCGGTTTTGAAGACAGTACTGATTCCTTCGCAAGGAGATAGATAATAAATTTAAATTCCATGCAATCACTACTGATTTGTGGGAAAATGTGGGGATTTTCGAATTCACTTGTCATTTTATTCACTTCTGAAAACACCTAGTTTTTGGTGTAGGTTAGGTTAGGTTAGGTAGTGTGGCTGCTAGTCAATTCATCTGCAAACTTAGACCATATTGGTCCATTGTGATATTCATAATCAGACTAATACCGAAGATTGACTACGCCAGTGATAGTGGCATTAATTTGATCTCAATGGCAAATAGTGACTGGAAAAGATATGAAAACCAGATTCACTGGAATTCGATCGGCCCCCGCTAACCAGGGGCAGGCACTCTATCAACTGCGCAATCCGGTCGTTTTGGTTGTAAAAAATTGTTAGAATTGAGGCCATAATACAGTTGATGTAATGTCTCCAGTAAATTAAAATACTTAATCTTCTGTTATATTTATTTTGTACGGAATTTGAAAGACTATTAATGACATACTTGTGGAGTTTGAAAATCATGAAAAAAGTTTGGTTATGGTGACGAACAAAACTCAAACGTGATAAATACGGGGAAGATTCGTCATTTATAATAGTCCTCTCATACACTTAACCTTTGTCCAAACTATCGCCCATCGATTCTATTGGAAATGGAGACTATCGTCTATCGAAGCAACACTCTCTTAAGCTATGATAAATTTATTTTGAATCTCTTGCTTAATCACTATCATTTTTGAAAAGGAATTAGTCCCAATTTGTCTAAAATATCCTGTGTAACTACTTGCTTATTAAACCCTGAACTCTCTATAAACTATTTTCTTTTTTTTTAATGGTGGCTAAATGGGCATCTATTGCGAAGACGGAAGATTGGATTGGAATATGATGTGCAACACTGTAGGGCCTTAATGTGTTTTGTGAGCGACTAGAGTTTGAAGAAAAATACAAATTCATATAAATTATTGCATTTGATGAATCGGGGAAATATCCGAATTCGTACAAATATGCAGTGGCACACGAATAAGCATTTGGATTCTGCTACAGCGGCACATTTACTCCGAAAATGTTATATCACTCTGAACTAAAATGAATAATAATACCTAACTTCAGTTAAGCATACGACATTTGTTAGAAGAACAAGGGCCTTCATTCTTTTATTTAACTGAACCATGTTAGTAGAAAACTGTATTGCACCATTGGCAGAACTTAGGTACGTTTGATTTCATTTTTCTAAAACTATTCTGACAAGATGTGTGCAGATATGTCATTACAGTTTTTGAGATTACAATGATTGTTAAGGATTCAAGCTGATATAATTATCCTTAGAACTCAAGACTGCCTACACGCAGCTCAGCGTATTCCTCTTTTCTCTTGCTTTGATCGCTTAAAAGTCAACAATGATTGAGGACTAATATTACACACAATTTGGCGACACACTAATGTTCAACAAATTCTCATCGACAACCATGAAACGCCTAAAAGTATTCTCGCCAACTTTTCGATTGATATAAAAAATCATATAAACACCGTCATACTTTAATTCAAATCTGTTACCTTACAACAAAAGAATCAAAATTTACCTACACAATAAGTCAGTCATCGAGTTTCACTCTGCATTAGCATTTGTTAACATTCGGATTTATTTTTTTTTTGTTTAACTGACAGTGTTAAGGAATTTGTCTGACTACACTTTACACTGCCCACTATTAATTAGAAAATAATTATTTCCACCTTGGTTTTCGTTATTCAAACGTATTCACTTTTCAAACCGCAACCGCGAACGCAACACAACGCATTCTCACTCAAAACACATGTTCAACCGGCGAAGTAATAAAAGGCAAACGATGCATTTGACTTTGATCTAGAAAACGCAGACACACTTTGGATGTTCTTGATGAAATTTCACTGTCTAATGAAGTTTTGGGCCAAGAACTTGGTTGTTTTCAACTTTTTTTTTTCACTCGCTTTCCGTCTCGGTGTACGCAATAAAACAAAGTTCGATATAAAAAGAACGCTTCGTTTTTTTCGTGTTCACTTTTTTTTTTATTCACTTCCTCTGTCAAGCGTACGATTACGGCGATGATAAAGTTGTGCCACTGCTAAACTTCTTTCACAATTCTAGCTCGACCAAGTCTCATCATTGTCGTCATCGTCCTCTTGTCACCGCTGTCGACGTCGCCGTCGTCGTCGTCGGTTATTATCCTATGACTTGTACTTGATAAAGTTTCTTTCTGTTCTTTGAAAGTTATTTTATTCTTTTATTTTTGTTTTTTCCTTTTTTGATACTTTCTTTCGCGGAGATCGGTTAGCTGGTGCACTAGTAAGAGAGCCAGAAGTTAGTCGGAAGTTAGTAGTGTCTATGTGTGTAATTATATGTATATTGCAATGGGTTATCCCTTTTATTGTTGTACACAAAACTGAACCGATATCGCACGGGCGAGACAAAAATTTAGAAAACTCGTCTCTACCTGTACTAAGTTCGTAGCTAACTGGCACCAAACTACCCGGAGTTTTCCAAAGTTGTCGAACTTTACGATGGAACTGCAGCCAAAATTGCTTTTTTGTTGTTGCCCTGCCTGGATGGTTGGTTGCCTGGCTGGCTGGTTGCTCCTGGCTGGTTCCATAAACAGAGAGAGAAAGGGGGCGGTCACCCCTCCACAATGGGATTTTTAGGACTGTGTGTGCCGTGCCAGGATATGTATGAGTGTGCGTATGTGTGAGTGTGTTGATCTGGTCGTCATATGTTGTGTGTGATGTGTTGTTACGGGTGTAGGGAGAAAAAAAATGAGAGAAACACACATACAAAAAAAAACACTGAAAAAAGCTAAAATCCACGAGAGACAAAGCATAACAACGGAAAAAAGTCCCAAGGAACCGAGATAGGACGAAGAAAAAAGGCACAACACTGATGGGGTGGTAATGGTGGCTCGGTAGTGGTGTGCATTGTAACCACCTTATTCGGAGAGCGTGTACAAATACACTGGTCCTGCAGCAGCCAGACAGAGAGGAGCGATTGTGGCGTGCGCAAGCGTTTTCCTCTGCTTTCCATGTCCTTTCCTCTGCTGCCTGGAAGCTTTTCTTTTGGTTCTTATTTCATTTTCGGGGCACTCAGTTCTCCGTTATTATTCTGACGGTGATGTGGCTCGTTTGAACGGTTTGTTGCTGTTGGTTGTCCGAATAAAATTCATTCCCTTACGTTGCGAGATTTTTTGAGAGAGATTTCGTATGGACAAGTGTTTTGCATCTGCAGCTGCTGCTGTTGCTGTTGCTCGGTGAAATGAAGGATGTTCTTCGCTCTTCGTCACAATTTGATTCTTGTTTTTTTTGTTCTTGAGGGGGGAAGTGTGTGTACTTGTTGTATGTGGGAGTAATACTATGTGATTCATTGAATTCCTTGTACTGGACAATGGTTGCTTATCTTCATGTTCGACAAAAAGCTTACCAGCGACCGCCTTAGACGTTAGTTGTTCTTTTTTTTTTATCGCCGGTCATGGGATAAGCGCTGGTTTTGTTTTTATTTTATTTGTTTCGTTTTTAGTTTCTCTCCATTATTGTGTTTTAATCTGCCCTTCGTCTATATCGTGCGGGGAGTTACTTAAATGCTGGGGAAATGCAGGGGTGTTGTGCTATTTTTCATGTGATCTGTTCTGTTAATAGTTGTAGGTATGTCTTCCTTACTAGCGATGGTCTGTTCTTCGAAGTGTTCGATTACATCGTTTATTTCGGTTGGTACTGATTGTCAGTTTTGTATTTTGAATATTCGAAATCGAAGACAACTCGTAAAGTGTAACATTTTGATTTTTAACATAAGCCGTAAAATGGTATTAAAAATACAAGATAAATTCACTTTGAATCAAAAATGAGTACAACCAACCGACGGAGACTCAACCATTCAAATATTAGCCTAACAGTTTTTAATTTCCATTTAAAACATTTCGTGATGAAAGATAAATTGTTTAAAACAATATTTAGGCAATGTTTGGAGCTATGCACCTGATGAATACCTTTTTAAACTTCACAGTGCCTTCATTGATTTGATGATTATTTTTTTGTAACTTATATTTATTTACTATTTATACAGTGTATACCGCTTTCCTGGCATTCATGACGAAAATGGACGGAAACTATAACTCCGCCTTTCTCATCTTTCTTTCCTTATACCATATTATTGGCACACCGGCTTATAGGGACGAACAAAAATAGCCCAAAGTGTATCCTCAGTATATTATTATAGAATATTTATCTGTACTTACTTAATCCTACGGTGCTTCATAAAAAAACTACAGCTTCCTGCAGCATATCCAAATTTAGGAGGATGTTTGCACAACACTACGTGGCAACACATCTGAACCTTCATTATTTCTCTTTTCAACTAGAATATTGAGCAGTATATTTATTATATTTGTCATCGCTTAAATTCGGGAATGATTGTCGGCATGTACAGATAACTTCCTGTGGTCCTTTACGCACATCCCAAGCTAACCAAAACCTTAGCTTGATCCCCCGATTTAACCTATGTCTCCTAGCAGTTATTGCAAAACTAGCATCCAAATAAAACTTACAATTTAAACTAAGACAACTCTGATGATTGTCAAAAATGGCTCCCCACAGTTTTTAACTTTATCCGGCGGCGGCAACATTCAAAACACCTATTCTTCATGATTCGCTAGAAAATCGGATTATGCTCATATTTCAAAACACCAAAGAGAATTATCAATGAAACGGCTTCAAATACAACATTATTTATTCTCAAATATATATGGCTTAGTTACCTTTAAATTTACTTTTGTCATTTATTTGTTTGCTTCTATACAATGTTTTATGAACCATAAATTGTAATTGCTACTCTGGATTGATTAACTCTCAATTAAGTCGTCAGCTAAAGCATCTTGAAAGCAGATTTTCCAATAGTTTGACCTTCGTCGTGAAGAATGGAGTACATGTCCAATTGTCTTATTTTTGTGCTTAACCGTCATCTCATCCTTGCGTAGAAAACTACTCAAGAGCTACTTTTTGTCTTATCTTCTTTCATTGAAAACTTCCGACATTTTCTGACTGTATTGAAATCCTTATCTTACGCATTCCGTCTTCTGTAGAATTTCAAAAAAGGTTAAAGAAAAAATAAAAATCATAGAAAACACACTATATTACATGAGTAGAAATCCATACAATCATGGATGAGATGAGGGTTAAGATCTCATCCCGATTTTAAATGAGGAAGACCAGTCAGTGGAAAATTATTGAGAACTCCAGTCAGACTAAGACCTGTCCACTCCCCCGCTTAACGCCAGTTATTTCATCATTATTGCATCTGATTTAAATCGAGGTACCACAAGCATGATCATGAGGTGATGATTTAATAGTATAGTACTCACTTGTACACACACATATTATAAAAAAATATTATTTTGTGCTTATATTTAATAAATGTATATAGTTTTTCAATTTTTTTAAATTTTATTTTAGTACTTAGTCTAGTATTTAGTTCAGTACCTAGTCGATATAAAAAATAAGACTTTAATAATTCCATTCTTGTGTTGTTGTAAATTGTCTATTAAAAAAAGATAATAATTGCTTTTATAACAATTTACAAATTGCAAGAGCATACAATTGCAATTCAATTCTCGTGTATGCGTAAATTTATTTTTCACGGCAGCATTTACACGGGTAAACGATGTCGCTTGAATACATGAGCCAGACATAGCTACAAGTTGTAAGTGTAGCCGGGCAAACACCATTGACTTGCTACACGTGTATTTTCGACAAATGTATAGCAGTTCAAATGTAACCGTGTAATAAAAATGTACGTGAATGCTCAACATCTGAAACTTGAACTACAAAAATTAATCTCAACAAGTTTGCCTAGAATTTCGTACAATCAATGTAATGCAATATATATTTTAAATTCATTTAGGCTCTCAGGGTATGGTTTTAAATGCTAATTCATTTAGTTTTAATAAAGAATAGAGCGGACTTACATTGGTCGCCAATCGCATTTACTGTCTGACTTATTTTATCTTACTTTTTCCAAAGCGTTGTGCATAGTAACTGCAGAGGATGCGTTACTTCATATTGATATAGCACAAGAGAGAACTAGATAATGAAAAAGGAGACAGTAACTGCAGAAAAGAAGTAAATACATGTCAACTTGCCTGTGGAGATAACTAAATAGTGATAATCCTATCTGAAAAGAGCTAATGATGGACCCGAAGGTTCGCTCAGGACAATAGAATAACCAAAAACAGAAGAGCAACAGTATGATCAGGGTTATTAGCGGAAAAGTGCGCCTTTGCTGACAAAAATCAGTGCACCGAGTTCTTAAAACCGAAACGCTGCTGTTGTATTTTTGTTGTTTGTTGGCTTATTTTAATGTGACATGTTGCCAAAAAAAAAATGTTTTGCGTCCTCTAAAATATTTTAATGTAATCATCTTAAGGACATATCTGACTGATTTGTATAATATTTGAATATTTAAATTGAATCAAAGTAGTTAAAAAAAATTAATAGCAACAATTGCCAACTGCCCAATTTTGTATATTTTCTTAATCATATTGTATTTTTCAAATACTATTAAAATATTTGTATATTCATGTTATTACTTCCCCAATTTATTTCTTAAAAAAATCGATGTTAATATTAAAAATATCTTTTTCAACAAATTTAATTTTTATCAACACGACTTTTGTAAAAGCAAAGTAATGAACTCAATAAAAAATATACATTTATTCTTAAAAAATGTGTTCTCTTCATTCAATTCATCTTCTCCTTCGGTTATGCGTGTCGGGCACTTATTCTCCCCCGTATCCAGTCATCGCAGAAAGTCATCAGTCTTACTGCAGCAAAGCAAAGTCAAAATATAATTAAAATCCACAGAATTAATCAAAAGCCTGACGTCGCCTTAAGGTTTTCACCGTTCCATTGAACACCCATTAGAGGGTGGAGTGGATTTCATACGAAAAAAGCACTGAGATGCCATCAACTGAAAATCGCATTTAGCATACAAAATGATTGACAGGGCATAATTAAATTAATTGAGTAATCCTTACACAGTCACGAAGATCTTAACTCCTTCTGGCTGTAGCTGATGATGGCGGGTGCTGGGTTGAGCGGGCCGATGTCATGTGTCCCGCGTTGATGGTGTATTGGTGGATAATGAAAAACTCCAACCGCATCCGCGGCAAGCACAACGGCAACAACAATTGCGGCACAAAAACTAAATTGAATGAAAATGAAGAACGGCACTTCATCCCTTATCCCATTCCCATCCGCAAGTGGTTTCGTTCGTGGTTCCTGGCATTTCCATATAATAGCGAAGGTGTTCCACCTCATCCACAGTCACTGTCATTTCTCCAAGGAGTCTCTTTGGAGACGGAAAACAAAAAAAAAATATCTCAAACCTCATCAGGACGCATAAAGTACAAACACACAACCATGCACAAGATCCTGTGCAGAGAAAGGATGCCACGAAACAAAACTAAGAACAAAAAAACGAGCTGAGGCAGCAGCTCCTCCACAAACCTTAAGGACTTGGATTAATTTAAAACCAAAATTCTGGTGTTAAGTGTCTTTTGTGCACTCCAGCATGACAGTTTCATGGCGTGGCGCTCTTCCGCCCACCATACCGCGTTTACCACTCAAACCTCTTAGGGGGCTGCCTCCCCAAACCCCGCCGCCGTCGCGGCAGTTTCTCAACGCCGTGCCACTGCCACTGTCTTAACCCCTTCTTAGATAAGGTTTTTGATTTCTTTAAATGGGAGGTTATGGAAAAAGGATATGAAAAGAACTTTATACCTCGGCATCTCTTACAGCACAAGGGTGCGTGCTGCGGTTGAGTCTGTGGTAAATTCTTCCTGGAGGAGCTTATCATGTCGAGAACACCGACAAGAAATCCAATTTCTTTGTCGCTTTCCAATACAAAAACACCACTTTTTTTTCTTTTCTCTCCTTTCTTTTCGCACAAGACGAAACAAAGCAAGCAATGAGAGTTCTCATCTCTCAAGGAGTCGCACATTAAAAGCATTTGGATGTCTCCAATGCCTTCATTGGTATGGTGTGGCACAACTGCGCTCGTCGCTAGACACTCCAGTAGCTGCTGCTAAGACATAAAAATCCTTTCGCTAATTCGCATCCGCAATTATTTCTTTTCTTATAATATTTTGACGGGGTTCGTAATGAGTTGATTATGCTGCTTGGTGTTTTTCAGCAACCCCGCCCACGCGAGCGTCGATCGCGGCCACCCCGCAGTCAATTTGGCGGCGGCTCTGCATTAAGGACACAGTTGTTGCCGTCATGGCTTATTCCTGGGGGTTGGAAATAAATTCGTAAGGAACGCAAAACGCGACAACGTCAAAGATTGTGGTGTGAACAAATGAAGGAATTCCACTCCGTCGTCGCTGCTGGTCATGGAGAACAAACAATTTATGACTCCGAAAAGACTATTAAGAAAATGTGTCAATTTTGATTCGGCGACATTTTTGGTAATTAAAATTTCTGCTTTGGCACTTGCTGGAGAAAGTGACGACTTTAAGGTGAAACTGTGTGTGGCTTTAAAATTCAATAAGAAGTGATGTCGGATTGAGTAGGGGAGATGGAAGATAACTGACAGAGCTTCTGACTAATAATCGCAATTGGCAGTTGAATGAAGACTACGTACTCTTACTCACCTCCACAGGTCTGTGACATATGCAGGGTTTGAGCCTAATCATGAACGCTTCTTCTTCTCTGAGTCAACAGTTCTGGGTGGAACTGCGAACCTGCCACCATGCCTCTTCATCTAGCACAGTCCTGTTTTAGGTAATTCCAACTAAGCCTGTTCAGCTGATTGAGGTTTCGTTGCAGCTGAGCATGCTACCGGAGGTGTTGTCGTGGTTTATCGCATTGTCCCTTGGAGTTAGAGTCGAAGACTTTTCGGACCGAAGCATTGGTGTCCATTTGCTCAACATGACCAAGCCCTCTCAAATAAGAGACTCAAGCTCCATGCCTACACAGTTCGTAAATCAGTATCTTTACTCCTCAATTGCCATTTAAACCCAAAGATAAAGCGTTTGGCAAATGTAATCCTTCGTTTTACGTCCGCGGTGGTCTCATTGATTTCATTAACATGGAGGTAAACAAAGTCTTTATGTACATCAAGGACATAAATCTGTCTATGTTGACGCTTTGTCCAAGACGACGGTGTTAGGAAACCATTTTTGTTGGATGCATACACTTATCCCTATTAACCTCCAAGGCCAATTATTAGCCTTTCTATGTTTACAAAAACCCCACTCACAACCTGCTGTGTCCTTTCGAATAAGGCAGTGTCAGCCAAGCACTTGTAGGGATTTGTGGAAGATCGTGCCTCTAGTGTTCAAGCTTGCGTTACACTCAGTCTTTGGGCTTACGGGCTTACGATACAATAACTTATAAGAATTCTGTTACGAAGCCTGACCTCAATATTGCCCTTTCTAAGCCACTTTCCAACAACTGTAGCGTTTACCACACACAAACCAAAGGGATCTTGAAAACTATCCTTCCAGTGCAATGCGATTTTCAAAAGGGACCCCACTATCCCAGGACAATGGGTAGTGTGAATAAAATTTGAGTGTGATTGTTTTCTTAGCATTTATGTGGGAACACTCCATTATTTGTAAATAAAAGTCGATTTCGTTAAGTTTAACGAAAACCCTCCAGTCGCAGCCATACTTAAGGCAAAAATTTTTCCGTAGACTTACTTTGCACATATTGCACAGCACTTGCAAAACTGTTGATCATTGTCCTCACCACGTCCAACTTGGAATCTGGGGTCACCAATGTACCTATGGAAGGAAGATTTTCATCTTCTCAATTCTTGGTGTTCCACCAGCATGGGTTTCCTCAGGAATATCGGGCAAGAAGTGATTACTTAACTATTCCATGTTACGAAACTCGCATCTTTACAGATTCTTGGAATAACCCCTGTGTCCTAGAAACGCTGTGAATTATAGTTCTTTGCACATGCCTCTACCTACCTTTAAACTCAGCCTTAAATTTCAAGAACTCTAGATTTCAAGCGTTAAGTTGAAAATTGAGAAAATTGAGTGTTCCCATTAACGAACACACTCCACCTATGAGTGATCACTCGGAGAGTTCCCTCAGTTTTATTCACACCACCCAGTCTTATGTTCAACTTAAATACATCGCTTAATTATCGGCTTCAATAAAAAGCTTGTGTATGGGCCGGGACACTGTGACATAACGCGCAATTTCTAAGACGATGAGCTAACTCTATGTGGTACAACCTCATCTCTCACACCGGAAGGATTCCATCTTGTATTCTCCTCCCTGCAGCGCAACATCTTCCAAGCATTCATAAAATTAGAAGAACAAACCACAAATGGGTAAAATACAAAAGATATATGCATGACCAGCGCTTGATCCCAAAAGGACTCTATCTACTCAGACTAAGAAGACCTGCAGTCAGGATCTTTATCGGTGCTATAACAATGCACTGGGCAATTAACAGATAAGCTCAGAGGATGGTTGGCCAGTACAATGATTTCTTCAGAAGATGCATGGCTCAAGAATAGTTAGAGACTACACATCAGCTCATCTTAGAAACTCACACCAAGGGGCATACATTCTATACCACCTGTTTGACCTATATGGCATCAATATAAGACTAACCCGAAAACTAACCCGTTTTATTACAAACCCCAACTATTGCCAAGGGGTAGGAGATGACTACTCGCGTAGACGATTAGATGGCGCGGTTGGTAGAGTGCCTGCCTCTGGTTAGCTGGGTCCCCGGTTCGAATCCCAGTGAAAGCAAATTTTTATCTGGTTTTCAAATCTGGTCCAATCACCATTTGCCGCTGGGATGAAATTAACGGCACTGTCTATCACTGGAGTAGTCTGTATCACAGTGGTAGTAGTCTGACTAGGGGTATCACAATGGGAAAATAGTGTGCTGATGAATGTACTAGCAGCCCCCCTACCTAACCTAACCCAACCTTACCATAAGGGTAGGTAGTACTAAGAAGTTCTCTGATCGCTAGGACTTCTGCTAATTTGACACAATCTATTTACCGTATACAGTGCTTCTTTTTTGTCTACGTCGTCACATTAACGGTCTCCTGCCCTACCTCCTCGGCCCACCCCCTACTCGCGTGGTACCACAATGAGACTAGACTGAACTTGGTGTGACCTTGTGTTTATTTTGCTGGTCTTGCTATATGGAGCTGAAAGTTGGACCATAAGCAGAACCGCCAAGCTGATACTTGGTCGAAAGAAAATTCCATGTCGCAAGGCGTGGAGAAGACATAATCGCCAACTCTGCGAGCTGTACCAAGATGTGGATGTAGTCCGTCTACAGCACTGGCTCGCCACATAAAGGACATGAACACCAATGCTCCAGCAGTCTTCGAATCGGACCTGGTTCGACAAGGAGAGAAAGACGGAATATCCAGTAGAAAGACAAAGTTATCGCGTATGTAAGACAACTTGGTCTTGATGACTGGATGCAGTGTGTCAAGGGCCGTCAATCATAGCAGGCCTAGGAAATATTAACCTTCAGATCGAGAGCTGCCTGAAACGAGATATATTCGCTTAGTTCATTTAACCCTCTAACAGGCAATTTTTATTTCCAACGAAAATATTCGAACGGACTGTTTTGAATTTTGTTCGAAATTTGTGTAAGTTTAGCGACTTACCACCCAACACCCCGCCTAAAGGAAGGCCTGCTGGTTAGGGGTTTAACAAGAACCATATAATATTTCACTAGATAGAGAGATCCTTTCGTTATCGTATCCTCGACGTCGATTCTTCTTCTTCGAATGGCACTTCAGTCCAAGGCCTCCAAACAGGCCACTCTACGATATTTAGACCATTTTCGGGCCGGAGCTGAGCTGCCCATGCGCTCCACATGGCCAAGTGAACATACCAGACCTCAGCTTGTGCATGGCAGACGATAAGGGATTTTAAAAGAACAGGAACAACTTCAAATTAAGAAACCACCCTTTGCGGCAGAGTCTCTTAGTTTGCGTAAGAATACACCGATTTCCCTCATCTCAGTCGAAATACGAACGTTCCGTGTGCACTTACAAAACTCACACACAGATAATTATAAAACTATGATCCCTTATTCGAATAAACTTTTCAAATGCCACTCATTCGTCGTGCTCGCTGCTGTGCTGTACCAGTAAATGCAAACTTCTCATTCGTCAATTAATTGCGCAAAAAACGATGAAACAATGATTGCACAGAGCAGCCTTCAGATGCAAAAGGACCGAGAACACGAAGAGGAGGAATTCATCTCAAAGCTAAATATTAAACGAAGCAGAAAATTCGCTTCAGGTATTCCTTTTTCCAGACTTCTCAGCCATAATAATTCTCAAACGAACGCGAAAGATACGACACGACGACTTACTTGACTGCAAACCCTTGTGTTGCCACAAAAACGAAAAAAAAAATCATACGACTTGGAAAAGGAGCCGGGTGTGAGCCAGATCTGAACATCGAGGATCCCTTCGTTTAAGGGAAATATCGAAATCGCATTTTTTTCCCGATTAAGATTTTGCATTCCATTTTTTGTTTTGCTTTTGGCCTACCTCTTCAATCGGTTCATTTCCATTCCACAGCAGAGGAGCATTTATTTTGTGGGGGACCTACAAGTAGTACACGTACACCCCAACGGAGTGCACTGTTGTGTTGAGGGCATACCTAAAATAGGACATGGAGCAGTGATTGTGCACTGTGCACTCTTCACTGTGCTCTGTGCCCAGCGCTCACTGCTCGGTGCTCCAGCTATAGCGCAACGGTATCCCTATGTATGAATGTCCTGCATAGAGAAGAAGAACACACAAAATACGAGAAGCATGAAAAAATTGAGTCGACGCGATAGGTGAACCAACGGAAGAAGGCGGGTCCTGTCGTCTCAAACCTTCTGATTTCATTGGAATCAAGGAACATAAAAAGAAAAGAAAAAAAAAGAATGAACACCAGCAACCAGAGAAAAATGTGTACATAACTCTTGGGAGAAGAAGAACGACAGGAAAAAAAAAGAAAGAAAATTACATATTTTTCCCATTTCCACTGGGAAACTCCGGGCAGAGGCTGGTACATACGTATAGCGTTCTGCTTCTCTCTTTCCCCCTCACTCACAACACACACTCTCCCATCCACCAGCCCCAACACACACTCACGTGTTGATAGGGGAGCCATGGGAAGAGGAAACCGAAAAACAAGAAAAAAGCTCAAATTTTTATTGCATTTCTACCACTGATCCTGCGAAGGATGTAGATGTACATTGTTTTTTTTTTTTCTTTCTTTTTTGATTTCGTTTTTTTTTTGTTTTTTGTTTTCTAGGATTTTCTTCCCCATCATCCTGTCGCTTTCACGGCTCTGGGAATTTCAATTTGTGTGAACTCGCGACAACATTTGTTCACATTTGCTGCATTACACACGATTTACGTGCACGATAGTGATATCGTTGATTATCGTCCTGGATTGGAATGAGCTGGGCGGTCGATGGCAAGGAATGGCAGGACAGATGGGGGCCATTCTCAGAGAATAGAATCTGTCATAGTTTTTTTCCGACGCTATGTGCTACCCCATTTTCGGGGGAATTTATGTCACATGCGACTTTCACATGAGACAAACTAATGCGGTCGAAAGTTATAGCCAGGACTACACTTCGGATGGGTAAATAGAGGTACTCGTGCAAGTGTGCATGTCAGTATGTGCGGCACATGCACGTATGAGCGGTTGATTTGGAATTTGTTTAACAGTGACTCTCGACTCGTCCGCATTTGTAAATTACAATTACAAGTTACCATGGTGGCCGCTTTAAAAGTTCATGTCATCAAATAGTAGTGTACACTGAATCTTCTTTTGTATCGTCCTCTATTTGCTTCTGCTGACTGTGACAAGTTTGAAAAAGGCAAGATAATTACGGCCGGTTTTTTTATACCAACATTGTACAATATGTTCTAAAATAGATAGCTTAAGTTGCTATTTGTTCCTTGCAGTTAATTAGTAGACATCATGGCAAATTGCAAATATGTACATGTGCAGAGATGCGGGATCTACAGAAGAGTTGCATAATACAATGCATGCAGGAGACTGCCGATCGATGCAAGTGGAATACTAGGACAACTCTTCGGATCAGCAAATACTCTTAAGTACTGTTCTTCGGTATGAAGGTACAGTGAAAGGATTGTAAAAGAATATCAACCGAAAAAAATTTAAATAAATTGCTAAGCCTTATCGAGCGGATATCGAGTGATACCACATCACATAGCAAATCTAGTTTTTTTTTACCACCGGCGCACAACGTAGCTGGGCAAAAGACAATTATTTTTTTTCTATTAGAAAAAATGAGGCTAAGCTAGAACTCAATACCTTAGTAACAAGAAACAAAAAACAAACATTTTTTAATTTCCTTACTTTAGCAATGGGAAGCATTTCAATTTAAGGCATAAATATGTTCTTGCTTTAGAGTTTGACTTTCGCGGATAAAGTCTTTCTTAAAGTGGTAGTGTAATAAAACTTTATTTGAAGCAAATATGTCAGAATATCCTATTGGTTAGCACTTTTAAATTGAGTGTATTTTTAATAATATAGTAATTAAGTCTTATGGTGGGTCGGCGTGGCGTAGTGGGTAAGTGCTTCGACTCCTACGCAGAGGGTGCCAGGTTCGATACCCGAATTTACCACTTGTTATAATTTACGGCTTCACCTCTTTCGAGTCACTGACAATGCTCAAAGAGCATTCCTGTCTAGAAAAAGCTTCTCAACTTCGCCGTTCGGAGTCGGCTTTAAACTATAGGTCCTTTCCACTCGTGAAAGAACAACAGCACGCACATCACGAGTAGTTGCTGAGAGGCTTGGCCCAGGTCCGCCTCGGACCGTGGCGCCACCCATATTATTATTATTATTATTAATTATGTCTTATTCGCTATGAACTAAATGCGGCGATATATTTTTTACTAGAGGCAAACTAACATTTTCCATTTGATGTACAGTTACGGACATACACTAAAATCTCAGAAAGATATTCAGCTATAAAGCACGCTCCGTTCATTTTTTCGGGAATCAAATTAAAACGTATGTATCAACCAAAAAATACACAACCATTTTATTCAAGAAAAAAAAAAAAATAGAAAAGTTGTTTTTAAGGTATACACTCATTTAGACGCTTTTCTTAAAAAACTGCTCTATTGTAGACTGTCGCCCGAAAGAAAGTTGTCTTACAAATTAGTTCAACTTTCCTAATTATTCCGCTTTTGTTTCCACAATTCTCTTGTAGTTGAGATAGTATTTAAGTCTTATGTTGGGTTAAGTCAGTTCAAATTAGGTTAAGTTAGATAAATGAAGTCATGTTTTTCAACAGTTCTCTTGGTCAGACAAAACAAAACAGTTAAAGTTTGGCATTGTAAAAAAAAGCAAAACAAAAAACAAAAGCCGAAGGGACCGTACAGACCGTACATAAGGTTATATGTAAGAAGTTTCGGTAAGCTAGTTCAGATAGCGCTACGTTCAGCATTTTTTAAATTAAATAAAAAGAAAAAGAATTTAAAGACGCCTAAAAATATTAATAACTTAAAAAACTGCTAGCCCCAATAACAGAAAAACAATAGGCGGTGTAGGAGGCGGTTTAGTAGGAATAATCGCTAACATAAAACCTCTGAATAAGCGCCCAAATCTCGAAAACGGTGCCTCCGACTCAGGACATCGACAGCGAAGCCAATGGCGAATATTTTCATGCCAGGTTTTTGCTGCTAACCCCAATACCAGAACAACAGAATGCTACCAACAAAATTTTGATATCATCGGAGATGTTCATCCCATCGGTTGTTTAGTTCGTAGCAGTGGCATTCTTTCCTGGTGTACCAAAAGTTTGTAGTAGTTCGATTTGCAGCATCTGACAAGTTTTGGCATTATTTTTTATTTTAAGAGGTTCCAGCGCGGCCTGATTGTCCACGCACACGTTCCGTGGAACACCACCTGGGACAAAACAAGTATACATGACAGCAAAGAATTCGAAGTAGTAAAAGTTTTGAGTATGACTACCCATGAGCAAAACGTAAATCTACAAATTTTTTACAACTAGAAATCAGTAGTAATGCTGTGCCCCTTCTCGACGTACGAGCATAACAGCAGATCTGTTTCCTGGTGCCTTCGAAAGAAAAATCTGCGTGAAATATATCCGCAGGAATGGTGAGTGGAGGACTCAAAATAAGTTGACAGTCAAAGATGGAGAGCAGCTAACGGCTTAAGCGCACCCTCCATATTTCATAGACCTAATAAGTAAGTATGTAAGGAACTATCCACCCAGATACTAATGACGATTTAGTTTTTGTTTTTGCTATTCTTTATTACTTTTCATATAGTGATGAGTTTAGAAGATGCTAAAAGCACCTAGTTTGTATCTTAATTTGTGTGGCGTGGGCGAACACTTTCGATTTACGTTCGGTAGGTCTTATTTGGTGGTGCTATATTTCATGATGTAGCTGCACTTCGACTTAGGATGTGATTTCGTTTCGAAAGTCTGATGTGTAATATCTACTCGAGCTAATTGTAAGTGTATTGTTTTATTGCTTATTGACTCCCCAACAAAGCCAAAAACAACTCACTTCGCTGAACAACATTTTTCGATTAGATAGTGGTTCTTATTCCGCTGGATTTTGGGCCCATATACCCAGATTTGGATGTAACGATGGTCTCTCAGCTTAATTTTACACAAACTGGAAACTTGCAGGATTTCGAACCGATAACTTTCCGTAAGGCTTTCCAGACGGACCAAGACCAACCTTTTGCCAGCGGCGTTCAATCAGTAAATTCTGAACTTATGCATAATGCCTGAAACACAATAGTGCGTTTGCGCTGGCGTTGGTTTTCGACACACATAATTCAATGGCCAAGCACACAATACAGCGTCGACCTGCGTCAGTGAATAAAGAGAGAGATTGAGAGGATCGTAATAAAACGTAGTTCATCGCACGTCATTATTCAACATGTTGGATATTTTTTGACAGAGGGGGGCGCTGTGAGAGAGATTTTCTCCCAGATTGAGAGTTTTCTTCCAAACTGAGAGGATCTTGTATCAAGTGTCATTTAAGAAACGAAAACAGCTGATTAAAAATAATTTAACGACAAAAGTCATTTCAAATGAGTGTATGCAGAAAGGCGGCAATATTTTTCATCTAGTAGATGAGAGAGAGAGAACAGCTGATAAATTGAGTATTTATGTCAACGCAGTGCGTCATCGTAACATGAAGTCGGCTGGCGCAGCGCACTATTGTGTTTCAAGCATAATGTTGACAGTTCAGTTACGAAAGTAGAGAAAGCTCTGTTCTTTTCACAGGCTACCAAGTATTGACCTATCGTCATTTGACTTCAGCACCCCCTGGTAGCATTTTTTATTACCTCATTTGCGAACCCGAATTCCGTCAGCTGATTCCCTCGAAGCAATTTGTATGGGAATTTAAAATTCGGTGCAGATCTATATTTGTTAAAATTTATATAAAATAAATGTTTTTGAATAACATTAATGATGGAATATGGGGAAAAGTGTGCAAGTTTTTTTATTAGTGCTTGTCAAGTTCTTGGAAGTGATAGTTTACTTGGAATCGCATAATGAAAAATGTAAGCAAACCACTTGTGTACCAATAACTCTTCATTGTGCATTTTATCTTTATGTGAATAGTTAATAATATTAAGAGTTGATTTACTGCCTATTCGCACGTTACATACATTATTCCACATTACGTCCTACTAATATAGCAACAATTCCAAGGCGCTTTCTTTGTGTAATGTACGTGAAGAGTTCATAGAAATTGGTTTCCTTTTAAAGCAATAAGTTAATTATATGATATAAACAATTTCTTATAATTAATTCAAGCAATTAACGCAACCAACATAATGTATTATTCCTTCATTTTGGACAAAGCAAATGGAATATTGTGCTACATTGGAGGATATGTACATACATACATACATACATACATATGTATGAATGAGTGAATTTTCAGCGGATTAAACTGCACTGAATATGTTTAAATTAATTTGTTTAACAAACTATGACAAAATAACACTTAATATTGTTCACCATTCAGTGTATCTTGGTTGAAGAATGATAAAACAACAACAATTTCATGTCAAACTGGTGCTTTGTTTACACTTTTCAAAGCAGCATTCCTCAATAACTATCACAAATAGACACTTGATAACTGCTTGAATCAAAACTTCTGCATTTTAACTCAGCATCAAAACATTTATTAGAATAAAATATAATTATTTAATATTTTTTCAAATTTTTTAAATTTCCCACTACATTTCACCATTTGTACGTTAATTCCTATCCCAGTTCTGACAGCTCAGAATCCATCACGCATACAAGGTACCAAAATTATCCGCAAGATTTATAGGTCGATCGGTCAATTGTTTAAGTATATTTTCGAAAATTGTCACTGTCGGCAGTTTTGTACCGAAAGTCTTGCTAAGTCGAACCAATGACTGTCAACGAGTATGACAGTAGCCGTGTTTTTTTCACAAATCTATAAAAAGTGAAGTAGGATTTTGCACGTAAAGCACATACAACAACCCACTGCCTATAATATCGGCAGTGAAAAGCGACTGCTTATAAAAATTCGAGTTCGAATTTTTTTCATATATTTTGACAGCGATTCGAACATATAAATTGTTTTCTTCATATATTCTGACAGATAAAAATCAAAGTCACTGCGAACCGCTTTCTTCATCTTAAACTTTTCTTTTAAAAAAACACGGCTAGTGTTAATAGAAATGCAATGCTGTGCGCTGCGTGCGTTGCGGTTGCGTCATTAGGCGACATTTAGCGACGGAGTCTGGAGATACTGATGTAATTGTCACTGTAGACTACTGAAGAGACAAGTTGCACACATTTTCTGAGTCCGGGGGCCTGCGAAGGCTGTGGTGGCATAAATACGATGCTAAAGCTTACACGTCGCTATAACGGAGATGGTATCTTTACTGCAGTTAGCTGCAGAACAAAGCCACTCTACTTTATAACTTCTAGACAAACACGCAACATTTAAGCAGTTTCCCTAAAAGAGCACCCGGCAAATTTTCTTACAACTCCTCGTCCAAGAATACGTCGAATCCCAGGCAAACCATCTGCTTTCACTACTGAAAGACTGCTCCTTGCACCCTATCTCGACCCCAACTTTAAGCAAAATCACCGATTTCGTCACCCTCAGCACATGTAATCAATGAGTCTGCCTTTTTTAAGTCTTGTAAATGTAAATTTCTACCACGAGATGACTTTTTCTTGCTCATCGACATATCGCCGAGACACATCTCTCAAGTGGCAATCCTCGGGTAATTCGCTTGAAATCCTTGTAAAGTGCCAGCAATCCATCTATCCCCATTCACTGGCGAACGAAATGATAAATGATGAAAAATACCCGGATTTACAATTGACGAAAAGTTCATGTCACGATTCCATCTGAGTCCTTTTTAGAGAATATTATCGCGCTCGAAAGACAATACCGCTTTTCATTTCATCCCTCGCACAAGGCACTGAGTGTCAACTTTCACACTTTGTGTATGCGTGTGTACTTGTACTTGCGGGGGGTGATTTTCTCATTAGCTACATGTTCTTCCGCGATTTCCCACCCAGAACGGTGTTAATTTTTACGCTTATCGCGAGCTGCCGAAAAAAGGAACACCAGCCCCTGCAAGTGGAGCTCAAAGCTGAAAGTCAGAAAGGTCTCTGTGCAGTGACTGTGCGGATTTCATGTTAATTACATTTCCGCATTGATGAAATTCCTTATCATTAAGGACCTGTGCTCACGCAGAAGGACACTCCAGCGAGAGCAGTCACTCTCTGATACGAGTCGCACCGGCACCGGCTTTCACTTGGGATTTCATTAAAAATTGTTTTCCAAAAAAATTCGCGTCTAACGCATAATGAGAGCAACTCCGGAAGGGTTTCACACAAAGGACGCTCTCCAGGCTTCGGTTATCCTTTTTATTAAAAACTTACAAATAGCCATTAGCGAAATCCATGATCTGAGAGACGAGCAAATATAAATAGAAAATCATCTTTCAGCACCAAAAGGCGCTCATGTTGATAATGCAATAAAAAAGAATTAAATATCTTAACCGTTCGAGCAGTTTGCTCCTCCATCACGCCCTTAAAACAAAGCGTAGCATCGTCTTTGCCCTCCCTGGCAACATGCGGCCGCTGCAGTGCTCGAAAAAGGGTTAAAGGTTAAGAAAGTGGCTAATCTTAATAAGGAAACGCAGAAAGAAAAAAAAAAACAGCCCCAGTTCCGCTACTGCGGGTCCCGGACAAAGGAGCAATCTAAATGAATTTCCCCTTCAGGCGAGAATGTACTAACGTTCGTTCGGTCAAAGTAATTGCGGAGCGCCTGCAATGGTTTGCTGCCTTGGTCTTCTGGCGGTGGCTGGGCACATCAAAATTAAAGTGTTAGTCCTTGGAGTTTGGTGTGTGTCGTGTATTTAAGGCACTATGAAGAGAAACTAATTAAAGGAGGTAAATACATTTTTAATGCGGTTTTCTGTGGAAAAGGATACCATTTGCACTCGAGTACCCGGCCCCTTCAGCGGCAATGGTACTTCTTGCGCAGGAAGACTTGAATTGTGAAGTTCTTGTTAATTGGTGGTTAAGGGAAATAAATTCAATTCAGTATGTCAGACCTGTGCTTGCGAGGAGAGCGCGAATCAAAAACAAATATTTACTAGAACGCTGGTGTGGAGGATGTGCTCTTCCACAAGCCAGTACTTTCTGCTCTCAGTTGTGTTTGTCAATCCAATTGCAAACTGTCAGTAAATTCGTCATAACATGCACGCAGCAGTCATGTTGTCAAGCATTCACAACTTTCAAGCCGTTTTCGCAGAAATTTCCAAGTTGGAGAGACACCGAATCCGGTTCAATAGAGAGATGATATCTCAGGACACAATATTGCACGCAGAACGTTTCATCTGAAAATATAGGGCTCCTTGTGTCTTCGTCGATCCGACGTAGAATTTTTCTTTCGAAGGCACCAAGAATCAGCACCGCAGTTTTGCTTATCGTCCTGCTTTCGGCTCCATATTGCAAGTCTTGCAAAATAAGGGTTTTGTAGAGCATGACCTTAGTCCTTCGAGTCAGGAGTTTTCATCATTATTAACCAAACCAACCTAATTTACCTAGACGTTGTCTCACAGTCACCTGTATAGGAACAATAGTAGAGTAGTCGCAGTGTTTTCTTTTATGTTAGGTGCCTTTGAACTATTTAACTTTATTTAGAGCCCTCATATTTTTTTTTTCTTTGAACTAGGAGTCATGAGAAAACAAGTAATTATTGCAGACTACTATCAACGGGTTCCGGACATGGAACAAGCTGCAATAGCTCGGACGCCTCAAAGACGATCGTGGCTACAGGGGTCTTCTGTGGCCTCTTCGAAAAGTTCCTTATGCTTAGGAACGACTGCAGCATTTTTCAAGCTGAAGTGGCTACTACATATATAAAAGGCGACACTCGCGCATATAAACTTAACCTTTAACCGCGAATCGATCACCCTTTTCTGACACCCAAGCGACAATGAAAGGCCATAGTATCAGACGTTCTGACATAGAAGCTGGCTAGGCTATGGAGATAACGACGAGGTATCCTTGGAGAATTCGGTGACCCTCTACTGCGTACCGGACATACTGGAGTCTAAGGAAATGAACAGGCGGACAATCTCGCAAAGAAGGGCTTGGATGCCGTTGATGATATGAGTCCATAGGTACACATTCGGCAGGGTGATGGAGAAACATAATCTATCCAACATCTGCTCTGCGACTGCCCGGCTCTTGCAAGGAAAAGAAAGCAGGAAGGAACTTCTTCACAGAGATGGAGGGCTTAAGCGTTGTTGAATTGAAAAACCTAAGAAGACACTTCAACTAGACCAGATGGACGACAGAAAGACACATTTGCACCCGGTTGATAAAATTGCAACCCCGTTATGACAAATTTGAAAATGATGTATGCACGTGCCTTGTATAAGCCCGACAATTGATGAGCTACTAATCTCCTCCAAGGTTGAAACAAAATTAATAAAAGCTTTAAATTCCAAACACTTTTCTATTATGGTTACTTTGTGTCACCACCTCGGTGGTCAAGGGAGAAAATTGACTTGGCCTGATAAGGGTTGAAGGCAACCTATACTTCTACTCTACACATTTCAGCTTCAATGCCAGCCTACGCCGCATGGCTGGACACTCAATTTATGAAAGGTAAGTCACTCAGAGTCATCAGAAAAATCAGAGTTTATTTATAAAAACGTGAATATGATTTTTTTGTTGGTTTTATTTTTCTGCGTCGTTTTCATTTTACATTCACACATGGAATAATCATAAACTTGAGGTCATTGTAAACACCCAATCGTCAGTTCATTCCGGAGTCTCATTCCGGCTCGGAATATTCCAAGGGGCAGCAAGAAAACACAATTTTTTTTTTGTCGTTGCTTGTTGTATTTTCCTTATTTCGCTTCCTGCTTCCTTTTCAATTGTTCGCCTTATAAATCATTGAATCAACAACAATATCACCAGCTCCATACGGGCAGTAACAAATCCATTCAGAGCGACTATGAAAATGAATCGCAAATGCCTGTGGATGTAATAAAAGTCGAAATTGAAATCGAAATACCAATAAGCAATAACATACATCCACAGCCATGCATAAATTCAATGGACCATGTCCGAGTGAATAAAGCAGATAGAGCCTGTTTTTCATTTAAAATTGAATTTTATTCAAATTGAACGCCAACGCATGACAGAGGGAGGGAGAGAGAGATAGAGAGAAAGAGAAACGCCGAGAGTACATTCATTGTGCTTCTGCAGATATGGCATGGAATTTTATGTTCCTTACAAATAAATACACACAATAAAAGAATAGCTTCGCCCAGAAACTTTCTTCACACATGACCAGGCCCTCACCAGCAGGATGCCCCCACCACGTGTGGACTCAGTGAATTCATTGTGCGCGTTATTATTGCCCTCGACCAACCCGAAATCTATGCAAATTTAATTTCTATATTTTCTTTCCTTTCCACATGACCGCCTAGTTAGGAGAGTCCACACGCACGCAAAAAATCCTCCTAAGGACATTTTCTCTGCGGTCACAAGCGAAAATCGAACGACGAAAAAATTGGAACTCGAATAAAATGGCCATAAATATCTCCATAAGAATCAATCAGGTTCATTCAGAGAATCCATTTGTATTCATGTGTCTGACCGGGAGCAGTCATTTTTTTTTTTTGTCCGAAGGATTCTTCGGAACAAATTTGCGGCACCAGCTTCTGGAGCCTTCCCACTCCACCTCACTCAAGGATGTGTCTACACAGAAGGGTTGCCGCATGCTGTAATGTACTCAAACGCTGACAGGGGGGATGATTTAAAAAATTTATCGAACTCTCGCCGCAGGCTATTTTCACAGAAGCAAAGCGAAGTCCTTCTTTTGCGGATACCCTCATGTGCACACTCTGCATACTGTGCGGCGACGACCGTCATCACCATCGTCGTCATCGGCAGCAATAGTGACTGAGGTGGTGGACGGGAAGCACTGCAGCCCAGTCCCCACGGAAGACCCGAAATTTCGATATTTACTCCTTATGGATTCGTGATTTCAAAAATGTTTTGTTTACTTTCTGCAAAAGGATGCCTAATATTGGGAAATATTATATCCCTTTTTGTTTTATTTAATTTTTGGTTTTTTGCGGTCCAATTGACGGCGACGAGGAGTTTGGTCGCTGAGCTGTGCACATGCAAATGCTTGTGCATTTTCAGGGCGGATTGATGGTGGGGGCTGAAGGACTTGGGCCGTATCATGAGCTGATGTTATATGAGATTGTTGATGACAGGACGTCATAACTTTTGATGCTGCTGCTTTGTATGGGGGTGAAAGCGATTCATTTGAACATCGTGTGGTTCTGCTTTATTGATGAGTATCTGGACCAGGACGACAGTCGGTGGCTTCGAACAATCTTTGCATGGGTGCTCGTATTACTTGAAAGGAAATTAATAAAGAACTTCAATCAGGTTCTATGACATGGGTTTCAAATATACCTCTTCCGCTTCAGAGGCGGAATTAGACCATCGTGGTGTAGTTCTTTCTCTGTTCAAGTTTTTCTCCAGCACACCACTCCACTTCGGCATTACTTTACGTAGCTGAAGGGTCTACTATTGCCGTGGTCTTAATCGTTGGATCCATAGACAAGTGATGTTTTGCAGGCCACTGCATATCGCTAGAAATGTAAACTGCACAAGAGAGCGCAGGCAGATCGAACGTCTTGGGGTCTTTTTAAAGGAATCGTTGTGCCGAATTCATGGGGTCCCCGTCGCGTAGTGGTTGGTGCATCGACTCCTACGCCAGGTTCGATTCTTGAATTTACCAACTTTCATAATTCTTTCGCGTCACTGACAATGCTTAAAGAGTATTCTTCTCAAACTTCGCCGATCGGAGTAGGCATAAAACTGTAGGTCTATTTCACTGATTAAGGGAAACTAGCACCCACAACATGAGTCGTTGCTATGGATAGAGAAATATCCTCAAGAAACGCTTTAATGCGTCCTGTTTTTAGCCTGCACCAAAAATCATCGTAGCTCAGCAGCTCTCGGGCACGTGTTTAAGTTGCGGAACACGTCTTTTAGTCAAAACAGGAGATCGTCTGACTTCGCCTTTTCGTCGAAAACTTCCGCTCCAGAATTAGTTTGCATCCTGGTGTCTCCGGACTCTCGCGCCACCTCTATTATATTGTATTATTATTGTCCCCAATTGGGGTTCCTAGCAAATGTCTTCTTCCTTGTGAGACGCTTAGGTCCCGAGTAGATATAGGTATCCAACCAATGAGCCTTTCCAGCGATCGCGATCTCTGGCGAACGGCAATATCAGTACAAAGTTGTATGTGCCACATTAAACGTGGGCTTCGTCTGTTGCGTTATGTTGTCAAGGACTTTTCGGGACGCAACTCTACATGGTCCAGTTACACTGGCGTTGAATCCACAGGCGTCTGGCTATGTTCATGTCGCTGTGCTGCCCCTACAGTTCATAGTAAAATATTCTCCTCCAGATGTCATGAACGCTGACGGAAATAATATTCTACTCAGAGGTTTTCTCTCGAAGAGATGAAGGATTTCGTCATCCGCTTTTGAGATTATCCATGTCTCTGCGTCGCAGTGGCTCTAAGGCGAGACATTATAATATAATAATATGGGTGGAACTACAGACAGCAGAGGGCCTAGCTTCTCAGCAACCACTTGTGTTGCGCATGGTATTGTTCTCTCACGCGTGGAAGGGACCTACAGCTTAATGCCGTCTCCGAACGGCGTAGTTGAGAAGCTTTTTCTAGACAGGAATACTCTTTGAGCATTGTCAGTGACTCGAAAGAGGTGGAGCCGTGAAAATATGAAAGGTGGTAAATTCGGGTATCGAACCTGTCACTCACTTACCCACTACGCCACGGCGAACAACCATTACCAAAAATGTTTGCTTCATTTATTTCTTTTATAAATACATGTTTTACATTTGCCAAAAATTTGAGATATTTTTGGTTCATGAATCTGCGAGACAAGGCGCTCTAAAGTTACCCGTATTTTAGTTTTGAAAATCGTGTATTTTCTAGCAATAAGTTTTTGGCATGAAAAGTAGCTTTTCTAAGTGTTTGTTGTAACATTATTTCTTCACTAAATAATATGTCTATTAGGCTAACAAAAACAAATTTTGGAAATCGTTTTATAACTGGGTTAGGCCCGAGTAATATTTTAATATTCTTACCCTTGAGTCAGAGATTTAGCTTCATTAAGCTACGTCTTGTGGCTTCAATTTTTGGAAAGCTCCATAATTCCTTTATACACCCTACGCAGTGTACATATAATTTGTTCGTGAAATAAGATATAAAACACACCCTTTTTGAGTTAAAAAAAAAATACATTTATTATATTTATAAAAAAAGTTATAAAAAATTGTTTAGTTTCTTTTTTTTTAGTTATAAAAAAATTATATTTTCTTTGCAATCAATGATTGAAAAGAATGCAGCTACGAATTAATTTTTATAAGAAATATAGTATATAATATAAAAATAATAAATAACTCCCCTCACCCCTTCACCAAGAAGCAGAACACACCCCGATCCTATCTATACCCTATCATATTTCCCATAAGAATCTAATTGCACAGGTGACCGCATGAACTGTAAACTCAGCGTCTGGGACGCTTTCAACTCAAACTGCACTCAAACTGCTTCTGAGACATTTCCGGCCCACTAAAAGTTCATGCAGTCACCTCTGCAAACCGTAGGTTAAGCGGAAAGTAAAAATATTGTACTAATCACTGTCATTCCGATCGCAGAACAATCAAATTGCATTATTTTAAATCAATTCTGAAGTCGTTAATATAACTCGCGCGTTTACCATACTCAAATGGATTGAAATATAATTTTCAAAAAAAATATGAAATTACTATAAATAAAATTAATCACTTGGGAAAATAATAGTCTCAGTTTCCCAAAAATTCAAATTGAGAAATAAATTTAAAAAAAAATGTTTCATAAATGTCAAAAAGCCCGACTGACTGGATAGTAGCCCCACCTAGAAATTCATGATCGCGCTTACGATATTACGGTCTGTGAAAATTCAACGCGCGACCACCCTATTTCGACTCTAACATATGATTTACATGTATCCTACTGAAAATTTCAAAGCCCGAACGCCTGAACGCGCCGATGCGATATGGTAATAAATTATTACTTAAAATATAATATTAGATAAATAATAATTAAGAGGCAAGGACTAATGTAGTACAAATGTAAGGCCTTAAAAAGGAATTGTTTGTATTCTCCCTTACAAAAGAACAACAATGCGTCGTACATCGGGACTGGGATGATCAACTTTTTTTTATAAAGTCGGAATGATATTTTGAGGTACTTGTGTGTTTGGTATATATAGAAGGGTACTGTCTAATGGTACAACAATGGGTGTTGTGAATAAAAACTGAGAAAACACATTAGTCGAGTATTTTCGTTCAATTTGGTGTGAATAAGAAATTTTCTCAAAATAGGCATCCCTTCAGTTGACGTTTGAAATCTAGATGCAATTGTATTTTTAAACATAGAAATGCGAAAAACAAAGAATAATAACTCATGTCCTTTCGGGGACATGCCATACCTTTGATTGGTTTATGGTCTTTTAATATAATGAAAAGATTGCCCGTCTTTTTCTTATCGCCTTTTGATTTGACACGGACCTTTATGGTATCATTTGTTTTTTCATTATTTACTAGAAGTTCAAATTAAAGTCTTGGATTTTTTTTATTTCTTCTTCCATAGCTTTCAACTCAGATTGCTTTTTATTTTTCATGTCTGGAGTTTGGCTTTTTTTCAGCAAGCACGGATAAAATTGCAAACACTTGATGAAATCGTCATCGTCAAATCCAGATTTCCTTTTTTTACTATTAAGGTTTAATCCGTCAAAGTATTCCTCATCCCACGCACTATTTTTTTTATTGTTTTCACTTTTTTCTCTCTTGAAGTCACCTCCTATGCACACTCAACTTCTACAAGCAATATCTGAGCATATTCCATCTTTACTCACACCAAAACGGAGGAAGGACTCAGCTGTCAAAATATCTGAGCCGAGAGGATTCGTTAAACTTAACGAAATAAATTTTTATTCCCACCAGATGGAGCATTTACTCCCAAATGCTAAGGAAATGCTCACACTCAGTTTTTATTCACACCACCCAATGACTCACGCTCTTGTGCGCATGTTCAATCACGATCGGAATGACAACTGCTAAACACTTGTTATCCAGACTCCGGTATCCATCGGATGGCGTTGGCGAGCAAGTGACACAACAGGACTCATCTGTTTCTTGAGGGAAAAGACTCTCCTCAACCCTAAGCTATAGTCCTATAAGTAAATCTACACTCGTAGTCGAACACAATTTACACTTTTCCCACTCTCTGTATTGATAGATTCATTTCACTGCCATACAAGATTGTAGGTACGACCTGCAGGTGTCTTTTTAGGGCTGGCCTGTCCCAGAGCAGATCTTGTAAGAGATTGCAGAATGGCAGACACAGCTCCGGTCAATAATGAAATCCATGGAGGATTTGGTTCTCTTGGAGATGCTGCTTGTGGTCGTGGGCATGGTCATGCCAGTAGTCGTGGTGAAAAATAAGGCTCGCAGGAGTGCAGTCAAGCCAATCAAAGAATCTGGAGCCATACATTTTCTAAGTTCAAAATCATTCCTACTTGAGATTCTCAAGAATTACGTCCGAAGCAAATACCTGACAGTCAACGTACCTGTTTTAAGTCATTCCTTAATGGACATTGACTTGAGAGTACGAAGAAGTCACTGCAGTCATTCGTCGAACAATCACATTGGCCTATTTGTCGGTTGTGTCCATTCCCTGTTAATAGTGGTGTAACAATATCGGTAGACCCCACACCGTATCATGCAAGGACACTGGCAAATGCGGATCGATTGGTGCAGGGAATTAGGTCCCCGGGAAGTAAGTCCACTGAGGGTCTTATTTCCCATTAAATGGAAACTAAGTCTACTTTGCCAAATTTGCAATTCGGCTTTATTTCGTTTAAAATCTGGAAATAACGCCTAAGTCCCTCAGTGGAGTTAGTTCCCGGGGACTTATTTCCCTGCACCGATAGATTTCGGTGTGTTTGAGTTCTCAGGACTACTAGCATTGTATCATTTCCATTCTTGTATAAAATGTTGACGATGGCTGCACTGGGACATATACAAATAAGTCGATCACTTAGTTGATGTCTTTCAAGGCTAGAGCTGATTCGTGAACACTATAGTCGTATCTCTCTTAGCATCTTTACCCGTGCTCTTTTCTGTGCAATCAGTACATGGGGTAACATGTCTTTCAAGGCTAGAGCTGATTCGTGAACACTATAGTCGTCTCTCTCTTAGCATCTTTACCCGTGCTCTTTTCTGTGCAATCAGTACATGGGGTAACATCCCCTCAAAGGTCTGATCCCACTGGTCAGTTAGTCTGGCACAATCCTCGCGACTATAATCCATCGTTCAACAGTCTTTGATTTCTGAATTACAAAATTACAATGTTCCAACGAAGATATTTCAGCGACTGCACATTTGTGTGTACATCCACCAGCCGTACATCCTTCAAAATCCATTCAGCTAACAGCCTTAGCTGAAATCCAAAACAAAAGCGCCACATCTCGGCGGAATACTAATGCCGTTCGCATCAACACAGACAGATTACATCGGGAAATATTAAATGTTACTTTACACCGTATTAATCGCAAGATGACATCTGGTGGCTTTAACGTTTACGTGACCAGACTCCTTAATCGCATTCGCCTTCCAAGGCGACCGACGACGACGACGACGACGACGACGTTCCGTCAGACTCAGAGAAACAAAAACAACGCAAAACATCACACAGCACCCCCAGTGGAAGGAAATTTCATTGAAAGACACGATTTTGGAGTTTTAATTTGAGCATTGCCCGACGTTGGCTTTGTGAACTGTGAACTACATGCTTAAGTACTGCCATTGCCACGAGGGTGACACATATTATATGAGACTCAGTGTGTCTCCACAGCAGCAGCACCTGCTTGTCTCCCATCTCAGGATAATGGATATTTCATTTAGAAAAATCAACATTTAATTTGAGAGTAGTTCGATCAAGCGTCGTCGTCAATATGTGTCGAGTGTCGATGCCGTCGTCGTAGCCGGCTGACTTCTCGTGCAGTCTTGTCACGATTCTCTCTCTGGGGCTTTTCTCGTCCAGATTCCATGATGCCATGGGTGAATTCTTAATAATGATGGACAGGATAAATATTATCAACATCAACTTCAAAGATAACAAAATGACCTGATACCCCGGGACTGGGGTGCGATTGTCTAATCATAATTCAAATCATACTCTCGCTGGATGTTGTCCTTCTCGGATTCTTTGGTGAGGATTTAACAGCATTGCGGGCGGTGTATGCTATCCGCGGTGGCTTCTTTCCAATTAGCCGATGTAATCTCGTGGATTATGTGAATGTGACAGAACGTTGGACTGTGACGATGGGATGACAACGTTTTAATGCATTTGCTGAAGAATGTTCACAAGAGATGAGTTCCGAAAAAGAGCATCTTCGTTTTGAAGCGGCGTGTATTGTGCTTTAATCAGTTTTTGATTCACGCCATTACGTTTACACTCGTAAGAGGAGAGCATGGTGAATAAAAATTCATCACTTTGTGCCAAAAATGGCCTTCGCACTTTAACTCGCGCTTGTACTTCAGCAGTGAAGATATAGGCAATTCCCTTTTCAGCTACTACTATCTGAGTGTAAGGGATGATTGCCACAAGGTTGTGTGGTCTTGTGATTGATCCTACCAGTTGTTACCAGAGGCACCAGTTGACTAATTCTGCTTAGGTAGGCCTGGTTGTCGAAGAAGTAAGCCTCTTGCGACTTTCTTCAGAAGGAGAAGTCACTGGAGAGAAAGTGCACAATGGTTTCCTGCAATTCCTCGTCTCTGCAAAAATCGTTGTAAGCCAGTCTCAATCTAGACGTGTGTTTTCCAGTCATCAGTAAAAATGCTGATTAGAATGCCCATTTCAGTCTATATAAACGTTCAGGTGTTCAGAGTAAGCGATGCTTTGATTGCAATGAGTCACACGATGACCTCAGTGCATCTACGATTGGTTTAATTGTCTTAAGTATCAATAGACTAGCGTCATTCATCAGCTTCTCAGTTTTATATTCCGGACTGTGATAGTGTTTTGCCACTTATGTACATGCAATGGATAGTCTTCGATGCATCTACTGAACTAGCCATCCTGAGACTGGTAATAAAACTACCAGTAGGCTTTGTAGGGGACGAGCATTCCTTCTCGAGGAATAGCTTTAAGAATCAGCAGATCTGTGCCTTTAGGTTTGGATATACATCTCTGTCAAGGAACATTCACGTGAACAACCGAACAGTCTGAGCCATTTTTCAGAAATATAATTTTTGTAGATAAGTTCTTTATGTCTGCGTCACAATTCAATTTATATTGATCGCATAGGAATATGTGCCAATATACACTGTTTTAAAATTTGAATTTGCTCCCCCTCGAGAGAGCAGTTTATTTAAGAAAAACGTCTTAACCCAAAAAAAAAAAACAGACTTATTCTTATAGCTTTTATAAACATTTTTTTTTGTTTGTTTTTATCTTGAAAAAAACTAAATGTTTTTGGTGGGTATAGGTTCTGATTTGATTCGCAAAAGATAAACATTTCGTTTCATATCTGTTCCTCTTTCTAAGAGCCAACTGTACCCTTATAGGAAAGAGGCAAAGGATTTAAGGAATTCTGCCTTTACCAAAATCCCATTAAGTTTCTATTTTCATTCCAAACGAGATCACATACAGTAGCTCAAAGTGAAACTCGGACCCCCTCGTCTAAATACGTTATAATGAGTATAAAAGAAGGTACAAATGCGATAGACATTCGGTTTTATTCTTAATAATAAACACAATAGTTCTTAAAAATTAACAAAAAATTAGCAACAATTTGTGAGTACAAATAAATTTAAGAAAATAAAGAAATGAAACACTACCAGAAAGCATCTCAAAGTGAATCTTACTTCAAACTTAAGAAACAAGACCACTCTTTTTGGTCAGTATTTAGTTGGAAGCCTTTTATTTCTTCTAACATGTTCCAACCGATTTGGCATGGATGACACAAGTTTTTCGCAAAAATGTGTGCCAATTGTGTGCCACTCTTCTAACAAAGCCTTTTCCAGATCTTTTTTATTTGAAATCTCGTGATTTCTCAGCTGCTGCTAGGCCCATACATGTTCAATGATTTAGGTCCGGTGATTGTGGTGGATTTTCCAATAATTTTGGGCAGTTATACAGAAGCCATAAGCGGACATTAAGAGCCTTATGCTTGGGTCGTTATCCTGATAAAAATGCTAACAGTTTCCATTCCCGATTTTTGCACGCTATGCTTCAAATTTTATTTAGTGGTCGCCGTGGCGTAGTGGGTAAATGCGTCGACTCCTACACAGAGGGTGCCAGGTTCGATACCCGAATTTACCACCTTTGATGATTCACGGCCCCGCCTCTTTCGAGTCACTGACAATGCTCAAAGAGTATTCCTGTCTAGAAACACCTTCTCAACTTCGCCGTTCGGAGTCGGCAATAGACTGTAGGTCCCTTCCTCGCGTGAAAGAACAATAGCACACACAACACGAGTGGTTGCTGAGAAGCTAGGCCCAGGTCCACCTCGGACTGTCGCGACACCCGTACTATTATTATCTATATAATCAATATAAATAATTTATATTGATCCATTATGTCATCAATAATTTGGAGACTCCCGGGGCCAGCGGCCGACATGCATCCCCAAACCATTACCGATCCACGACCATGTTTGACAGTGGGTGGGAGATCTGTATTGGCCTTTCGCCACACATATAATTGCCCATCCGACCTAAATACATTGAATTTACTTTCGTCTGTAAGCAACACTTTTTTTCAGAACAAAATGTCCCTATCCCGATAAGATTTTGCAAATTTCTTCCTTTTAGCCCTATTCACTTTGTTAATGAAAGGTTTTTTTCGAGCAACCCGACCATTATACTTATGCTTGCGCAGTACATTTAGAATTGTTTCGGTGTTCACATTTTTGCCCAAGTATTTTCCAACTTCAATAGTTAAATTAGGGGCACTGATTCTGGGATTCTTTTTGATTTGCCGAAGGACCCATCGTGCATCGCTTTCTGGAAGAATTTCTGGAGATTTTCCAGCGTTTTCGAAAGCCTGAAACGTATTATTTTATCTTGAATTGTTGAATGACTTCGGTCAACAATTTGCGCAGTATCGCGAACTGATTTTCCATCCTGGAACTGCTTCACTATCAGCTCTCTTATCTCAATAGAAGTTTGACCTCGTTGTCTCCCCATTGTTCCGGTTAGGACCAGCTTGAATGAATTCAAACTCATATCATTGATATATTAGTAATCTAAATTACTTTTTGGAATTAATTTTGTATTGCAGGGAAAAATATTCGCGGAACCATGACTGTCCAAGTTCACTTTGAGCTATTGTAACACACATTACTGATTTTCCAAAAGGATACTTTCCATGAGTTGAGCGAAGATATCATTATTTCAGACTTACACATTTATTGTAGGTACATGATTGACACATGTATGCACGTGTGACAATGATATTTGTCAGGAAACGTTTAAAAATTCACATAGTCATTGGCAAAGAATATTTAAGAAGTTACAATATTTAGATGAACATCATCCCTTTCATTATGTGTTCCTGTCTTTTGAAAAATCACCATTTTGCCGACTTGTCTAAATCACTTCAGTCTCAATTGCCGTCACATAAAAATTTGTTTTGAAACACCTGAATTTTGTATTTGATTGTCAAAATTTTGAAATTTGTGCTCAAAAGTTTGGTACTATCATAAAATGTTAAATGAATAATAGAGGATATAGGTACATCGGAAAAAAGAGGCGAATGAGTTTAAGGAGTGAGAATTAATGTCGTGTTAAGTATCACTGTAGTTCTGAGTTTTCTCAAGGGTTCTGTGATTTTTCTTTGCTTAACATATTTACTAATTTTTTATTTTTTTATTTATTTTTTCCATCTACCGAGTTTAACTCTTACAGATTTCGGATCTTATAATTGTATAATTTTTCGGATTCTAATAATCTAAGTACATTTTGATAACCATAAGTAAATAAATATAGGACAACAGAGTATTAAATATCAAGTTGTTTCATGAGGCGAGCATGTTCGAATCGCTTTTACACTCTTCGAGCACATCGAAGAGTAGGGTAGTGGGTTAGTGCGTCGACTCATATACAGAGGGTGCCAGGTTCGGTACCCGAATTTACCACCTTTCATATGTCACGGCTCCACCTCTTTCGAGTCACTGACAATGCTCAAAGAATTTTCCTGTCTAGAAAAAGCTTCTCAAATTCGCCGTTCGGAGTCGGCATTAAACTGTAGGTCCCTTCCACGCGTGAAAGAACAATAGCACGCACAACACGAGTAGTTGCTAAGAAGCTTGGCCCTGGCCCTCTACGGGCTGTAGCGCCGCCCATATTATACATTATTATTAAAGAATTAATTTAA
Source organism: Eristalis intricaria (assembly GCA_964034865.1). Lineage (NCBI taxonomy): Eukaryota > Metazoa > Arthropoda > Insecta > Diptera > Syrphidae > Eristalis > Eristalis intricaria. The sequence continues at coordinate 23,157,748 of OZ035876.1, read as the reverse complement.
TATATGAATAAATATATTTTGTAATAAATAATTATAGATAGTAAATTAAACTAATTAAGGGAAGTTGTCAGAGATTTTGGAATAGACTGCTTAAATTTTTGTCTCTCATCACATATTTCTATTTCTACACAAACAGATTTAAATTGACTTACAGATTTACTTAGCGGTTCATTAAAACCATAATTTTACAGCTGTGTTGGTTGTAATAAGAATTTTCGGGTTCGAAGAATTCTTTCCGGGGCGTAAAACCTTACGTTTTGAAGGAGGATCTCAGGGCGAAATACACGATACGAAGGAATCTCATGAATTATGCTATGATCTCCTCGTCTTCGCTCTAAAGTTTCTAAGCCTATTAATGCACATCTTGTAAGATATTGTGGCATGATGTCAAGATTCCACCCCATTCTTTTTATAACAAATGTAGTAAATGACTTCAGACCTTTTTCTAGACTCACTATAGAATTATATATAATGGACACCATATTACTGAACAATACTCAATTTTGTAAATATTTATGTAAAATGAAAACCGTGCGGATGAATCAGCGGATTGTGATTGAATCGTTCATGAGACATCAGGTAATGAAGTAATTAAATAAAATGTAATAATCACAAAAATATTTTGTTCAGCTATAATAGGCATTATATTTTATTTTTAAATAAATTTAAATAGGTGCCGTTATTTTTTCACTGCGAAAACTGCTAGAGGTTCAAGTGCGGCTACAGTGTTGCTCAAGAATAAAGCGCCAAATATCCTGCGTGTCCGATAAATTCCGATCTATGTTGTACATTGGTTCATCAGGAAAGAGGACAATATTCCACATTAACGCAGTCCTGAACTGTATGCCTTGCCAAAATCGTCTTTGTTTTTAGGTTTTTAATTCGATTTCAAGCCTTCCCACAAGATTACTTTCTTCGCCGGATTGTCATGTTTGGGAACTCAAGGCTTAATTCTTCTTGTGTACTTTTTTTTATCATCATATTTATTGGTCTTATTTTTGTTGGGGCAAACGTGAACTCTACAAATGGCATCACAGTGGAGACCAACGTAGAATCGCCCTTGGCAACCGATGTTGCTTCGGTTTTTCGAAACAACTGGGTTCAAAACTCTTAACTCGAGGGATCAAGATCATCTTCTAAAAAAAAACTCTTATTTTGCCAGTAATACTATATGGAGCTAGTCCTACGCTAAGAAAAACTGCGGAGCTGGTTCTTAGTGCCTTCTAAAGAAAAATTGAGCAAGGCGAATGGAAGATAAAACGCAACCGCGAACTCTACTAGCTGTACCAGGATGTGGATGTAGGCCGAAAGGCAAAACCCGTCGACTGAACTGGCTCTGCCACATCAAGTGCATGGAAAACGATGCTGCAGCTAAGAGGGTCTCCGAATCTGAGACTCCTGGTTCAAGACGGAGAGGAAGATCGACCCTTTGGTATAAAGAACATGTAATCGCGGATGCAAGACAGCTTGTTATTGATGGCTGGAAACAATAATATTTTGCGGTATGGCACGCAATACACTTCTGGACCTCGTTCTGACGCTCAGACCCTCCATGTGATGTATGAATGATAAGTAAGTAAGTGTTTATTTTTGTTATTGACTTATAATAATACCTAAAATATACAAAAGTTTGTCCTTTAGTTCTGTCCTTTTTTTTCAATAAATTTTCAATTATTTCGTGACATGAATTTGACATGATATGTAAATTGTAATCATCACAAGGAAGTTTCTTAATGTTCTGAAATGTTTTTTCATTGCGAGAGTATTTCGTGATTAACTGTTCGCCATTAATTCTTTATTACTTAATTCTTAATTAATATTTTTTTTTTTGCGAGGGCAGGGAAAAATCTTCAAAAGACACTATGAGAACCGTTCCCTCATAGAAAAGGATTTTTACAAAGTAAACACACCTCCCTTCAAATAAAATATATTTCCTTTACAACTACGTTCTACAATTATCCAGCAGTCTTACTTTCTTAATTTAGACACATTTGGCAAAAGATTCTCCAGTGAGAGTTCTTGCTAACCCCGCAGATAAGCGTGGGTTGAATTAACCATGCTAGGTCAAGGGATTTAGTCCTTTGAAGACGGCGCAAAGAGTTCTTTCGTCAAGAATTGGAAGGACATCAGAGTTTATGTGCTCTTCCAGGCGACGCTTATGCTTACGAGCAAAATTCGTAACTTCATCTTGGACTGATGAAATTCTGAGATCTCTGTGGATATCGTTTTTTCGTATATACCAGGGTGCGTTGACGATGGCCCTTAGCACTTTATTTTGAAACGTTTCTAGTATGTTTCTATTACTTACTTCGGTACAACCCCATGGTTGTATACCCTCTGTCCTGACGGGTTTTAGCACTTGCTTGTATATAGGCTATTTGTTGTCAGTACTTAGCTTGGAATATTTTCCAATAAGCCAGTACATGTCTTTGTATCTTAATTGGAGCTCCTCACGTTTCTTTTATCCTTCCATTTAAACTTTACATCGAAAGTCATTCCGAGGTTTTTCGCTTCATTGCCGAAGAGTATTTAAATTTTATTTATAAATTATTATTTACGTTCTTATACGTTATATTTATATGAACTGATTAAGCTTCGTTAAGCCTAATTCGCTGAGTCTTCTATACGTGTATCCGGTCTAAAGCACATTTATATTTTCTAGTTGATTCTTCGACCGTTTCGGCAGTTACCAAAATGGCGGTGTCATCAGCAAATGTGCCTAGTGCCTACTTCCTGCTGTACGCTGCTATACAATAAGTAAAGGAGGGGACCAAGAACACTTCCTTGTGGTACTCCAGCTTGTATACATTTAAATAGGGAGTATTCTTTCCCATATTTCACAAGGAAGTTTCTATCCGGTAGATAGTTCGATAAAATTGTGCAAAACTTTCTCTGGAGGAATTGTTGAAGCTTGTGTTTTAAGCCTTCGTGCCAAACCTTGTAAAAGGTTAATTAATATATAAATATATATGTATAATTTATATATAATAATCTGTTAATAACTGTGACTCGCCATGGCGTAGTGGGTTAGTGCGTCGACTGCTACGCAGAGGGTGCCAGGTTCGAATCCCCATTCTCCCAACTTTCATTATTCACGGCTCCACATCTTTCGAGTCACTGACAATGCTCAAAGAATTTTCCTGTCTAGAAAAAGCTTCTCAACTTCGCCGTTCGGAGTCGGCATTTAACTGTAGGTCCCTTCCACACATCATAATAATAGTACGCACAACACGTGTGGTTGCTGAGAAGCTAGGCCCGGACTGTCGCGCCACCCATATTATTTATTATTATATTAAAAATAAAAAAACAGCGATGACTTTATTGAGGCACTAACTTAAATCTGTTTATTTTAATTTCGGCAAACCAAGTATATGAGCAAGCAATGTGATCTTTTGACAGTCGTGTCCTGATGATTTTGGTATTAATTAAAATAAGCATTTGCTGACGCACGGCCCACTCATAAAATTCCAATTTGTACCCATCCAACGTTAGAACACCATTGAAATCCATTTCCAAATAATCATCAAAGCACGACCTTTACTGGCAGTCAAACAATCATATTTAATGACACACGGAACGTAATTCTATCCTCGTGTGTTCACAATTGAAAAAAAAGCCACCTTCAAGTGGTATCTCGATAAGATCGCAACCAGAGGGTGGTGTCAATTTCCAGATCGCTTAACCTGTAATTAGCATTTCCATTACATCCCTCAACAGGTTAACACTGAATCACATTAACTGCTACTTCGTGTGTCCGGTCAAGCCAGGCAAACGAGGGGTTGCGGCCAATTTGCTTATCGCGTGTCATTCAGAGCAGGAAATAAAAAAGTCAACAGTAAACGGTAAAAAAAAATCAACACGAATATCCTCAACTGTCAGATGTTCCATTTTTTTTTTATTTCGTAATTATTGCCTTATCTTGACAGCTGTAACGACACCGTTCCCACTCCCCGCGGGTTATGGGCTTTCAGTCAAATTGTTTTTTAATTGATTCAGATTGACGGTTGGATTTGTGTGTTTTATTTCCCAATGAATTACACGGATTGCCGCCAAAGTTGTTAAGTGATTTTGAATACGAAAGCTGACACTCATTTTTTTCGGCTGTTTTTGTGGTTCATGAGCAATTATTGAAACCGAGAATGCTACACAGGTTTAATGTCCGTGAGGGTGGGAACTAAGACCGTTGCTTATTAGTGTCAATTATTCAATAGGACCCGTCCGGTACTCCATGCATTGCATCTGAGCTTGGTGGTGGCATTGACATGACAGCTAACGACAAGGAAAATAATTTCTCGATTCTCGCAAAGTGCCAAAAGCAATTTGGGATTTTCATTTCGAATTTCGATGGAAATGGTGGTGAAACTGTCACATAACACCTCTGGTCCCCCAGCCACGTCATGTTACGTGCAATTTGCAGCATTCATTATGTGCTGCGAACGACTTGAAACCAATAAAATGTTTGGGGTCTGGGATTTGTGTTTTACGTCGGACGTAAGTCGACTTGACGTTTCCACTGCTGGAAGGTGGCACTATCCAACTATGCATAAATTCATCCTTGGCCAGGTATTTAGAAACCTGTCTGAATGTTTGGCATTCACTGGTGGCTTGGAGTGTGGGTATAACATCGTAACCCATCTCATCTGTTCCAACAACGAGAACCACGAAGACGACAACGACGACGACGACGATGCTGAATGGCGACGTTGGTTGGACGGAAACTAAATTTCATTTTAAAGTGCCATTCATTTTGGCCCTTTTGCAATTGCCCGTCGAAAGAGAGAGAGAGAGAGAGAGAGTGTGGCTCTGTATCCGGAAAGTGTGAGCGAGAGTATGGTTAAGATTGAGGAGGACGTAGTTGCCGGTGCCCGATGGTGAATGCGGTAACTAGGTGTGGTTGGTCGTGGTAGATATGGAAATGCTTTTTACGATTGCACCAAATCTGATTTGTATTTCTGGTCGGTTTCCTTTTCTCGTACTCGTGCTCGAGCGGATTGGGGATGGTGTCTGAATTTATGTGTTGCGGTTAGCCGAAACAATTAAGGAGTTTCGCAAAACTTTCTGACAGGTTGCTGAACACCCTTGCTTAGGATTTACCTGCGATGGTTTTGGGTGCCATTTCAGTTTGGAATTGATTTTGTGTTTCTTTTTTTTTTGCACAAACAGACATGGCTTTGTGCACTTTTGTGGGACAATAAAATTGCGTTTTACTGCTTGAGAGCGAATTCAGTGAAAGAAGATTCTTGGCCAAGCCACACTCCTCGTCCCATTTAAACCACGTTAACCAGGCGAAATTAATCCCAATGCCTTCAATGACATCCGGCTAATCTTGACAAAATTTCTATTTCTGTTTAATCGCATTTGTGTAACCCTCAACACTCAAGGATCACAAGAGAGGGCGAGGGAGGGAGCCAAGCAAGACAACACATCCAACCCTAATTGCTGCCCGTTAGCTTATCTCTCACCATCCAACCGAGGACATTAAGCGACATGTGGTCTTTGACAATCCAAATGTGCCCCAGTGCCGCTGAAGGCGAACATATTTTTGTCCTCCACTCCACCGTCATCGTCGTCGTCGTCATCAAATCACGACTCATTTGTCAGTCTGTTCATTTGGATAATTGCGTGGCAATAAACTAAATTAGCAGCAATTTACAGTTGGATAACAAAACATTGTCGTGCGACCCCCACTATCCGCTCGGCTATTCAGTGAAATTCGCCCATTACGCCAGGCATGATAAGATTATGACTAATACCCGGATTCTACTCTGATTCCCTTTCCCCCTCCCATCGATCCATCCGAGAGACGACTAATATATCGCACAACGTCTTAGTTGCAAATGTCGCATGGAGTCAATCCCAAATGCCTTCATTTACACCCTTTAGTCCAGAGGTTTGTGTGCGCACTGCTGTCAAGGAATTATGAAAATGACATGAACGACAAAAGGCAACGGATAGACGGCACGAAGGCGAAAATGAAAAATTGACGCCCAAGCAGAAGCACCATCCCTCCATCACACTGACGAATGCACCCCCGCAGAGGGCTGTTGCCTGATGAATAGATGTCGAAACACTTTGAAAGGGAAGATGTCGCTTAAAGTAAATTTCACCATTGTGACCACACGGCAAATGTAATTTTCAATTTAAATGCAAATATCAATTTGTCAATTTGAATATCTCGACAGAAAAAAAAAAATAAGAATCATACAAAAATCACACAATTTGTAACCATAAGTTTAGCTGTCCCCCCATGCTCGTCTAGGTGGTCCCAACGCAGCCGGATAAATGATGCTGTTGCTTTACAACCTACAAGCACCACCGAATGCAATTCCCACGTGACAGAAAGCAGCAACATAAAATATTCCACTTTCTCGGGGTTTTCTCTTCTCTTATCCTTAATTAAGGATTCACATCATTTTTTATTGGGGTTGAAATTATTCAAAAGAAAAACCAAATAGCACTGCTGAGGAGATTCAAGCAAGGCATGTCCCACTACGTGGCAGCCGAGTAAAATCCTTTTGACCACAGCGAAAGTCTCAAGACGGGGCTGGGAACAAAAAAAAAGAAAGAAAACGAATAACGTGGATGTCGGATGATTAGGAGACGCCGAAAGAAAAATGACGGTTGATATTTTTTATGACTTCCCTTGTTTGTTTACATTTGTGTGTTCACCCTTTTCGCTGAAGTGACTTGCCGTCGAAATGCTCCGTGCGGCGGTGTCCTGTCGAGAAGGGCTTCATTTTTACACCTTGGTAATTTTCATAAATTTTTTACTTCTTATAAATGAGCCGGAGTTGTAAAAATGCAATTTTCTAATTAAGCCCTTCAATGAGAAGAAAATTGGTGAGTGTATCGTGAAAGGGCTACTTTTCGGGCGGATTCATCACATAAACCCTCTGGGTAACGCATTTTTTATTAGATCATTCAGATTTTACGCGGAAATTAGTTTCACTGAAAATTGCTCGTCGCGGAGTGGAGTATGACTTTTTTCTATTTTTTTTTTTTCAAAATCTTGCTGGACTGGAAGCCTGGCTTAGATGGACGTATAGGAAATCGTGACGACAGACTTTTTGACCGAAGGAGACTTAAGGTTTCAAGCTGTCATCACAAGAAATCTCTGAATTCCAATCCCTTTCACAGAATGGAGGAAGTAGCCGAAACAAGAATTTGATTTTCGATTGACATTTTTCTTTAAATTGATTATGTTCATCTCTTACTTAACCATACTAATTCAATGAGGTGAGAAACGCATTTCTACCGCATATTCTCCTTCTTCTTGTAACTCTACAGTCCGGGGGGGGGACTTGGGCCTCACCCAGCATGCATCTCCAGCTGCCCCTATCCCTCGCCAGCTGTATCCATTTTCGCACACCAACCCGACTGAAGTCCCCATCAAGTTGTGTGGCCTCTGTTACGTTGTCCCTAGGGCTGTAAAAGTAACAAAAAACTGAGAACACATACGTATTCGTTACTTTGAATCTTAATAATCGTTACTAGCTACTGTCGTTACTTTGTTAAAAATTGATATTTTAATCCAAAAACTTGAGACTTCTATTTTTAGGATCTCAAATAGGATCCTTGTATTCAACTGAATAAAGTATTTAGGTACGCATGAATGATATCTATTATTTTTGTTTATAACATGAGGGATACACTTATAATGGCCGTATAATCATATGAAAGATCGCAAATAGCCATAGTTTTCGTTAGTCGAATACTTTCCATTATACCCACGCCCTTAAAAATCACAATGGAATTACTCTACTAAATCAAAGCAAACGTTCAAATATTCGCATTTTAAAGAGTAGCGTATACCAAACAAATGTACAGAAACGTTATTATACCGCAGACTTAGGGTCGAGGACATTAGATTAATATGATCGCATCCGTCACAAAAAATTCTAAATACACTGTTCGTATTCAAGCGAAATATAACACACACAGCAGTGAAAGCGTATACCATTTGACCATATTGATATTTGATGTGGCACAACACATAAAAATAGTTAAAATGTACGTATACTACGGTTGTCGATAGTACATGTTGGGTAATGATACCTTAAGAGTAACGATATGCTTTGAGGAGTAACGTTTCGTTATATGGTATTTTATTGAATACACTTTCCTCAGTAACGAAAACATAATTTTTGCTACAGTACTAGTTGTCCCACAGGCTCAGACTCGAAGATCCTTCGGACCTGAGTTAAGTTGTCCATACGCTCTTTATAGCCTAACCATCTTTGGCGTCGGATCCATAGCCACCTGGCTAGGATCATGCCACTGTACAGCACATACAGTTCGTGGTTCGAACCATCTCCAAATGCGCAAGCAGGGCCAAGAATCGCGCGCAGAACTTTTCTCTCGAAAAAACCAAGAGTGTCTTCATCCGCTTTGGATATAGTCCATGTCTCTGCGCCATAGAGCAGGACGGGGAAGATCGAGGTCTTGTACAGAGTCAACCGAGAAAGGGCTCTGTCGATTGCGTTTTGATCCCAAAAAAGCAGCGATTGGCAACAGTTATTTTGGGTTTGATTTCGGTACTGATATTGTTTGTACTGTTTACCGCGAAGCTAAGGTAGACGAAGGCCTTCTTTACCTCGAAGTTATAGCTGTCCACAGTGAACTTCTTGCGGAGTTGTCCTTGTTGTGCGTCTTTTCTTGATGACAGAATGTACCTTGTTTTTCCCCCATTCACCGCCAGACCCAATTTAGCCGCTCCTTTTCAATGCCAACAAACCCCTCATTGACGGCTCGCTGTGTACGACCAATCACGTCAACGTCGTCAGCATGTGAGAGCAATTGTAGAGACTTCTGGAAGATCGTGCCTCTTGTTTTAGGAAGTAACAAAATGCGAATAGAGCATTCGACGTAAGTTTGTCTAAGTCCATTCGGGGAATCACTGATTTAAAATGAACCCAGCGGGGAAACTGGTGAACACAACAAAGCCGCTAAAGAAGGATACACACCTTCTTAGCTGTCATCTTCTTTCTTCTTACTAGCTTCTTACTTTACTCTTACAATCAAGGCTATATATTAAATTGTATTTGGCTTAAGAGTTTTAAAAATTAAATTTATTTAATGGAAGATCTAGCAATGATTATGACCACAAACAAGCATCTACATCTTAAATACTTCATATCTGTTGACACAGAACCAGTGCCGTCGATGTGCTCTTGCAGGTGCATCGGGTCAGGTTGCTGAATGTAGTTGCTTGATGTTCAAGCTGAAATACGCCCATCTCGGTTGGTCTGTGTCAGAAGTCATAACGAAGCCTATCGTGTGTGGATTTGGATTTAATAATTTATAGATTAGGACAGTGGCCTAAGTCAATGAAGACTTTTCGTCCAAGGAAGAGAATCGAATTTACGAATCTAATAGATGGTTAGACCACTCAAAGTATGTCATAAGTATAGTTTCAGCTTGGAATGTGTATTAATCTTTCAGGCGTTTGGGAAAAAAATGTATTGAGCCACCGTAAAAAAAATGTATTCATATGAAACTCCACACTAAGCTGGAAACTCAACTTCCAGGAAGATAGGGTAAGGAAGGCAGGCTTCTTTTACAAATTACAGCTGTAAAAAAACAGTATATGGAAATGGGGACTACAGCCACGCATTACAGCCCGACACTACTGTATGTGGTCTCATTTTATAATAAGTAGGAGCCAGCATATCCCTGAGACTCAAAACACTTCGACTGAGGTCTGAACTCACCATTGGGCAATCGACTATTCTTAAGGAATACAATTTTCTTCCTTTCCTTCTTTATATTTTCAGGGGTATGGACAGGTATGCCGGAGGAGGAGGAACATCGAGGGACGGTTGGTGGACGTTGTAATTACACGTATTTAAAACAGTGCACATCTTAATAAATTTCTCTTTATAGATAAACTCAAAGCGAAGGCTGCCGCAACATGTGTCTTCCAGAAGAAATTCTGCACCAGCATTCCATCCAAATTGGATACAATCGGACAACCAGACTTTGGCTGATCCCCTGCGTATCTACACTATCTGACTGAAGACGGACGACGGGGTGGGTATAGGTGTATATTCCAAATTCCTCCTGCCACAAGAACAATCTTGTATCCGAAAGGAATATCTATTTTTTTAGGACAGTCATGTTCAATTGAATGACATCTCTCGATTCCAGAGTATCACCGTGAGCATATATACTAATAATATAATATAATAGATGGCGCGACAGTCCGAGATGGACCTGGGCCTAGCTTCTCAGCAACCACGTGTGTTGTGCGTGCTATTGTTCTTTCACGAATGGAAGGGACCTACAGTTTATTGCGGACTCCGAACGGCGAATTTGAGAAGCTTTTCCTAGACAGGAATACTCTTTGAGCATTGTCAGTGACTCGAAAGAGGTGGAGCCGTGACATATGAAAGGTGGTAAATTCGGGTACCGAACCTGGCACCCTCTGCATAGGAGTCGACGCACTAACCCACTACGCCACGACGACCCACCCACCCACCTATATACCCAGCATACATACACCATCGGAAAATTCCGACATAAAGGGCAATTGCAAAGCCTATAATCTTCACAGGTGAGGTGCAACCTCCTCCCCTTACATTCAAAGGGGTTCCACCATCCATGCTGATCACTACGACATACCATCTCCTTGTGACACACGCAATGTAAATTTCCAACGTATGTCCTATACAATGACCTCAGCAGAAGCTGGATGGGTGAAGAGAAGGTAGAAGTCACAGTTTGCCACATCTGCTCATGCAGTGATCTGTCGTAAGTGCCAACACCTAGGTGCCTACTATTCTCAACGATCTAGCACTGGCCAGCTAAACCGCTTCGTCATAAGCACTAACTGGTTCCAATGTAAGAGGATATCAATCTGCGTGGCAACAAAATGAGCCTATTATAGCATACATATAACTGTCGCCTGCAGTCAGCCAACGTACCTAACCTAACCTTCCCTAAGCTTCACGCCCCACCAGTGAAAAAACTCGCAAGAGTGATTTGTGGAAAAGCTAGGTCCCCGACGTGTGGCCTCACCCAAGGATCAAGTCAATGAATGGCTACAGCGTGATCTTAGGACCTTAAAGAATGCATATCGCAAATATAGGAAGAAATTAAGAAATTCATAGCTTCTTATTCTATTTTCAAACGTGCCTAAGCGAAGCTTAACAGCTCAAAACGGTCTCACAGTAGGGCGGTGAATCAAAGATTGTCAGTGTTTTTCTTATTCTGAGCAGGGGTTCACAAGTTGCGAGAATCTGTGTCTAAATTCCTTTTTTCGATTGAACATGTACAGGTCACATGAACAAAGTGAAGAGAGATATACTTTTCTCAGTTTTTGTATTAACACTAAAAAATACAACCAAATGTAATATGTTTTTATCATAAATTTATGAAATATTTTTATGCACAGTAGAAAAAAAAATAAGAGAGAGAATACAAGAAAATAATCTCGCTTGTGAGCTGTTTACCAGGTTTTCGTGCGTACACATTGAATCGATTTTAAGAAACTTACCAATGCAATCGATTTCAATTTATTTATTTCCACATTCTCATTCACTTAATAACAGCTGATTCTCAACTTATAAAATAAAACAACTCTCCCATGTCCTCCGCGTAGACCTCAAGTAAATCCGTCACAAATTAAAGTCACACATCCACTACGAAAATCTTAATAACGCCAACCATCGATTTTCATGCAGTGCCTCTTACTTTACTAATAAACTTTACGCCCTAAAAACTGTTTCAAGAACTGGGTCAAACACTGTTTTGAACAACACTGTCTAAGGCTTGGCGAACAAACTTTTGGTGTTCTAATTTCCCTGTTGTTCTTCCTACCGCAGCAGCAGCCACCAAAACGCCAGACAGTACACAGCCGCGTCATGTCTCCCAGCCTACAGAGTCTATGCGGCCCCCCCTTTTGCAAACCTACCACAGTCAGCCGGCAGACAAAGATGAGGATAACAGGAAGAAGAAAAAAAAAAAGTACATAATTGCCAAACTTAGAATAAAACTTTTCGGGTAAAACTTTGCACATACTTTTCACATTAAAAATCGAAATTTTTCTTTTCTCTCAATTCTGAGATTTAAGAAACCTCAAGATATAGCGCCGCTCCCCCTCACGCCCCTCAAGTGCAAGCCTCGCTACCGATGAGTTTGTGAAAATTAAACACGTTTGTTTTAAACGTGTCCCTCTTGTCCCTCAATCTGGGCTAGACGACGACGGCGACAGCGGCAGCGACGCATGAGACATGAGACGGGTAAACGGTCGCGTTCTCGATTCAAGGTTATCAACTTTTACCCTTGACTTTAAACCCAGCAACACCCCGCCAAGTTTTTGGCCAAAAACCAGGCAATCACAGCCACGCAGAGTTGGGAGAATAAATCAAAAGTTTTGGGGAATTCTGTTTCCCTTTTCATATTTGCCGGCAAAAACTTGCTCGATGTTTGCTTATTAGCAGATTAATGACTCCTAAACAGACACAGTCGTCTAAACGCTCGCCCTCTCGAAGTGTCTCGCCCGAGAGAAGTTTAATTGTTCCCGCCTCTCCCCCCCACTCGGTGGCGTACCCACCCCGTAGCCAGCTGTTGTTGAAGTCGAAGAGATTATGTATCGAGTTCGAGTTTTGTCAAAAAGTGGCAACAAAACCAAAAAAAAAAGAAATTTCCCAGCCAGACATGGTGTTAGAAAATTATTGTATCCCAGTTTGGGGAATAGGCGGGAAAGTTAACGGAAGAGCGAAAGTTTTGTGCAGTGTAGACTGTAGAGGTGTGCCTTATGTATACGTATTAAAACCGGAAATGTTTTAAAAAGTTTCGCCAAAGTCGGGAAAGTTTGAATAATTTTCACAACTTTCATTTGTGTGAACCTAGTTAAGTTTTTGAAGGCGGACGTTGTGACGCGTTTGTGTTCACTGTGTTCAGGGGTGAATGTTTTACCCTGAACTCAATAAAAATTAAAAATTTTTGCGAAAGTTGCCATTTGTTTTTTTTTTTTCTTCCTGCTTTCTGGGTCTTCTTCTTGTTCCTGTTGGTTTTTCGCCCAGTGTTCTAAGAAAGTTACTTTTGAGTTGTGTGTTTTGGCACATCGATAATGCGCGCGCAGCAACAGTTGGAGTGTTTCGAAAATTTAAAGAGGGATCCTCAGTTCGAATTTTTATTTCTTAAAGTTGTAAGGCTGAGAATTGTATTTGGTTTGTCTAGAATTTTCGGGTGAACAGAAAATGAAGAGGAGTCTGAATGGAAATGATGCCGAATCACAAGGGGGTAGGTCAGGAAGTCTTGAGGTCAGGGAGTTTTGGAGTTTTGCTTTTGAAAAGTCATCAACCTTGTTGAGAGGAAACGTGATTTTTGAGACTATAGTGATCGATCGGTTGCATAAAATATATGTGATTGTGCTGAAGCGAAAAGTTTGGAGTCTTTATTCTGCGATGCGGTGGGAAATCTAAGGCGAAACATATTGAAGTTACCAGTTTCTGACCATGTTCCGAAAAATTATTTTGAATCACTATTCGAAGATGTAGATAGCTGCATTTATTTGTGTACAAAATAAATGGTTGCCAAGTAAGCTGACTTAAGTTAGGTAAGTTACAAAAGACGGAATGCCACTGTACAACCAAGATTAAGACTGGAGTCTTCTACTGCTTAAAGTGGTTGACGCTGGCCTAACAAAGCTGGCAAATTTAATTGAAGAATTGTGTTCATAAGTAGCAGAGAGTGTAATGGGGAATTGAATCCTCTTTTTTCATTATGTATTATGTGTTTAAGGACGTGAATCTTCTTCTGAATAAATTTTATTTTTGTTGTTTTGCGTTTTGTGTATTGTTAACGTTCACCCAAATATTTCTCATAACGTGCACCTAGCCGCAGTATGTTTGAACAGGATTACAAAACGAAATTAACAACAAAACAAACATAACCCAATTTTTGTAAAGAGAATTACACCTTTGCTTCAAGAAACAATCAATTTATTTGGTTACCAAATGGATGTGCACTTTGCTGTCGTCGAGATCCAAATGGCAGGGAAACAGTTTATCGAGAATTCTACCAAAAGAACAGCTTGCACTTGTCGCGATATGCAATTATTTTGGAATCAAAATTGGAGATAATGTTGACCTTGAAATTGTAGAGCGCTTATTAATCTGCATTATGTAGGTACATTTTTCTTAAAACGAAGAGAGAAACATAGGGTAAATGTACAATGTTAGGTAACGTTAAGCAAATTATATAACATGAAAGATGATTGAAGTTAGCTTGAAAAATAGAACTGATAAATAATAGAAAATAGAACAGATTTCCACGACTGTTTGTAAAGGACATATGATATTTTTAAACAATATTCTTTTTATTGTTTGCTAACCTGAACATTATAACTAAGTTTGTTGATATTCGACTTTTTTGTATCAACCTTCAACTTGGCCATTTTCTACGTATATATTTTATGTTTTTTTTATGTGTATACAATATGTATATGTGTACCTGCAATGTATTGGCAAGCCTACGGTAGAGAGAGGGAGTGTTAGAGGTGCTCTTTCATATGTGCGGTCGTAGTGGTGATCAAACACTACACAGTCGACACTACATACATTACATTTTTTAGTTATAGATATTTTGTCAAATTTTTATGTGGGCTTGAATGTCTCTGAAGAGCCCTCGCCTCCTCTATGCTCGGTATACGTTTGCAAGTGTGAAGAGGTAATGGTTAATTTTTTATTTTAGTTTTTAACTTCAAAGCCCTACTTCTAGCTTAGACTTTCCGTTGCAATTTTTGTAATGGCATTAGCGGGTTTTATTTGCAAGCTAATCTCTTTAAAAGTCAAAAACAACTATTTTGGAAGCAAATAATTATTTATTCAAAAATTAAAATTTGTATAAATCAAAGTAAATATAATATGATCTGCTATTTTCAAATTTCAAACGGGTGTGCATCTTTTAGAGCTTAACAACCCAATGGCGGTTTTGGATTTAGACTTATCTTTACCTTTAAAAGGCTTAACACTAATTTCTTTAAAACAAATTATATTTGTAGTTTGTTTATTGTTTTGTGTATTCGATTTTATGAACAAAAATTGAATCGAATCAAAAAATAAGGCACAAGAAGGTAAAACGTTCTGAAATCAAAGCGTGTTATTTCTCTCAAAACAGTCTTACTTCGAGTTGCCCCATACGGTTACGAATCCGTTGCTAATTCCAGGTGTAATGAATGAAACTGGAGTCTGAATTCAAACGACTGAACAATGTTTTTTTAGATATTACTTATCACTAGAATTTCTTGGCACAATCTCTTATGCAAGGTGGCGTAAGATTAATCACCCGTCATTCAAAACACATTTTAGATTTGTGTACTAGACAGCTGCAGTACACAAACAGACAAGCAATGGAGTGCTATACTCCGCAAGAGGTGGAATAATTGTGTCGTTTTTTTTTCTAACCAATAAACGATCGATGTTGTTACAGTGAATTTCGATGTCGATTTCCTAATGGTGTCGCAAACATTCCAACGCTTAGTTGCTCGAGTCAATCAGACCAGAACCACAGGAGATCATGCAGGGCGTGTCCACCATCAGACTGCTAAAAATTATCACCGGAAATCTTGCAAAAAGAGAAGAAAAATTCAATAAATCCGGCACAAATGTGTATCAACACTGGCAGCACCCACTTGACGGATATCATATTTTCCACTTGACAGACAAAATTTAAAAGGTTGGACCTTTTAAGATTGCCACATCTCTCAAAATCATTTTCTTTTATTTAGAAAAAAATTAATTCTCTATAATAAATCTAGAAATGTTGAACTCATTTGCACGGAATTAAAAAACCTTCATTTTCAGGTTTAGTTTGTGTTGTGTTGCCAGAGCACCCGAATTATAAATTGGACGAAAATTATCCACAGAAATGAAGTATTACAGAGATGCCCGACATCTACCTCTCTTTCCCCTTAAGATTTTTGACAACTGTTTTTTATAACGTGTTCATAAACCAAATTGACCAATCAGAGGGCGGCATTTACGTTATTTCGTGAATAACCGTCAAAAATTCTTGAATATCTGTCAAAAAGGCACTCAAATTCGTCGATGGACTAGGGGGCAATCAGCTGTGAAGTCGGCTATCTCTGTAAAACTTCATTTCTGCTTTGGGATAGGCAAGTTTCATATCATCCGTTCACAAGTTTGAGATTCCTGTCAGTGTTAAAACATCATTCCACAGAACCGCAGAATAGCTATTCGCTTGTCTAAGGTAATTATGAGATGAATATATATATAATAACGTTTTGTATAATACTTTAATAGGGACTTCCGAACTTTAACCGTTGATATCAGCCATATTGTCGAGGCTGCATTTGTCTAATTTTTCATTTTACTAAATCACCATGGACATCGCCTTCAAAAACACGTGCAAATGATATAAATTTTTTGTCAAAATTGGTTCCTCACGCTTTGCCTTTTTTCGCTCTAAGATGAGGTCCATTTCCCATTTCAACAAAGAAATTTGGGACGATACAAGTTCACGTATAATACATTCCTGTTTGCTGATGATTTTCAGCTGGCTGCGTAATCGGTACATATTTTTCTCAGAATTACGTTGGCCAGGTCATCACCGTCAACGGCGAGCGGGGGAGCAGGTCGATGATCACCAATTTATTTTTGCCTGAATTGAATGACGAAGCAGCACTATATTGCATGTAGCTCACGCCACGTTGCAAATTCTGCACGAGCGATGGCATTGTTAAACTACTTTGAAGTGATGCAAACTGGCCAGCAAGTGATGCAAACTCGCCATCGAGATCATGCGATATGACCCCGTTAGACTTTTTTCTTGTGGGGTCTTCTGGAGTCGCAGGTCTATGTGACTGCAACCCACAGCGGCCCTCAAAGCCAACATAACCTATGCCATCGGTCGAATAGAGCCTGATTTATTCGCCAGAGTCATGAAAAGAATAAAATTTCGGATGTCATAAGAAGACCTTAACGCCAAGGCGAAAGTAAAATCTTTTTGATTTTAAATTAATAAATGTATTAAAATATGAAATATAAAAAAGGAGAATATAACATTTAAAAAAAAAAAAATTATCTCCGCTGAAATGCACTGTACTTTTAAAATAATTTAAAAATCTTAATGAACAGCGTCCTGAAACAATAAAATAAATTAAATGAAAAAAAAACAAGCAAGATAAGATCGCACTTTAAAAACAGTGAGGGAAAATTAACGCCGTGAGAAGATTATTCTAATTTTAGTTATGAATTGACTTCTCAGCTACACATTGGGAAACTCAAGGTAATCGACTTTAAAGCCCTGACTTCTAACAGGTTTGCTTAGTTCAAGAGAAAATTGAGTCACAAGGTCCTCGAAGAAGACCATTGAGTTGCAGGAATAACCCAGTTCACCCAAGCTCAAAAAAATATGAGACAAGCAGGTTTATGTTGGTAAATGTCCAATTCCCTCTAGGACTCAAGGATATCAAGCCTCACTTCAAAATGAAAAACACTGCAAATACCAAAAATGAGTCAATGCAGAGACGCTTTGTCTCATGTTCACAAGGACAATCCATAAAAACAGCTGCACTCAATCGCTCAGAAAACAAAGTCATAAACTAATTCACGATAAACCCTTTGAATCACACTAACAACATCCTGTCAAGAAGATATAAATTTACTGTCATTGCTGCATTTCGTGTGGCGAATTATTTTAATCTCATTAGTAAATCAACTCATTTTCATCGAGTCCTCCCGCCACCGACTCCCGCCTGAATGCACTTTCGCATACACTCCCAGTCGGAGCCACCCTCTGATTTGTCGTGACAACGAAAATTAGCACGAATCAGTAGCTCTAATGGGACCAGTTTGCGACCGGTACTGAGATTTCAGCGATACCGCAGATTAAAACAAAAAAAAAAAAAAAAACGAAAACAAACACTAGAATTTCGCATTAAATCTTGCCACTAAACGACAGGCCAGCAATTTTTCGACGACAACAGCAACAGCGACGACGGCAATGATAGTAGTGATGAACACAGTGCAAGGGTGAAATTACAAGTTTCATGCACGGGGTGGGTTGTTCAATGTAAGTCTAAAAGCGCATTAATTCAAGGGAAATGTGAAAGCCCACCGACCAAGTCGCCCGTTTACACACCATCGCCACTCCCCCTCCGTCACCCCTTAGCAATGTTGCATTCGAATGACGAAATTCCTTGGTGGTAAGATTCAGGGTTAAAGGTCTTATTCTTTTGCCTCGTACGGGTAACCCTCCGTCGTTCATGTTAAAGGGTTGCATGTTGTCACGTTATCCCTCGGTGTCTACTGTTGGTAATATATCTTACGGAAGTCTTCGTTACCCTTATAAAGCAATAAAAAGGATTTCCGTTGCGCTATGATTTCTTCTGTCGAAGTGCAGACCCTTGTCTCGGCAATTCTAGCTAGGTTGTCCAAAGGGCACAAAGAATGAGAAGAAAAACTCACGAGGGTTGTATTGCCCCGACAAAAAGAGTTGTAGTAATCGATTAATTCGATTTAGATTGAAATTATGGCTTTGAAAACACGTTCAACGAAAAATTATTTATTGATATTTTGTTTTGTGTCTTAGGATGGGTCGTTCCAGGACGAGGACGTGTTCCGTTCGTTGTGAACGGAACGAGGGATAATCGTGCGCTTATTGGGATTTGAAGTGGGCCACCGGTTGGTTATTTATGGGTTGTTTTGGTTTTTTTTTACGATTTTTTTAAGCACTTGTAAGAAGATATTTAAGGTCTGTGTGTCCTTGACACATATTTGAGGAATGCAGACATTTTTTTTCTCGGTTAATGGATGGAATTTCGAGATGTCGCTTTAAAGAGAGGGTGACACTTTTTGCATATTTGCACACTCTTACATTAAGGAAATTCTAAAGTAGGGGGTTTTTGAGTAAAAAAAAAGAATACCCCTGCTATGCTCGACGTGGATTTTGCTTTCAAACAGATGACCACTGGGCTACAACGGTCTTGTTGCATTTTAGAGCTAATTCTCGATGTAGTCCCTCTGATTCAAATTTGTAATCCTTTTTTCCAATAGCAGTTCTAACTATTAATGTATGAAGGGGGGCCTTTTTACATAAAATATAGCAATTTAAAAACAAAAACTTTATTACAGGAGACGTACTGTTATCTCTTCACTTTTTGTGGTATAGTGAGTGCATGATTTTACGTTAAGATTTTTTCTTTAAGCTTATACGTTTCTGTCATGGCTCACAGGGGCTGTTTTTAATGCTCCAACAGTGGTCCGAGATCATGTTGGCATTTCGGTGGCCCTGGAGCCGATCATCCATAGCAGGAATATCTTGATGGAAAAGTATTCAAAGAAACCGTCCAAATGGTTGTTGATTAAGTGTACCTTGAAGCGCTTATCACAACCAAAATGCTGGGAGTGCGACAACATATTTTCAACGTGCTATACGTAGGTTAGGTAGTTAGGTAGTAGTGCTGCTAGTGAATTCACCAGCACACTTACACCATATTGGTCCATTGTGCTACCCATACCATCCAGTGATAATGTCGTTAATTTGATCCGAACGGCAAATGGTGACTGGGACCAGACATGAAAATTAAATAAAAGCGTATTAACTTTGCTTTCACTGGGATTCGAACCGGGGACCTCGCTAACCAGGGGCAGGCACCCTACCAACTGTGCAATCCAGTAGTCAAATCAAATACTTTTTGTTTCGTAGATAATTTTGTGCAATCCAAACGAATTCATTTCAGGCTTATTTTCAATATCAGTCATATAACCTTTTTGTATGTGGTCTAACAAATATTGAGCTTGCAATAGGTGTACTTATAACAATCATGTGTCTTAGTGAAACCATTGACAAATTGCTTCATTAGCCCTAGTTCGATAATCAGGATCACTAAACACCAGTGATTCATTTATCACATTCAATTTTCACGTAAAATTTCCTCATGCAACTGAAAAAAGTGTGATTTTGTTGACTAGTGAAATGGGTGCTTCTTTAATGTTCGATTTTTCAGTGTTCTATTTTCGACTAACAAAGAAATGTTTTCTACGATCTACGACCGTTTTACGGCCTATTGGACATCAGGCACTACACTTTTGATTATATTCCGTTCTCCATCCGCTAACTCTACAGGCAATGGTGGCCGCTATAGATTTGTGATTTCGAAGGTTTGTTTTTTTCCCAAAATGCAAGAAATGCGGTTCAACCAAAAGTTTACTACGTGATACGCACCACGCGAATAGATAAATAGATAGATAGATAGATAGATAGATAGATAGATAAATAGATAGATAAATATATAGAAAGGTAGATAGATAGATAGATAGATAGATAGATAGATAGATAAATAGATAGATAGATAGATAGATAAATAGATAGATAGATAGATAGATAGATAGATAAATAGATAGATAGATAGATAGATAAATAGATAGATAGATAGATAAATAGATAGATAGATAGATAAATAGATAGATAGATAAATAGATAGATAAATATATAGATAGGTAGATAGATAGATAGATAGATAGATAGATAGATAAATAGATAGATAGATAGATAGATAAATAGATAGATAGATAGATAGATAAATAGATAGATAGATAGATAATTAGATAGATAGATAGATAGATAAATAGATAGATATATAGATAAATAGATAGATAAATATATAGATAGGTAGATAGATAGACAGATATATAGATAGTATTAATTCATTTCCTTAACAAAAATAGATTTATAATTCTTAAATTTAAGACTCGGCTTAAAGACGTCTTCCCCATTTTGACAATTCTGTTTATTTGTGTATATTTAAAAGGAAGCTTCGACTATTGCCCTTCTGTGTAACCTTTTGACAATGACTTTTCCTATAGTCAAAGGTGTGCAGTTTTTTCCAGTCCATACAATTAGAATCATACACATTTCAGCCTCCTGCAGAATTCGCTTTCCAAATAGAAGACACCTAAACTCGGAAAAAAATCGGGCACCTTCCCAAGATGTGAAACGTGTCCTCCCACGCGAATCGTTGGATCAATTGGTAATCAGACACCAATTGTCTTGCAAATCATATGTTTTGCCGGCAAGCCAGCATAACTTGCTGTCTTGAAAAATAACATTAATCGTGTGATTGGCTTACCATACTATATCCTCGGAAAAAGTGACATATCGCCCGTTTACAACGTAGGTGTTGTCCACATTTACTTCAAATAAGCTTTAAAACGTGAATGACAAGCGTTCAATTATAAACTCAAAAAAGTGTACATATACACTTTGGCAATGTTCCCTAATTTCTTGTACAGGCACGTCCTTATTTGTAATTCATTTCTTAAAACAGCCAGATTCAAGAAGGATTGATAATATTCTAAAGACTCTGAAGATTGAAAATTGCTTAGTGACAATTCTCAGGAAAGGTATATATATAAAGGCAGTATGATGTACTGAACTTAATACTGATGAATTCGGAAGTCGAATGACTCTTCGTTTTGTTCTAGAAAAAAAGTCGTACTAGATAACAGAAGTAAACGCTCAATATTCAATATTCTGCACGTTTGCAGTTTTGTGCGGAGCTGGTGAGATATGGCACTCGGCCGTTTTTGAACGACACTTAATGCCTCAAACACAATACTGCGTTAGTTCTAGCAGCGCGTACAAATTGTACTGTCAATATAAGCAATATAATGACACTCTTCTTTCTGCTACCATCTTATGCGAGATGACACACACCGATAAAATGATAGAACCAAAGCAGTCCTGAGTCCCACATACCAAATTAAATTTCAAAATATAAATTGTTTGGTCGTGCTACGTGACCAAACCATCGAAGCATATCTCTTTCCGTGTGAAGAAAAGACTATAGAGGCGGGCCTGGAGTGGGATTCCATCAGGAAGGCAACCACTTGGCAGACCCAGGATGAGGTGGTTGGACCAAATTTATAAACTCGCATGGGCATAACTCCCGATGATTCACAGTCAATGGCGGAGGATCTAGTTACCTGGAGATCTCTCATGCGCGCTTTATCCCCGCGACCTCTTTACTGGACTATGTGGTTCAGAAGAAGATGAAGATGATGATGATGAATATAAAATGTCAATTCTTCCTTAAATTGACTCACGAAGAATCAGTTTAGAAACTTATTTGATTATTTGTTAAATAATTAATATTATTTAAATTATTTTTCGATATAAAGTACAAGCGCGTCTAAGAGTTGGGATTAGTTTGAAAATTTGAGATTTTATTTTGAAGTCATTCTGTTTTTTGCAATAGAAGAAAAAGCTTATAACTTGAATGCTGGCAAGTAACATTGACGTTGTAGCATAAAATGTAATAAATATAATGTCAACAGGAAAATTAATAAAAACCAATAAATTGTACTATTTGCAGTTATCGTTAGTCCTCTTTCAGTTAAACGATAATTTAGCTTTTTTTTCCCAATGGGGAGGGGCATTCACATATAGATGGATTTCAAACTCGTGAATTATTCGAGTATCATCGACTTTCTAAATTAATCTAAAATAGTCTAAGAACTTGTAGTGATTGTTGACTGTAATTGAAAATGCGAGTCTTATTGGAAATCATTAATACTAACATTTTGAAATCTGAGTACTTGCAATTTATAATATTTCTACTTCGAGTACATTGTTCATCAATCTTTTGCAAACGATACGCAAATCTAGTTCCATGACAAAGGAGGGTTGGATTCATGGTCGAGAAAGCATAAATGGAGTTCATATTTTCGATCTTTGTAGCTTTGTCTGCATTCTGATGCTGTCAATTGATTTGTAATGAGAAGGTTTTTCATATCTCTGTTTCGATGAGTCTACAACATCCTGCTGGGAGTGTAAGTTATTCTCTCGCTGTGATTTAACCTGTTTCGATGGACCAATCTAAAAAAGACTAGGTAATGACTGCCACTTTAAAATAATTGAGTCCATTGAGAACTAAAATTATTATAAAACCTTATTTATTTTATAAACATTATTGGTAATTTTAAAACATACAACAAATTCCATTTATTCGCATAAATAAATCAAAATGTCTTGCCAACGAATTTCCCATCAACAGCTTAAAGAGCTTAACATTTCTGCAAAGTCTCTGACATTCTGTTAACAGTTCTGTCCACTCGACTCCGAAATTCACACACGAATAAATGCTCTGACTCTCTCCTACTTGCATGCACTCCGAATTTGTCAGGGCGCATGTCTCAGAGATAAATATTCCATGGTACTTCCCATATACAGTTGAAAGAGCACTTTTAATTCGGGGCCGCCCCTCTTTTCTCATCGGATATCAACCTACAACCAAAGGGGATGCAATTCGACCAACAATCAGTACATAAGCGATAGGGCCACCTCCTAATACTGCTCCTCTTTCACTCATACATACACGCAACCCTCAGCCACACTCGTGTTGTGTGTTTCTGCTTTCTTTTGCTTATTTTCTGGTTTCTTTTGCTCGCCTAATTAATAAACAGAAGCATTCCACCTTCGATGGTAGAGCACAGAATAAAATGAGAAAAAAAAAAAAACACGCGCATACTACAAAAACAAAAATATAATAATAAATCAATAACAAGGATACAGCAATAAAAAGACAAGAAAAAAAAGCACAAGAAATAGGATGAAACGTTTTGTGAAAATAAAATGGTTGGTCAAACGTTGGTAACACAGCAGCAGCAGCAGCAGAAAGGAAAAAAAAGGACCCGTGCAAGCATACATATGCAGCCATGTTTCTATGGCATCATTAAATTGAAACAAAACACAGGTGAACCAACCGTCTTTACTGCGTGTCAAAGTTATCTTTCAGCTTCAGGGACAAGAAATTAACTGTACTAAAATTTAATTGCATTTTTTTCTCCTCATCTGTCACAGTGACTAAATTCAATTTGAATGTTCCCTTTGATGGTGCATATTAAATTGTATGTGGAGACTTTTTTTTACCTCAATATTCATAATTTAAGCCTGTCCTTCCAGCTCTTACATTTTTCGTCATTATCTATGAAAACTGCTTATGGGGTGTGAGGTGGAAGGGAACGTTTGTGCATACGTGATAAATTTAATTGCAAATGGCTCACTAATTTGTATTTGTTTTTCTCTTTTAGGAATCCGCATGTTTTTTGTCTGTTGTTAAATTGGATCACATTCATTAAACTGTCAATTTGTGCACTCAGTAGTTTAAGTGGTGCACAGTAAATCAAATGCAATTAGTTTTGAAAATTTAGGGAGGGTTGCGATGGAGTTAGTAAATGAATTACAAATTGAAAGGAATATTATGTGAATAGAGCATGCTATTCGGCATGACAATATAATAACCATGGAATTCCGATTAAACTGTTGTAACAGTTGCCCTAATGGCCTATCCTTCCAACCATTGTGAACTTACGTGGAACGGATATAAATCAAAATAGAACGAAATTTTCGAAATGCCCACAAATGCTTCCGAAAATGCCAATACCTACTAGCACATTCGAGTGATAATCTACTAACTTATTCGAATTACTACTAACTAATTAGTAACTCTTAACAGATCGCTCGATCGCTTTATCTCATCAAAATCATTCGAATGAATTAGAATTTTTTATTTTTGTTTAATGAACCGAGGCGTGCAGTTATACTTGAGTTAATTTTCTTTGTGCTTTCGTTTCATTCTGGTTATATTCCTTTCTCGACGAATAGTAGATATATATTGCTACTTGTTCTCGCGCTGAAGTGAGACATTTATAGAGTTCTTGTGTTAGTAGTTAGTCGTCATTTGAAAGATTTTGAGAATCGACATTTTGTACTAAGTGATTACATCATTCGAATAATCATTCGAATGCGCCCATCTCGAGTGATCATTCGGTTATTAAAATGTATCGATTCTTAAAATCATTCGATTTTGCTCATCATCAAAATCATGCGATATGCAATATACCTCCTAACAATTACTAAACTTGAGAGCGATTAATGTCGTTTATGTTACTTAGACGACTGGATGTTGGTTGATTGTCTGTCTTTGGTAAGTGCGGTCACCAGTACGAGTCCCACCGAAAGCAAAGTTAATAGACTTCAATCTGGTTTTCTAAATCTGGTCCAGTCACCATTTTTATCTTTGGGATCCAATGAACGGCACTTTCACTAGAATGGTCAATCAGTGGTGGTAGTCCGACTGTGGGTATCACAATGGACCAACATGGTCTGAGTGGGGTGGTGAGCCCCCCTACCTAACATAAGCTACTTACACTTACGTAGCATTCTGTTGCCACACTGAGTAATTTCGGTGAATTCACACGATTTGAATCAAGCTTACGTAAATCTATTTTTGTTGAGCTTTAAATGCAAATGTTCTTTGTAGTTAACCACTGGTCGCAGAGTTTCTTCGATTGCAAATTTACGTTCAAATGCTGAAGAATATCCGCCATAATATGAGCAAAGTCTGTGACTTTAACCCATTTGAATTCATTAAACTTTATAAACATATGTAGTCAATCCAATTCTGTTCTCCAGATCTTAAAAGCCAGTGACTTGTATGCTCTGGCTTGTATAAAGTTCCCGTGATATAAAAGAAGAGTGTAATTGTATAGCTTCGGATATTTTTTCAAACCTTAAGGGCCAATATCCATTCGCAATCCAACGAAGTTGTAATGTATAAAGTTACTTGCATTGTTCTGTAAACAAATGTGGAAGGTATACATCTCATTACGATTGATTAACAATCCCTTTGCCCTTAAACATAGAATTATAATAAATCTACTATTTCCGATAAATTTGGGGAACAAACTATGTCCTTAAAGACTTAAAATCTCCTAAACTTTCTTCCTGTCAACAGCTTCCATCTGCATTTTCTCCATCTAATAAATGTGACGGATCTAACAAGTCAATGATCGAGTTGCAACTCAATCCAATGTCATTATCGCAATAATATGTCATTGGCAATTAGAGGCAATTAAAACTAGTTCCCAGATTATTCTTAAAACCTGTTTCATACCTAAATCGACCATTTGACACTCTTTAATTATTGCAATTGACGTCAGAGACAGGTTGATATTCAAAGCCAAGCACGACTTTGAAATATTCAAGACCTGCTACTGGAAATCTGAATAGCATATAATCAAGTATGTAATTGAGGAAGACTTACCTAGCGAATATACTTGCATGTATGAGGGTTAAGCTACGACTTAACCTAGGACACAGGCGTGTTACGAATATTTTTCTGCTATGCTCATATTTTGTATATCATTTATATTGTCATACATTTGATTTGTCATTTTTGAAGTCTTTCTATTTGTTTATCATTTAAATTGATTTGATTTCTGAAAAAATTAGCTATTACAGCATTCAACTGGCCTGGAAATGATGTTGATGCGTTTGTTACACAAGCATTGTACTGTCCATTTATTCATTCAATCTTGAGGTTTCGTTAAGCTCTCATCATATAGAGCTAAATAAATTGGTGACTATATATAGACGTAGACAATTATTATTTCACCTGGCTGTGATTTACTAAAAATTTAAAATACATGTTAAATACATGTACAATATGTGGTCGAATATTTTTCTGTAAAAAATCTGGACACTCTTATCGCTACTGAGTATTAGCATAAGCATAAACAGAAATACACAAATAAGCACAAAGGTATTGTACATAAATTCCTTCACTTAAATTATTTTAATTCTATAATGTAAAAGATGTTACTAAGAAAAGGTGGAAAATTATCGATATCGATATAGAATTATTTGAAGTCCCCTGGATGGATTGATGTAAGTCCAGCTTTCGTAAAGACTGAACTGTTACGGTCTAAGACCAAGTACAGACAATTTTGTAACGCTTGTTTCTCATATTTCTCCCGCACGAACTGAAATAATTCCTAGTAACTTCAGTCCTAACTCTTTCTCTACACATATGTATTCTAATAACATTAAATTTGAAAATCAGAAATCTACACTCTTAAATTATAATTGAAGTAACTTGAAATCACTAATCCCAATCATGTCACACGAAATAATATTTTATGTTATAATGTTCCTGTACTAGTAGAAGAACATATGATTCTTGAAGTACAGCGATAGATATTAAGAATAAATAAATGAAAAAAAAAATGAAAAGAAACTGTCAACTTAAGAAAATGTTTATTATTTTGAAAACAAAATTACATGCAATTCATCAAGAGATGCAAAGAAGGCTTTCCCTGCTACAGTTCATGAAGTTGGGCAAGTGATTTTATTGATTTAAAAGTAAACGTACTTTGGAATTATATCAATTTAGACGTAGATGCATCCAAATCTTTTTCATTGACCGTGATTGTGTCCATTTTTGTATTTTTAAATTTCCCTCCAGTAGATTCATGATGATTTCCCTACCTTAACCCTACCTTAGTGTGAACCACGGCGGGTGCGATTACAAGATAACCTTTATTCGTAGGCAATTACATAAATTCATAAGTAAGCATATAAGATGTATTTTAATTTTTTTAGGAAATCACATTCGGGTAACATCGAAGTTCATCATAGTCAAAAGAAATTATAATTGTCTAAGTCTTTATTTAGTCGACAACATAATGAGAGCTTAACAAAGAATTCAAGATTGATCGAGAAAATGGCCAGTTGAATGCTCTCATAGCTTAATTTGTATGAAATCAAATCAATTTAAATGATAAACCAATATAATGACTTCAATAAATGACAAATAAAATGTATGACAATATAAATCTATATCTAATATATTTATTCAAAGAAACAAACGATAATTATGTAACTAAAGATGAATTTTGTTCAGCAAAACAAAAAATAAAGTTAAATTCGCTTGAACAAATTTTGACATTATTCTTTTTTTCATATTTTTTCTACCCAATCTTGGTGTTCGTCTTAATGGTCCATTTGTTACTGTATTTTTATCTATTTTCTCTTTATCTATATTTATATTTTTATATTTTACTTATTTTCGAATATTTTTTAATACTATAGCATCTGTTTGCACTTGGACTAAAGTATAAGAAATAAATAAATGATCTGAGCACTAGGAAAAATGTCCTTATAAGCCTACCTAGTCAGAATAAATCTTGGGGACAGCAAAAATTGTTTCCGAATACATTTTCATAGGTTGTTAGTAAAGGGACAGTAGATTATGTCAATACAAAAAGGAGAAAACCATAGACATCAAAAGTCTTAATAAGAAATATCAAAGCATTGTTCTTGTGTTGCTTAAAGGATAGTAGTGGATGCTTAACGATTATTAAACATGTAAGAACCAACCTACTTTTTTTGATATTTATAAGAAACAAACTCCGACGGGTTTTATTATTTGTATGTTAAAAAAATCATTTGTGTAAAACACATAACAGAATGCAGACCAGAAGGCAAACAATTAATATGTTTCATGGCTCGGCATTGTTGAGCATGAGGATCTTCAATCGTGCTTCGAATGAAAAATGAGAGGATGTTGAATACGAGTCATATGACAAATAAGTATGAATCTCTAATTTTGTGGCGAAGTAAACACTTACTCTCGAAGCAACACGGCCTGACATAAAAGTTAGGGACATACCCTTGTAAGCCGGCCCCACAATATCCAACTGTCTCAAGTAACTTAAGTTATTAAGCGTATTTACTTACTCATCAAGCCTGCGAGTTATGGGAGACTTGAGCCGGAGCAATAACTGCCTTTCCTGATTGACTGTCCACGACACATTACTCTAATTTATCAAGACTAAAGTGCCATGAGTCGCCGTGGCGTAGTGGGTTAGTTCGTCGACTCCTACGCAGAGAGTGTCAGGTTAGAATCCCCAATCTACCAACTTTTATAATTCACGGCTTCCACCTCTTTCGAGTCGCTGACAATGCTGAAAGAGTATTCCTGTCTAGAAAAAGCTTCTCAAATTTGCCGTTCGTAGTCGGCATAAAACTGTAGGTCCCTTCCACTCGTGAAAGCACAATAGCACGCACAATACGAGTGGTTGCTGAGAAGCTAGGCCCAGGTCCGCCTCGGACTGTTGCGCCACCGATATTATTATTATTAAAGTGCCATTCATATGTTCCGCCAACTGCGAACACAAACTTTCAGAATCGACCAGAAATCGAAATTATACTTCATGGTATGCAAAAGGTGTGGATTGAATTATAGAGTTTGTTTTATTGACTTAAATCTCAACAATAATTAGTCTATGTATCCTTATTACCGATTTAAAATTTTTCTCCACGCAATCAATCACTCGCATTGCAAACTGTCACCCTGGGTTTGCAATAAATTAGAGAGACACATTTTTTTTGGTCAAATTCAGAACCAAAAAATCAGCGATTAAGTGTGTGCTTACTCAAAGTGTCTCTGCGAATGAGAAACCTCCATAGCTAACATCTATGGCCCTTAAGGTGTCTCGGTCCTTATACCGGAGATTCTGTTTTTTTTTTAATTATACAAATGTTTACATTTTTTACAGTTTTTTTTATTACATATTATTTTTAATCCTAAATACGAGTATAAATAAATTTAAAGTATTTAGTATTTTAATCTTATTTTAAATTAGCGTATTCAAATTGAACTTAGAATATTCCTAATCACAAGAAATTTTCATAAAATTAGGTATTCCATTCCTGCAGCAATGACACTGGGAATGCAACAAATGTAATTCAAATATACTTCTTCTTCTGGTAATTCAAATATACTTAAATACGACTAAAAGAGGACTATACTATATTCTCAAATAGAAGGTCCTTACAGAACACGTAGAAAAAGAATTTATTGATTATCTTTCAGCTCATATTTCTTCGTAGCGTATGTAGATTTCATCAGTTGCTATATTCATATTAAACGCACCAAAATGACTTACCGAATAATGTCGTGACGTTTATATACTTTTAACCAGCAACCTCTCCCACGTAGTTAAGCTACATACTCGTCTACTTACGCCACTGCTCATTTGTCTTTTTCCTGCAATGAAACTCCCCTCAGAGGCCATGTGAAAATGCCGTCGGTAAGACAACACACAAATGAAAAAAATCACCTCCAACTACCACATCTCATTCTAATTTCTTTATTTATTTTCTCAATTACCATTCATTTAACATTTGCTCAATACAAATTATTTATAGGTACAACAAAAAAGTCAAGCAATGAATGTCATTTGTTTCGGTCAGTCAATCATTTCGTCCTCAATTCGTTCCCACACAACGGACGTCCTGGAATGATAGAAAATAAAAACAACATAAGGATATGCCATAAATAAAGAAAAAACGACCCTTATTTAAATCGAGGACAGGAATACAAAATAAATAAATCCCAAATCAAGATTTTTTTTTCTTCGTTCGATGGAAATTAATGCAGAAAGACAGTCCCACCCCATTCGGGAATATCTAATTAAAAGTCCTGACCCTCCTCCTGAATGGCCACTGAGTGGCTGCCAGGTTCTGAGGGATTTTCTTCCCCGATACTTCAAGTTCTACCCTCCTAACCGCTGCCGAGGTGGTTTAAATGAAAATCAATAAGGGGATGAATTAAAATTGATCTCTTTTCCCCGTTTGTACTGGTTACCACGACGAGGACGATTTTGAATGAATATTAACAAGACAATTTTCAATGAAATTTAAAGAAATCCACTAGCTGCTCTTTAATGAAGGAATAGGCGTCTTCAGCTATTAATGCACCATTGGACAAGATGTTCCCGTCTCGTAGAGCGCCGACGACAGAGAGACAGAGCAAGTTACTAATTAAAAGCTGGGACAGTCAAGGACATACATTATTAACATCATTCCATCGCGCACTGCCTGCCAAGTCGATTATCTCAAAGGACCTATAAATCCAGTGATTACAGCCGAACACAAGACGTTATCTTATTGAGAGACTCGTCCCCCGCTCGTCCTGGGTAATCTTATTCCGCAACACTCTCCTATGGAGTACAGACCTTATGCTTAAGCTGTACCCCAACACACCCACACAGGCATGTACATACTTATGTACAGTTTTGTGGTTAACAAGAAACGCGTCCGAGGGTGACTCCTTAGGTGAGTGGTGCGACCGAACAGAATTTCCTATTAAAAACGTAAACATCTCGCAATGACGACAACACGTTATTACCATTCCCCAGCCACAAACGGACGGGACACGGCTCTTGCCGCACTGTGAAGGCGAAGGCGGCTTTAGCGGCAGCGGCAGCAGTTCAATTCGCAAGCGCCCAGTTTGTCAGGATTAAATTTTATTCGCGTGTAGCAGCGCGAGTGTGTGGCTGTGTGGTTTAGTCCTTTATTGGAAACAGAAGATGCTACAGCGCCACAACGCTGAATATTCTAAAGAACAGTGTCGGCAACTTAATTATATGACTTTACTTTTATACTCTACACGAGTCCCGGTGATGTCTTCCTTAAAGCCGGCAGGAGCTTGGAATTTTATCACGTTTGTTTATTTTACATCTGTGTCGTATTTAAGAGTCCTTTGAGTTAAATAACACTCAATGGAGATGTTTCGCTTTACAGTGCTTATGAAACAGGAGATCGGGGTGGTGTTTGAGATCCTTCAGCTCCTTCGGACACGGTTGGGTGTAGGTGAAGATGGTGTAAAAAAAAATTCGCAGATTTCCTCTTAAGTTGGTTCACGTTTAAAGAAGGACTCTTGGGGAATATTCAGGACCCTGCTATTGTTCTATTCAAAACTCATATAAAACAAAAACAAGGCACTGCCTCCGGCACATATTTATTTCAATACAATCTGTGGATCATCAAAATTGACTTCTGTCACAGGCGGTGACGTCAGGAAATCGCCCCAATTGAATGCCGAAACACCCCCAAATCGAATCTCTAATGAATGCTATAAATCTTATTCCCGTAGGTTTTGCCGAATCTGGGCAGAGTCGATTGCCTTTGTTAGGCGGTAGAAGGTGTGTCGACGACTTACAAGATGTCACAAATTTAAAACGAGTGTACACTTGACATCACAAGATGAATCTTGTCGATTATTAAGTGCCATTAGAAACAATTTTGTTGATTTGCTTGAGGGTTTTGCTTAGCGAATGCTAAGTGGACCTTGCTGAGTGCTGAAAAATGGGATTTCGCGACGGCAAGAAGGATTTGGGCAGATTATGGTTTTGTCAAGGATAAAAATTAATTACAAGACAGAATGTCAGGTCCTACGTGAAGCATATAAAGGGACTCTATCTGTCTCCAATACTCACAAAACTGATCAACATGAGCTTAGATCAAGCATCTGTCCCAAACAAGCTTAAAACATCGATAGTGCGACCGATTCACAAAAGTGGCAAGAAAAATGAAATAATGAACTACAGACCGATCTCACTCCTTTCAGTGGTCGATAAGGTTCTGGAAGAAGTGCTGGCCAGAAGGTTATATGCTTTCATAGAAAAATATAATATACTCAACCACAATCAATTTGGATTTCGGAAAGGAAAAAACATAAACAGACTACTTAGAGAGTTCGCTGACAAAATGTACCAAAGTTTGGACAAAAACAATAGCTCAGTAGTTCTGTTTATTGACTTTAAGAAAGCCTTTGATACCTTGAGTCACAGACAAATCTTGACTCAGCTAGAAACGATTGATGTACGCGGTCACATCTTGAAGTGGTTTGAGAGCTACTTAAGCATTAGATTGTTCCAAGTTAAAATTGGTGACCACACAAGCAGTGAAGAAAAGGTCGAGTATGGTGTTCCACAGGGCTCAACACTAGGCCCGCTCCTCTTTATTATATACGTCAATGATCTACTGTCTGTGCTGAGGTATAGTACGGGGTATGCGTATGCGGACGACACAGCGATCGTAGTTAGCCATAGGAGCGTTGACGAAGCTGCGAAACTTATGCAATTAGATTTTAACAGAATCGTAGCTTGGTGTCACGACCATGGACTAATTATCAACGCACTTAAGACAAAGGTAATGCACATTCGCCCGCCGCATATTCCCAGAACAAAACTTAAGATAAAAATGCACAGCGTAGATTGTTTGCACAGACGTGACTGTGATGGAATAACAGAGGACAACGATGACTGCACCGAATACATAAGTTATGTGTCAAAATATAAATATCTAGGGCTGACGATTGACTACAATTTTAAATGGAACTACCATTTAGAGCTGTTGAAGAATAAGCTGTGCCAATCTGCGTACGCCCTTTTCCACCTGCGCAAACTCTGCACACCAAGAGTACTGAGGCAGTGCTATATTTGCTTGGTGGAATCTCACATAAGGTACGGCATTCTGGCGTGGGGAAGAGCGTCTCAAATGCAATCTCTGCAGAAAGTGCACAGAAGACTCCAGAAACTTGTGCTAGAAGCAGGAAGCCCCAGAGATGTTCAACCAACACGTCTGCTCAACATCAGCCGTATATACAATCTGGAAATCTTGGCCAACTTCGGTGACGACAACACGTACAGGACCCAGACGCAGCAAATGGTGAACACCAGACGACGACAGCAGCAGCTATGTGAAGTTCCGAGGTACTGGAATGAGTATGGTCGAAGGACTTTTAAGGTCACAACTCCAACCATCCTTAACGAACTCCCAAGGGAAATTCGCAACCTCCAAAAAAGAGACATGGTTAAAAAAGCAAAAGAAATATATTTAAACTCTTAAAACTAAAATGTAAAATGTCATTGTAAATCCAAAAATCGTCATCTATTATATTCTTGCGTAATATCTGTAAATTGAAACAACTCTTAATTGTTAATTGTAATGTATTCAAAACTGTCTTACTTGAATTTCAACGTATATATTTGCAACATTTTTGTGACTAGTCATCTGCAGACAAGCCATTCAGGCTTTGCAGATAAACAATGTAAAAATTGCAAAATGAATTTATATAATAAAATTGAATTGAATTGAAAAAAAAAAAAAAATATCTATCTAGCTCTTGGCAATGCCATTTCATTGGGGCTTAAGAAAAAGAGAAATGATCGTGAACATATGTATAAACAATCAGAATTATCTACTTGTTGGTAAGATGGTCCAGTCACCATTTGCCGTTGGGATGAAATAAACTGCACATCACTGGAGTGGCTAATCAGTGGTCTATGTGTACTGGTGAATTCACAAGCAGCCTCCCTACATAACCTCACCTCATGTAAGAGTGTGTCTAAGCATTGCTTGACTGGCACAAGCATGTTTGAATCTAAGTCTAAATCAAAATTGTGTCAAAATCAGCATCAGATATGCGGGTGATTTTAAAGTTAGTCGAATTAGTCGTGAGCTAGAGGCCATTTTTATTATTATTTTCACTTTTCAGTGATCAGCTTTGCATTTCAACATATTGCTTGGGTTTACCACAATGAAGGACAAGCGACATCATTCAAAGGCCATCCATGGGGGATCTAGCAACACTCGATTATGGAAATCGAAAAAATCATTTTGCGATGGCTTTTCGATACAACCCGACCATAGCTTGAAAATATACTCATTTTCAAAGAGGATTCGTTTCATTAACTCTATCTTCAACTTGGCTTCATTAAAATAAATCAAACCGCGACATGTGAGCCTGCCTCTGGCGGTCGTGAGGACTTTACTCAAAACAATAGTTAGAAGGTATGATACTCTAAGCAACCAGTCCCCGAAATAATACCGACATTGGTGCTTTTATTGAGTATGATTGGAGATGGTAGCACTCTATTCCAACCTAAAGTATACTATGACGGGATTTTGTCATGAACACGGCTCTTTAAGGCTTTACTGCAAGATATGTCGGCCACTCTCTAGTGGCCGTTCACTTTCACCCCTTTCCCTGTAATATCCTGTAATATAAGAAGTGTTAAACATTTTTCGATACAAGCACTAGCATGTTCTACACATCTGCCAAAAAATTTTATAATATTACGTAATTACTTCAGCTGGTAGATGCACATCAGTCAGGGTACATTTGCGAGAGTGTAAGAAAGTTGCCTATTTTTTGATTACTGGTGCGTGTTAACAAAAATGTAGGTTTTTGCTATAATTTATTTCAAAAATAACACTTTAATGATTGTAGTTATTAAAAGCAAAAGCTATATGTATTGAGTGGTGCAAAGTTGAAAAAATGTGGAGTCAGTGGAGGTAATGGGTGGCCTACTACTAGCACTCAATTTAATGCGCATTTCAGTAGACTGCCGTTGATGGACGAGCACTATTCTGATGAACTTATATGTGATGATGTCCTAAAATATGTAGGGTGTGATTCTCGTCCTCCACACAAATACGAGACCACAAATACACTTTCTTGAAAGAACTGTTGTGCAGATGCATCAGACTCAGGTTTTGTCTGTCAATTTTGTGCAATTTAGATTATTTTATATTGAAAATTTAGCCGTAAATACCTTTTTGAAGCTTTTTTGAAAATTTAGCCGTGTATACCTTTTGAAGCTTTTTGGTTTGTTTAAGTAGGTATGCATTTTTTGTTGTTTTGTTTTTTAACATTATTAATCGCTTAAGCTGTTCGTATTGCTTTGATTTAAGGCCAATGAAAACTATTTATCCAACAAGCAAAAATCTAATTAATAAGGTACCTTCTCCCTATGCTTTGACACCTGCTCAGTATTGGAACGAACTGCTGCCATTTTCAAGTCGTTTTCATACATTTTTTTCTACTTTGTTATCAAAAAAAAATAAGTACTTTTTTATTATTTAATTTTATGTTTTGAATAAAATTGTATGCAAATTATTTATTGCATATCATTTTATTGCAATAAATTTTTCATTTTATTATTTAATGTTTTGCTTATATATATATACCCTTAAGTTTTATCATTGAATATGTTTTATTTATTGTTTGATTCGGTCTGGCCGACCACTAGAGCTTTTGATACCGACCACTAAAATTTTGTGGCCGATCTCTAGCGCAATATGAACTCACCCATTATTTTGGTAGTTTCTAAAAAACAATACGTGCTAAATTGAAAATTCTTTTATTTAAGTATTAAGATTTTGTGCCCGCATTCAAAAACATTTTTTAAACATTTTTTTCATAAAATACTTTAGTAACTGGACAAGAGCGAAGTGAAAAGAAAAGTTAGGTGGTCGTCCACTAGCGGCTTTACCCTAAAAGATGGTGGGGCTACAACCCGAAACAAAAATATCTATCAATGGAAAAAATTGTTTAATGCCTGAGAATGTTGCGTCAAACATTAACATCCAAACGCCGAAAATTTTGTTAATAATCGTACCATATTCTACAGATTCCGTGGTAAGCTGACTACA
Organism: Eristalis intricaria; assembly: GCA_964034865.1. Lineage (NCBI taxonomy): Eukaryota > Metazoa > Arthropoda > Insecta > Diptera > Syrphidae > Eristalis > Eristalis intricaria. The sequence continues at coordinate 23,121,652 of OZ035876.1, read as the reverse complement.
ATTCTTAAGTGCATTGTGTTTAGATACAAATTCTTACACAATTAAGTGTAATTTGAATCGCCAGGAAATCATTAAATTTTCACTTAAGCTTAACTTTATGTACTTCTTTTATGATTGGCCCTTGTAACGAAATTACATTAAACATTTTAGACTAGGGTTACTTCTTAAGCAACAGCTCTCTCTGCAATTCAAGGTGGACTTAAACCTGGCTTCTACAGCAGCCGCTGACGTTGTGTCTGGTATTTTGCGAAATTTGAGAAGAATTTGGCAATTGGTACTTTTTACTTAATAATAACAATAATAATAATATGGGTGCCGCGAAAGTCCGAGGCGGACCTGGGCCTAGCTTCTCAGCAACCACTCGTGTTGTGCGTGCTATTGTGGAAGGGACCTACAGTTTAATGCCGGATCCCATACTTTTTACTTAGTTTCATTTATTCTAACGAAGTGGGGCCTTGAGTTGTGAATCCCACATTGAGGATTGAATAGACAACACCACATCTCGCGCACTGACCATGAGTTAATTACAAAAACAACAGCAATTTCTCACTTAGTCATTTTAAAGTCCAATTCACATTTTATCAAAAAAATGCTTGAACGAAGTTATCAATTAATTTAGTTTAAAGAAAAAATAGGAAATTGGACTGTACACAGTACAACCGAATCCCTAGCTCAGCCGAAACCATGAGTGTGCAATGTTCTTTGGGATTTATGGAAAATTGTTTCCCGATAATTTAGTTAAAGGCTGGTATTTGCGTAGAGCACAAGTGAACAACATCAGTCAGATTTGAAAACAAATGCATAAATATTCTTCAACATTCACAATTGACTAAAATATCACGGTAGAAAATAAGAAACATATTTCGAATATTGAAATGCTCAACCTTCAATATTTTGCAATAAGAAATAGGGGTCGCCAATGAACAGATTTACACAAATCAAAACCCCGTAACAACATAATAAGCTCTATGCAACCAACCACGCAATTCAAATCAAACTGAACTAGTTCCTTAGACACATCACTCTCCAGCCGCTCCGCACTTCTACCAGTTATCAATCAACACTTCAGCCAATGTATTCCACGACCACTTAACGATTTTTCAAAGTTAAATCCCACAACCCATTCTCCCACCAACACCTCCTGCATCATCACCCATATTTTTCATTTCCATTCCTAAGAGAGTAAGCAGAGGGGAAGAAGGAAAAATAAAAATTAAATCCAATTGTTATGATAAAATCTCATTGCAAAAACATCCACTTAGACAATTGCTAAATTTTCCCATAATAACACACTCAGCGGGAAGCGAAAAAAAGCCACCAAACCGCAAATGTAATAATAACCCCCCTCTAAAGCTTATTAAAATTCGCACGCGTTGCCACTTCCGCCAGCCCAATCGTAAGCATCACCACATTATATCCGTAAGGGCGAACACGATGGCGAGAAAAAAAAAAAAGATCACACTTCACAAAGGGCGCCGCATCTTCAAATCCGAGATGGCGAAGGCAGAAAAAAAATACTTCATTACCATAATAACGCAGAGTAAATGCCATTAAACACCACTTTATGACTTCATACGCGGCGGCGAAGGATCATCCCCCATTGGCGTTGCCAAGTATGTCCCGCATGTGACATAAGCATAAAAATTCATAGGATCAAACTCACTGCACTCGCACTCGCCCTGGCACACGCACACACATGACATTCCTCTTCGGGTATTTTTTTTATTGTCACTTTTGAATAAATTTCATTTCGATGCACTGATTTCGGGTCACACTTGCGACTCGCGACTGTAGTCAATTTTTCATCGCCAAAGACAGAAGCGCCTGACAATCTCTCTCTTGAAACACTCACGGCCGATTAAACACTGAACTGGTTAAAAGGCGGCTTTGAAAAGAGTGGTCCTCAGCATAGACCCTGAATTGTGCGTATATAAATAATAATGCGGTTTTTAATGCGCGCGCATAACAAAGTTTTGCAAAACTTTTCAAAAACTCGTTTTCAAAAAAGCAGAAAGGAAAAAAAAACAAAACAGAAGCAAGAAGTGGGAACAAATTTTTTTTGTTTAAAAACTTTGCAGACTTCGCCCGTCGTCCCGCCAAAAAAAAGGGAAAAAATAATTTTTTGTTACTAACAAAGTCGAAAGGGACTTTTGCTATGCCAAGCCAAGCCAAACTGTACCGAACAGTTTCCCAACAAACTAAACCAAAAACTCGAAAGAAAAGTTTTTCATTAACCTTCAAAAAGTTTACCCGATTTGAATTTCACCCTCGAGCCGCTACTTAAAGCCGTACGCTCTCTAGTATATATTGTTGGTTGCTGAAGTGTCGGCTCATCCCCTGGTTTGTATGATATTTTGGAATATCAAGCCTCTCCTTTTTTCTTGTGTCATCCACCTCCATTCCCTGTGGGGGGGTGGGGTCGACGGGGTGGTGTGGAGGCACACAACCTAAATCACGAGTTTAACTTTTGACAAAATTACAACAAATGGAGGCCATAGTTGTCGCCTGACAGACCGTCATTCACACAAACTTCAAGTTTTATTAATATTTTCTAATTATGACACTTCGGTCGGGTATGTGTCACTCTCTAGCTGGTTTGTATACGGTTTAGAAGAGCGGAGAAAGTTTTGTTCCGCTTATTGAGCACGCTGCGGGGAGAAATTGTTTCTTTTTTCGTGTATTTTTGTTTTCCGCTAACTTCTTAGTCTCATCCCTTTTAGAGTTTCAAGGTTGAGACGGATTAATGAATAAAGTTTCGATTGAATGATTAAAGTTTTATTCCTGATGCACAAACCTATTGAACTGGGTTAAACTGGAGGAATGTTGGCCAAGTTTGAACGGCTTTAAGTTCAAGGTCAATGAACATCGCTTATCTGAGTTATTGTTATTCTGAACTTGGAGTTACGCACCTAGTTGTGAAGGAAGGGAGTAAATTTTGGTGGCACTGAACTGGCTCATCATGGCCAAATGAATGTACGGTAACTTTCTTCGCTCTTGCGCGTGTAGTTGAAGTATCGATACTTAACCATTTAGCCATCGTGATGCTCTAACTTAAACCAAGTATTGTTAGGAAGGTCACTTAAAAATAAACCTGATCAATGTGTTGTAAATAAACCACACACATTTCAACTTTCAACTGTTCACAAATGTAGTCCCATCTATTTGTGAAGGTAGTACAATTCTTGTCGCAATCGCCACTTGTACTTCTTTGAAACAAAATACCTTTTATTTATAAGATACACTGCTGCTTCTTGACGACCGGCACTCTATCAACGCTCCTGTACTGTGACTGCTTTAGACGCCGCGCCGATACATAAATTTCGCGTTCAATGTTGACTCTGAGTTCTTCCAACGTCGTCGGCTTGTTGGCACAAAACCAATGACTTAAAGTAGCCCCACAGAAAACAGTCAAGCGACGTTAAATCGCACGAACGAGGCGGCACGCTTGCCACACTTCTTCTTCTCCTTTATTTGGCTATACAGTCCGGGGTGGACCTAACCCTCAACCAACAAACCTCTCCACATAGCACGGTCTCTGGCTAGCTGTCTCCAGTGTCTCACGACAAATTGGTTGAAGTCCTTCTCCACCTGGGTTACCTTGTCCAACGGGTTCGGAGTCGAAGACTTTTCGGGCCGGAGATGAGTTGTCCAAGCGCTCTACATGGCCCACCCATCTTAGGCGTTGGATCCGAAGACGCTTGACTAGGCTCATTCCGCTATCTATCCCGTACAGTTAGGGGTTGAATCTTCTCCTCCAGAAACCGTCAACGCAAACAGGACCAATGATCACCATACTTGCTCTTCAATAAATTGATTGTAACCTGTGCTGTGTGGCACCATTATGTCTTGTCGTCAAGTCCATATCTTTCAATTAGGGGCAACAATAATCGGCAACCATGGCGCGATAACGCTGACCATTCACATTAAAGTGACGATAGTTATCGTCGACGAACAAATATGTCCCAACAACGCCACCGGCATGCAAGCCGCACCACGCAGTTATTTTTTGTGGATGTAGCGTGTGTGATTCATGAAGCAAATGTGGATTTTCACCCGACCAATAACGTCAACCCATTGGGCCAAAAATGAGCTTCGTCGAAAATTGAAAGAAGCGCTCTTGAAGTTGGGGTCACCGACTCTGAATTTAGGTAGAATATTTTTATAATTTGCAGACGTTGATCGTTCGTGCACTTTACCGCGATGAAAATGTTGAGTTTACTGAATAAATTAACAGTGACTGATGACTAGTGAAAGAGTGCGTTCACATATTAAATTCAAAGTTATCAAGGCCCTTTGGGAAAACCCTTCACCTTCTCATTAGGGTTCTATCATCTTCTGGAGTCTCTGTTTAATACGACCGACAACAGAGATTAATCTCTGCGCAGTTTAATACCCTGTATCCCAGTGCTACTGTGGGTCTGGACACTATGTTCCTTGTAGTGGCTCATTTTCAATGCCCATACAAAAATCCTCGAGAAATTTGTCAACATTTGCCAACTAAAATACACAGATTACGTTGGTGGGTTAAGAAGTACAAATGATTGAATATACTTGGCATTGCTGAGTGGAGTTATTATTTTGTCCCAGGTTCTTATCAAAATCAGGTCCATTCAATCCAACTTATACCCTTGGTATGTCTACATAATGGAGTCAGCCACCTCTGGTTGTGCTCTCGAGAGGTCCAACCATCGGTGGAATCAAGGACGGTAGTCCCAGGGCAGACTTAGGTCCAGATCTGTACCTATCAAATTTATTTGCGATGCCATTGTGGGCGTGATCTCGTGGGGGCCCGACGCCCAGCCAAGCCTTAACGAATTTAGACTGCAGATCAAATTTAGATAAGAGCTATGCTAGAAGATGTCAAAATTTTGGAAAGCTTGGCTGAGAAACTGGCCAGAGCGTTGTAACTGGAGTACTAGTGAGTGGAGTTGCATTACCGTCGTGTAATGCTATTTTTCAGAGGACACCTGACTCCATCACTGATTAATAGATACAATTGTATTTGGTGCACCCCATGCAACCCATGCAACCCAAGACCAATGTGCACAGGTACCTCCTCTCCCTTTCTCCCTCTATACCTTCGGCCCGTGCTGTGTCTTGACCCCGGACACATAAGGGTATTAGCAATCCCTTGAGCACGCGCAAATTATAAAAAAAAAAAACCAACAACTCCGCCTACTTTTATTACGACTACTTCTCCAAGACTTAATTGACTCCCAAGAAATATTTTCAGATTCTTATTAATAATATGGGGGGCGCTACAGTCCGAGTCGGACTTGGGCCTAGCTTCTCAGCAACCACTGCGTGTTGTGCGTGCTATTGTGCTTTCACGCGTGGAAGGAACTTACAGTTTAATGCCGAAGTTTAGAAGCTTTTTCTGGACAGGAATACTCTTTGAGCATTGTCAGTGACTCGAAAGAGGTGGAGCCGTGAATTATCACAGGTGGTAAATTCGAGTATCGAACCTGGGACCCTCTGCGTAGGAGTCGACGCACTTACCCACTTCGCCACGGCGACCCAGATCGACTCAGATTCTTACAACAGTATTATAATAGAGTACATTTGTGTTCCAACATACTCCCGGAACTCTGCAGCGTTCGTCATGACGATTCGCAAAGCATCTTCACGGCCAGTCAAGCAGTTATCCGGCCATTGAAATCAGTCCCAGATTGAAACCATATTCAGAAAATTGAGATGGCCGGCGCAACATTTGCCTTTGCGGGTTTTCAGGCAACTGTGAGTTAGTTATGCACGAGTTACGAGTTGTGAGCGACATAATTAAAACGCTAAATACAGTCTATGGGAGGAAATTAATATTTTATTCATATTATAAAAATCGAAATAGTACAGAACTAAAAGAAGAACCATCCGAGTTCTTCGGTGGTCTAAGATCAACTGAGCATTCCATCCATTACACAACAATAACATAGAATAGGAAAAGGAGGAGACGAAAGAGGTAAAAGGACGCTATTACAAACGAGTAAACAAATGAAGGGTGTAACAAATTTGGAAAAGACGCTAAGACATAATAAGTCAACAAATGAGAGGTGAAACATAATTGGAATGAAGGTTGCCAGCACGGAATAAATTGACAGTGACAACTCTGACCTCTGATCTACACAGAACTTACGTAAAGATAACATCCCACGTCACCTGCAAACTCCGAAATATTTTGCAAATAGTACATGCCACACCTGAAAGATAACCTGGCCCCGTATAGATCCCAAACAAAGAAGTAGAGGTTTTGTTTATGTCTTTACAAGCAACTACCTTTTTTTGAGGACGCATAATTAGTTTCACAGTGAAAGCTTAAACTTAGTTCAGCTTGAACCGTTCGAGTTGTTGGTTTAACTCGTTCAGTTTCACAGTGAAATCTGAACTTCGTCTGTGTAATGCTGTCGAACAAAAAAATGGCAACCACTCAAACTAGTGTGTCTGGATACTCCAATAATTGAATTATTCTTACTGGATTGTTGATGTATTTGCTATACTTTGTAGTTTTACAATAAATTTGGTTCAGACCTTTGGATCATTTGTAGTGTTAATCGTTGAAAAGAGTCACTTCAGACAATCCATCCGAGACGGGCCAGTGAAAGGCAAATAATAAGAAAATGGATGTAAGGGGAGCCATGAGGGAGAGTAAACTCGGTTTTAATTTAAACTAAAAATTTAACTCCGTTCAAGGTCTAAACGAAACTGTGAAATCGGATAAATCGTTGAACTGAAGCTTAAACCAAAAGTGGAGATTAAACTAGCACTGTGAAACCGGGCAACAGTCTCATCACTAACAACTTCTGCACAACAAACCAGATAGAGCTCCAGCTCCTGTCTGACTCTAATATCTCGAAGATATAAACTCGAGTTAGCCCGTATGTTTCATGGCACAGTCCATTATCGTTTTTTCAATTTGTTGATATGGATGTCGTTTCGACATAGATTCAAACTGACATCTACTTCATAAAGAAGCAGATTCACTAGCAGGTGACCCAAAACACACACTGTAGAGTCAAGAAGCCCAACGTTCGAAGTTCCTTCCTAGAGTTAACGGAAGGAAGAGCCTATAACTTTATTTTAAGCCCCAATATACTGCCGATGAGAATAAAGGAACCTCATCGAACACATTGTTAGAAACAACAAATTTCCCTAATAGTGATACTGTAAATATCATCTTTAACTTAAACAATTAAATTGCCCTAATCACATACAATTTACAGATAAATTCCAGTTCAACCACCACGAGGTGACTTCAAACGCTCACACTTCACCAGAAACTCCTCCAGTGTCCTTCGTTATCCAATTATTAGCGGTATTTTCAAAAAACACAACACACGCAAAAAACAAAAAAAAAATATTGTTGGTGATCCAATTTGAATAGCATCCATTTTACAATTACCCACCTTTCAAGTTCAGTGAGCCCGTCGCGGAACCACCAAATCAGTATTTTTTTTTTGTTTGTTTCTAAAGGGCGACGGATTGTCCTCGAAGGCATCACCATCATCCAGTGGCTTCATTTATCCCATATGACACGCGATGCGGCAATAACAACCGCGCCAGAGAGACAAATTAAATAAAATTTCCGCAATGACATAACCTGTTTATTTTTCTGGCATAAGGGATATTTCTGTATAAATACGGGGGGTTGGTTTGAAGCGATAGGTTTTTTTTTTCTGCTTGCCATTTCTGTCAACGCTCCAGGTTGTTGATGTGTACTGCCTCACAACTGGAGCAATGTACGACCGAACGAAAAAAAAAACACGCGGAAATTTAAAGGCGGAGAGGAATCAATTGGATCAGGCTTTGCGTAAAATTATGCTACCACGGTCGCATTGTCGGAGCTTATATTGAAATAAATTGGATTTTGCAAATTTTTTCAGTCGCAGTACTCGGGAATTTGCTTTTGTTCGAAATACTAATTTTTCTCATTAGCGGATGTACTTGACGTGCTTGTTAGGTTGTGCCCCGTGGGATGGGAGAAGGAACTGGTGGATATGCGAAAGCGACGTGATTTTTGGTTGAAAAGATTATTCATGCGAGTGATTGGGTCGTTGTCATTTTGAGAAAAGGTTTGAATGCGTTCTGCTGAACTAAATTCATTGGTAATGAGATGATCGTGAGGGGATAATATTTTTTTATTTTAGTCTCTTGCCTAAATTAGCGATGGGCGATTGCGAATGAATCTCACAATTGAATAAATAGACAATTGTTAGACATGTAATTCTATTGTCGATTTATTCGATTTTAGTAATAAACAATCGAATAACTTTCGAATCGAATTCAAGAGAATTTATTTCATTACAAACTACAATCGAGAGAATAGTTAGACGGGTGGACTAATTTTCGTAGTGTGCTCGTTGAATTTTTTGTTTTGTTTACGTTTAAGTGGACTTTTAGATTTATTGTGTTCTTGTGCCACGCAGAAGTGTAATTGCACAGTTTACATTTAGATTTTATTAATTTGTTCTCGGAGAATTTGTCGAAAAAGTTCCAGACTATTGACATCTTTCTTTGCATTTATTCACAAATATTTTGATAAACATTTCTAACGATTTCAATTTCAAAAATAAATAATCACCACAATATCAATGACGCTACAAGGCAAACAATTGAATAGAGCTAGAAAAAACGACGGATACAAACCTTTGCAGTATCCAATCTACGACTACGTAAACTGCACACAATCCACAATCCACACAAACTCATAATCCCAATATGTAGGAAGCAAATGACAGAATTGCACTCTCAGACCAGAAATGAAGTACCTTCTACTTCTCTTGCCCCTTAAAATTGTTGACAACTGTTTTTTATAACGTGTTCTTAAACAAAATTAACCAATCAGAGGACGGCAATTGCAAAGGCACTAAAATTCGTCGATGGACTAGGAAGCAATCAGCTGTGAAGTCGGCTACCTCTGCAATACTTAATTTCTCCTCTCAGGCATGCATTGTAAACAACAAATAGAAAATATTAAAACTGTTCTGTTATTAAGTTTTTGCATAGATTTTCTTAATTTCATATTGTCAATATCTATGTTTAGCGTAAGTAGACAGGTTGTCACTTTAGGTCGAAAGACATAGCATATAAGTTTAAGCTTAGCTTAGAGTGCCCGCCGAGGGCTATTAAGTTATATTTAGCATCATGTTCGTCTAACTAGTTTTAAGCATTTTTGTCTAGTATATAAGTATTTAATGAATTAAAAAAATAAAAATGAATTAAAAACAAAAAGAAAATATCGCACATGCATCGGTGCCCCCGTAGAGAGTATATGTATGTAATAATTTGTAACAGGAATGTATACTAAAGTTGAACAATCGCTCTCTCTCTCTCTCATCTCGACTGCGAATATACACAATCGTGCGAACACACGCTCTCGTAGTCGATTGTATTATAAACTTTAATTTGTATTAGTGCACAATAGACAAGCAACAATTGATGAGGAACAATCAACAAGCAACAGTTTACTTCACTTGATTTAATTCGAATAAATCGAATTGATAGAACAATCGAATACACCTAAGTCTGTTTTTACACGGTAGATTGGTTCCAGAAGAAGCCGTGTAAAAAAAACCGTGTAAAAAAAGACATTGTTCGTATACAAAAATGGGTGATTTGTTCCTAATCTCTAAAACCTATTAAAATTAGTGAAAAACAAGAATTTTTAAGAACAAGAATTCATGTTTATTTTATTAAATCAAATATATAATGCTTATTTTCACAAGCATAGTAATTAATGATAAAAAAGATATGCACTCTAATCTTAAAAGTACATAATATAAATTAAATGTATGGCAAGTTCAGGAACTAAACAACTATGTTGTGAACGAAAAGAATAGGTTATTCAATTTTTAAGGTAAAAAATAAAATAAAATAAAATAAAATAAGTGATAATCATAAATACAGCAACATAAATTTAATTGCTGTCGTAATCAGTTATTCGCATTCGCTTGCTTCGAACGCGTATATGTACATTCACTATCATCGCTGGAATAATTTTGAACTGGACTTTCTCTTGCTCGTTCGGCATCTACATTTTGAAAAATGAACTCTGTTATGAGCCGTTGTTCGCCAATTCTTGCTACCGCTTTGTATAATTCCTTGTAACGAGCCATACAAGAATTCAGCTCACGTTGGAATTGTGCAGCTCTTTCGACATTGGGATCATTTTTGACGAAATGGTGTCCTAATTTATTTGCAAGTTGAAGCCCTTCTTGAATTAAATTTTCAGTTAATTTTACAGTTTCTTCACTATCACTGCTTTCTATAACATCAGCATTCTGTGAGGCAAAATGTAATATTTCGTCTTCGCTAAGAACTTTATCAATCATCAGTTCATCAATGTCATCAGATAACAAGTCATCAAACATTTAATTAATGAAATTTGACAAAAAAAATTTAAGTACATAAAATTTCAAATCGTGCTAAATGGAATAAAATCGTGTAAAAATATTCAATTTTCAAACCGTGTTATATCAAAACCGTGTAAAAAAAGACCGTGTAAAAACAGACTTAGGTGTAATTAGATTGTTTTTAGTCACAATCGGTAATTGGAATATAGTGTGATTTACAGTCGAACCCGGGTAATATCACATCAAACGTGCAACGTAATATTGTGGCATTAAGGGCCGTTTGCTGATACTAAACTTAGCGAATTAAATTTTACTTAACAAGTTAAGAAGGACTTATCTGTTTGCACGAATCCAAAAGCAGATCATAAAGAAAAAGTGGATCATTGGACTTAAGTTATACTATAAATACTGGCAGTGGCATGAAATCATGGAGAAACCTGTGAATAAGAAAGGAATACAAAATTTGAAAATAAAGGTATGTAGTACAAATAATTTGAAGACAAGGTGTAAGTGATATCCTTTATTATATATTTCTACAAAATTAATATTTTCGTTTTTGAGGATTTTTTCGGCTAACCAAAGACATAACAATGATTGTTTACAGCAGACAGCAGATTGTCAAACCTTCTAATGGGTACGGTTTTCCTTTTTAATTTCCTATTGAACATTTTTAATGATCATAGGATAAACTACCCACTAGCAAGCCCACTTAAGGAAAGTTTTGAGGTCGCGATTCTTTTAAAATCAATTACTTGGACGAATCAATACAATTTTACCATTTCTAGAAAGCTTAACGTATTACTGTTTGATTTGAATAATAACTTTTTGTAAGTGAAGGACTCAAATTTAATAAATTTAAGTATAGTAGAAAGTGAGACATGAGCCAGAACTGAGACTCCCTGTTCTTAATTCGAGCCCTTAGCGTTCCAGTAACGAGCCTGCCATATAAATCATAGCATAAACGTGAGATCATCGTTATCTTATAGTTCATTTATTTAAAAGTTAAGAAAAAAAAAATATATTGTTACATCAATTCATCACAAAAATTAACAAAAGCAGAGAAAAAGAAAAAAAAATAACAAAAAAACAAGACCAAAATCTTTACATAAAATTATCAAAACAAATTAAAACTTAAAAATAAACAAAACTGAATTTCTACCTACATATGAATTTTGCATGTCTTGCAACTGAGCAATTTTACATCTTTAGAAAATTGTTTGGCAAAACTCATGTGATACTCGCTTAAGCAAATAAAACATCGTTTTGCTAATGCTTCCCTCACAATCAAAACGAAGTCTCCACTATACTTATCATCTTCAGTTTTTTGCAGCTGATTGTCATTCATTTTTGGGCTGTTCATTTATATGGCTGTTCTCTAACTTTTTAGGGCACAGAAGTCGTTCTAATAAAGTTGAAGTTTCTAAATATAAAAGCAATGATAATCTCAACGGACAGGAATGAAAAAGTCATAGCTCCAATTGCTTATTTACAAAGGCTTACATTTCGGAGGAATCCAGGAACGTGCAAGACATACACAATTACCGGAGACGGCTATGGAAAAGGCCAAGAAATATTTCTTTCGAATAGCTTCGTTCCCATGAGTGATTGGCGCCATCTATGGATATTCAGACACTCATTTATTTACAAAAAGGACGAATTAAACAAATTAAAACATAAATCCCATCTAAAATCGAAGTGAAGTTGGTTGCATTTAAAGGAAATTGTTTCGGCCAACGCAGTAGGTAAAGTAGGTAAAGTTGAACTTAAGGTTTAAGTGTAACTTGGCTATGAAGTAGATTTAAATGCAGTATCAGCAAATGACACTAAGCGAATTGTACCTTTAGCCGATCTTACATACAAACACTTTAAAAATTCGAAAAATGCAATGCCTACAAGAGTTGTATATGTAAAAAAGAAATAATGGTACACTTCCAAGATAGGTAGGAGGTGAAACATAGTATAAAGAATAACCCACAGATATAAAGTAAATAGTAGGAAAAATTACTTTTTCCTCGGAAGTCACATGAATGAAGTATTTGTGTAGAATGTGACAATACGTCACAAGATTGTTGGTAAACTGTTTGTTTTATCGGGTTTTGCCATTAAGCGATGTGCTAACAAAGTGTTATGCGCCAGTACAAATTGTACTTAAAAGACAACTGCCATCGCTATAGTATGCCATTAAACGGTTTGTGCTATTATCCGGGTTCAACCTAGATTTTACATAACTAATTTAACTTATGTAACTAATATAAATAAAAAATGTTTGACAGAATATTTATAGTAGTAGTATTTGAGTATTTAATTGCGTTAAAAATTCACTTAAACTTAACTAACATAACATACATAATCGTTATAGCAGTAAACTAGTCGTCTAACAGATTGACAACTTACATTAATTTAATTTATATATGCAATCATTGTGATTTAAAAAGTATTTAAGTTACTATATAAATATGTTCACAAAATTCTAATAATTCCCACTTTGGCACATCAAAAATCTTCATTGATTATTCTTATTATCTCTATATTTTTACCCTATTTTGCAACATTCATACAATTTGGGTACGTAATATTCAACACATTAATTACTTGCTCTTATGTTAAGAAGTCACCTCAAAGAATACTTCTCCTAGTATCTCTCAGCGTTGGGCATTTTCCGATGAAATGAATTATGTTCTCTGTCTTGTAAGTTGCAGAGGCTACATTTCATAAGTAAATCACTCCTTTGTGGTATAATGTTCAGGCTTAATAATTCACTTTATCATAATAGCAATCGATATTTTTCGAATCACGAAAGTAAATTCTCGCACCCAGGTTATGGTTGAGGCTACTCTATGGTCTGTTCGACTCATTCTCATCTACTACTGAAATAACTGAGTACAGAATTGCTCTACAGTTCGCAACATTTTCGACATCTAAAACAAAGTTCATGTTGGATTCTTCCGCAAGGCCTGAATACCTAAGTACAGCTTTTCTGAAAAGTCGTGTACTAGACATGTTGAAGAAAATCAAAACATAGACCGCTTGCAATTTCAACGTTGTTATGCATGATAACATAGTCCGGCGTGCTCCTTGGTAAGCGAAATACTCTCTTTATGTAGTATGTAAAAAGTTTCTCCACCGCGGGAAACTTTTTGTGGCCCCATACTTGCGAGGCATACAGAAGGATACTCTCTGGAACAGCTTCAAAAACCTTATGTTTACTGCTGTGTGCGGCTTAAGGATCTCCCGTACCTGATCCAACTAAGTCAACCCTTTTAGTGGATAATAAGGATTATGGCCAATAAGGATGATGATGATGATGAAGGCACCATGACAGCATTTTTTGCATAAGCTTCTTGTAATATCCTCTAAATTAAGGTAAAAATGATGACGTAAAATTTTACAGTCTAATTGCTCATTACAGATTTCAATCATGACTTTACTCTTTCTTGGCTTCTTGGCTAGGGCTTAAGTCTGCAAAGACGAAATCAATGAATAGCCCACTAAGCTTGAAAAGTTGAAGAAACAAGAGCAAAACTGATCAAAATGATGACCTGGACTGGACTCAAAGTGGTGGTACCTTATTCACGCCACAAGGCTACATCACAATTTCCCTCACAAACACCGAGTCCACACCTTATCCCCAAAATGGCAGGAAAACCATCTTCGTCTTCATTCCTCTGCAGAGTGCAAATTTATCGAATGAACTATCTTCCGAGTGTGAGCGCCCTTGCAAATCCACTGGAGCAAATGCGAATCTTGTCGGATGAAATTTATGGACTCTATGATGAAATTTTAAACAGTGACTATCCAATAGCTTGCCCAACTTATCCCCGTCAGCCTAGTGTCTTGCGATAAAGCAAAAGTGCCCGATAAGCGTGTATGTGGGGATACACGACCGTACAGTGGATGAAAAACCAATTTTTTCTTCTCTTTTTCCTTTTTGCTTTTTTCGCTTCCCTTATCCTTCAAGAGCTCCATGTGCAGTGTCAAAGGTTGATTTATGCGAAACGAATCCGCTTTACATGCAAACAGGAATAATTTATTGCCCTCAACTCGATTTACTGTTCTGCAAATTTTCCTTCCAACTTTCGATTTGTTCGGACGGCATTAGCTTGTGTGTGTCTGCCTGCCCCTTCCCTCCCAGAAGAACTCCCTCGAGTAAGAGTTTTGTCGGGAGCTGCACTCAGCCAGATGCAGAATCGACTGCAGCACTCCATGGCTCGATACAACACCGAAGAACAACCCCCACCGGCGAAAAACTCACCCCAAGGGCAAATCTCAAGGAGGAAGGCATAAGAAATCAAATCCTTTCCTGACACTAGGCACACACAATTACCGCCACCAAGTGACCCTTTTGTCCTATGACCTTTATCCGGTGTTTACATTTCCATTCAGGCGAGCAGAAAAAAGATGTCACAGCCAATTCGGGTACACAAACGGACAGCTGGGTTGTGGCGAATTATCATGATCACAGAGTCAAATTTACATATTATTATCAGTTATCAAGGGAAGACAATTTTCTTATTACCATGGGATAACAAAAGGCCAAGGGTTCGGTGAAATTTGCATAAAGGTTGCCAAATCGGATCAAGCTCCCGTACTTTTTTACTGGTTTCTCAGCGCAAACAAAGGGTCGCCTTGCTACTTTAAGACGTCTCGGCACTGACACTCGTATCTTTTCACTTCATTATATCCAAGATGAAACACAGCGCGAGCAGCTCATGAGGATCCTTGAATGAATATTTCATTTCAATAATGGCAGCCCAACCTTAATTGAGAGACAAGTGGGAATAATAATTATTGTTGCCACCCACATGTAGGAAAATTTCCGCAAATAGAACTCAATTAAATCACCGTCAAGACGAAGTCATTATGGGGAACCCGTGGCTTCGTCCGCCTTGATTATGATTGATTAACAAAATTCCGATTGCTCATTGAGCACGTTTTCGACGTTTTCTTAGTCGAATATAATAATTCTCCCAAAAAGAAATAATTCAATCAGAGACGTTGCCAATGAGGTTTTATTCAGAGTTACACCTTTTGCAGTGCATTGCTGTGGGGATTGTGAGTGTCTGGACATGGCATACGTGGTTTTCTCTTAAGAGTTTTGCAGATGTTATTAATAGAAACATGGATAAGTGGTCATTGTGGCAAGAGGTTAAAGGGGAACAGTTTCTTACAGAAATTTATTTGCAAAATATG
The DNA here is from genome assembly GCA_964034865.1 of Eristalis intricaria. NCBI lineage: Eukaryota > Metazoa > Arthropoda > Insecta > Diptera > Syrphidae > Eristalis > Eristalis intricaria. The sequence goes on along the minus strand of OZ035876.1, from coordinate 23,106,119 downwards.
TGAAGAACACTCACTCAATTTTGTGCACTGAAGAGGATTGGTTTCTGTTTAGTCACCGACCATGGTATTTGCGAAGTAGGTATAAGGTATGTATCTGGTAAAATGCGATTGGAGGTTCCATTTCGAATGTTCCCATTCAAGTATGTATCAAAATGTTGCACTTACATATAGTCCTGATAAGGTGAATGAATTGTATTGTTCCTAATAACGTAGGCTAAGGTAGACCTACCATTGCTGCGTATGATACGCATAACTCTTCCAATAACCTGTTGGAGAATGTGTTAATTATATTTGTTTATAATGTGAAGCAGTAATAATTTATTCTTTATTATATTAATTTCATATTACCTACCTTACCATTTCACTACATTACCATAGTCCATCTATTGTACTAAATTATACTTAACGTACTAACATAACTATGAATGCTAAATGTCAAATCTTAAAAGACACTTCTTTCAATATCTCCGATGTGAATAGATGTAATAAAGCTACACAGATTTATTATCAAGTTAACAGTTCTCTTTTATTAAAATCGAAGAACGAAAGTGATGAACGTTCCTACGCATATATATACGCACTTAGATATATAACTTGGTACAATCATTTGTCATAATTATTGGTCCTTCGATGCCTCTTATAGTTTAATAATTATTAATCAAATCGTGTGTGTATATAACAAAATCACTCTTATTCTCTCCAATCATTGGTTTCTTATTAAAACCTAAATAACTCATAAAGTACATTTTTCAACAAAAGTGACACTAGATATTTTAGCGTTTTTTAAAGTGCAAATTGGTTTCCCGCGTCGCGCATTTTTGTTCAGTTGGAAGATACCGTTTGTAAAGCTGCACCGGTGGAAATAATAGTGTTCACCGTTGGATCTACAGTCTAGTTAACAACACCGTTGATTTCACCGTTCCCCACGGCACTGCAACTACTTGTTCCGACATGGAATTAGTTCTTTATTTGAATCTGTTTGTACTCGAACATAAGTTGAATTAACTTACATACTTAATTTTTTTCTCTTACTGCTTGAGCGACCACCACATTACAATTTGATTCCTCGAGGTTTTTGTGCTCGAGCGTAAGTTGAAAGCGAACCTCACTTTTTTTTTTTTTTTCCTCTTATGAACCACACTGTTTCGAGCCGAGCTGAAAACACAGTTAATACATATTCTTATCACTTTTTTCTCTTACACATAATTTCTGTAATTATGAGCACCTCACTGTAGCTGCTGAAGAATTTTCTGAAGCAGATTACTAAGGATATGGAGAATTTCGGCAAACGAGCTGGTAAAGAAAGACGACTTGGGATCCCGCTCAAGAGTTGTTCAACAGCATAAAAGAGTTATACCTCGAATATAAGACGTTAATGTTGGACAGTTTGGACAAGCTGGAGTCGGAAGGTGGGGTGTGTGCTATCGTAGGAAATAAAAATGAAAAGAATGTTATCCGTTTGCCCAAGATTAATTTGCCAGTTTTTACCGGCAATTACAATACGTGGAGAGCATTCCACGACATTTTAGTAGCATTGATTGACTCTAATAAAGAACTATTGGATTTAGAAGAAATGCATTTTTTAAAGTCTAGTGTACGGGACGAAGCGGGGCGCCTCCTACAACACTTACCCATAAATAATGGGAATTACAAGCCAGCATGGGATATGCTTAAAGCGCGCTACGACCATAAACGTGTCTTGGCCAATGCACAATTGAAGGTTTACTTCGACCAGAAGGTCATAAGAGTGGAATCCGCAGCTGCGCTGAAAAATTTGTTAGACACTTCGGTTGAGTGCAACCATGCGCTAAAAAATTTTAATGTGCCTGTAGAACATTGGGATGATGATCTCATTTTCCCTATGGTTCGTAAGCTTCCAGCATGTACCCAACAACCTGGGGAAGAAAAACTGGGAACGGACAAAGAATTGCCCAAGTTCAAAGCCTTTTGCGACTTCCTCGAAGCAAGGTTTAGAACTTTAGAAGCTGTAGTGCAACAATGCAACAAACATGATACGACAAATAATAAAGTCGTCAAGGTTCCAACGGCAAAGGCGAGAACATTCTTCGTGAAACAAAACAAGAAAGCGCAATACCTTAGCAATGGATTCTATAATATAATATAATAATAAGGGTGGCGCGACAGTCCGAAGTGGACTTGGGCCTAGCTTCTCAGCAACCACTTGAGCTGTGCGTACTATTGTTCTCTCACGCGTGGAAGGGACCTACAGTTTAATGCCGACTCCGAACGACCAAGTTTGAGAAGCTTTTTCTAGACAGGAATACTCTTTCAGCATTGTCAGTGACTCGAAAGAGGTGGTGCCGTGAATTGCGAAAGGTGGTAAATTCAGGTATCGAACCTGACACCCTCTGCGTAGGAGTCGACGCACTTACCCACTACGCCACGGCGACCCACTACTGCATGGGATTCTGCTACACGCAAAAAGGTTGATAGAAGCAACGGGGTCTGTGAAAATTGTTACCTGTTACATAGCACTACACTAGCCCATACACAACATAATATACACAAACCAAATACACACAACATAACACATTCAGCGCCCAGCCCACATTTCACGCTACACAATCGAACTTGTCACCCGGAGCTGAGTCGTTCCTAGTGAATACTTTCCTTGCGAAACACGAAGCCTGACTTGGAGTCCTATTAGCAACTGCTCTAGTTAAGGTTAGAGCGTCCTCTGGAAGGGATATCGTGTTGCGAAGCTTAGTGGACCCTGGGTCGGCAGCCTCGTTTATTACAGCGATAGCTGCCAAGATGTAAGGTATCCAAGCGCAAAAGGCAGCTATACAAACTATTTGGTTTAGTTAATTTGTTTTCTTAAATTCATAGCATCAATCATTCATCATCATTTTTAGCGAATTTGCCAACATTATAACCGGCCGAAGAAAATACAGTGGAGAGCCGATTAACCGGGATGCTCGGGATCGAGCTCATCACGGAAAATCGAAAAACCCGGATAAACGAACTTCCTTCTATAAAATAAAAAATTAATTAAAGTCAACAAAAATTTATTTATTTTGTCGATAAGGCAAAAACGAAACAGAAATTAATTAAATTCATCTAGAAAAAAATGATGCGTGGGGAACAAAATAATGAAACTAACAAGATTCAGCAAGGAAATTCGAATTTTAGTTGCAGTTACCTCAATAACGCACAAAAACCAATCTATGTATATATGTACATACATGGTTGCGAAAAATCTGCACGAATGAACAAGCAATACAATTGTGTTTTGTTTATTTTATTTTAGCTCGCATCTCGGATAAAAGAGTCTTTTCCGATTAATGGAATTTTAATTTAAAATTTTTTTAAATATCCTGGTTGATTGGGTCAACCTGTTAATCGGACCTTGGTTAATAGGCTCTTGACTGTATTACAATTAAATTAGAAATTAAAAAATTATTCTGCCTTAACGATGCCTGGTATTATTTGGTTCATACTGTACAAGTGCAACAATAAAAATTCATCCAGTTAACAGCGACGAATGTGCTCCACAAATGATAAAACATCTGTCTTGGGCAAATTGTTTCTTACTGCTTTGTAGCAGCTTTGTAAGTATTTAGTGATAGGTGCAAGGACGAGAATATAGACGAGTTTTGATAAACTCATCTGTTTTGTTTTCTACTTGGCCTTCTGCTTTTGAGGAGCCATTTTCCAAGAATGCGCTGCTGAGTCCTTTGGAAAAGAAGGCATCAACCATTAAATTAGATAGGAGCTGGCATATCTTGGGGATGGTAAGTACATATCTATGACCGATGTCTATTTCGTCCTTTTAGGAGGTAGGAGCAGTTTTAGAAAAATATGTGTTAAAAGTAAATAATGAATTGAAAAAAGAAAACAACGCCAAAACTTACACTACAGTACTTTACCGGTTTTGAAAAACAGAAACCAGGGGTAGAATCAATGCATCCGTGAACAAATGAATTGCTATCGTCTATTTGGGATTACAGGACAAGTGAACGTAACTTGGGACCACACAACACTTTATCGTGCACGTGAACGTATTGAACTAATAGAAACGTCATTCGATCAGTAGACAATGAACGTATTGATTTGAATAGTAAATTACGAATTATTACATTTGAATATGTCAAGAAGGCTTCCGCGGCTCTTTACTGCTGTAAAAGGGCCACTGAGTGCAAATGGGAACTGCAAACCCGAATGGTTCACTGGCTATTTATATCGGTAGTCAGACCCATTCTGCTGTATGGTGTCGCAAACTGGTGGACCGCACTCGACAAGAGAATCAACATCATCTCCCTCGCTAGATGGCAGAGGATGGCTTGCGTATGCATTAAACATACTCCTAAACCTTTCATCGATAGAACAAATTGGCAGAAAGACAGCAGCTAGCACAGCGATTAGATTAAGATCGAAGAGCGGATATAAAGAACTACTGTCTGGACATTCAACGATCCTACGCAGGCATGCCTCTACACCCATAGATACAGACCTCACTCTACCTAAACTCATCTTCGAGAAGAATTTCTAAACCATCATACCGCCCAGATCTTACTGGGAATCTGAACACCATACGCTGGAAGGTCCACTGCGAATCTTCTCAGATGGATCGTAGATTGATGCAGGTGTGGGCGCTGGTGTCTATTCCAAGGATCTAAATATCCTGCTATGTTTTCGACTACCTAATCACTGTAGCGTCCTTGAGGCTGAAACTATAGCGATTAAGGAAGCCCTGTCCTGGCTAAAAAACAATGTAATATCGCGCACAGATATCGTCATTTGTTCCGATAGCCAGGCAGCGATCAAATCTCTGGATTCAGTCACCTTTAATTCCAATACTTCCCCTAATTACCGCTTAAAGAGACGGCCAAGTACTTTAGCATACAACTTATGTGGGTGCCGGGACACTATGACATTCCAGAGAATTGCGAAGCGGACGAACTCGGTAGAAAGGGCACAAACTCCGTGCACTTTTCGGGTGGACACCCACCCTTCATGCCTATCGCTACTATAAAACATCTGCTAAAGCTAAACACTTGGTCAAACAAATCGCGGATGGATATCAGGCACAGGCAGCTCATTACCAAACAACTATGGCCTATGACCGATCCCAAGCGATCGGCTAACTTAGTCAGATTAAGCAGGCCAAACCTCAGATCTCTTATTGGCGTTTTAACAGGGCTTTGTGCCATCGGAACTCACGCCTCTAGACTAGGCCTTCCCTATAATAATTTCTGTAGAAGCTGCATGGACGAGAATGAGGAAGAAACCATCGAACACTTGCTATGTAGCTGCTGTGCTCTCTCATCCCGTAGATTCAGACTTCTGGGTGCCCATTTCTTTGTTAATCTGACTGAACTGAGCAGCATCAGAATCAGCCATCTTCTTCGCTTTATCAAAAGCATAAATTGGTTTGCAGAATAGGTAGCCTAAGATCAGCGTTGTAACAGAACGGGCCTATGCTTGGTTTAAGTGTGTCTGCGGTCCGCATGAGCGGCAGTCAGCCAACCTACGAATTATTAAAATAATAAATCATGCGAATAACACTTAAAATGCAATGACTACATTTTTTGGGAAAAACTGGAAAAAAATATACCCCTTGCAAAAAGAGCGTCCATCAATTTAACAGTAAATGTCGACAGAGAAATTGGCAATACTAATTTCACCACAGGAGGTAGTGCAGTAGAAAATGTGAGTATTGTTCAAGTTTAAAGAGAGCATACTTTTCGTTTTTTTCCATAGGGTTACTTTTATCTCTTAATTAGCTCCGGATAAATCCTTCTTTAATAATAATTCAGTAATCGCCGGATTAATTGCGTTCCCCGTTTAACTAGTCGAAAAACTAAGCACATAAAATATAAAACTTGTCCCGTTTAAATGAGTACTCCATTACTGCGCTACCCAGTTAAATGCATTGAATCAAGTTACGTTTTTCATAAAACTGCATATGAAATCTCCTGGATAATTGAACACACGCAATAAAAAATAAATATTTGTGTTTTCACCTTAAATAATATCCAGCAGATTTGAAAATTGTCAAATTGACATGTGCTTAAGGCTTAAAAAAATCCAGAAGATTTGCTATGACAATTGTCAAATTTGATTCGAAAAGTTTTGCGATTGCTGCGGAATGGCCTGAATAATAACATGTTTAGATGAATAATTACCAATGTACATATGTCATACATTGCATTTATTACATTAATAATTATTCTTGAATTTATTTCATGAAGTCCATTTCGATATTTTACACGCAACCATGAACAAACAAAAAAACCTCACTTTCTTTAAATCTAGGGCTTAAATTTGTTGTTTTTTAATTAATAATTGCTGAAACTTCGGCAAAGAACAAAAGTGGATTGTGTACCAAATATGGATGCTGCAGGTCGACGTTGAATCGGATTATATAGATTCAAGACACCATTCTTGAAAAGTCGAAGACTACAAGTCTTCTGACAAGCAAACGATCCAGGAGTGGAGCTTATCCCCAAGTGTTCGGAACTATTATAGTTTAGTTTAACCAAATAAGTTTGTCTGGAGCCATAGTTTTTGGAAACATGGTTTTGGAGAATGCAATACATTTTTTTTGTTTTTAAAATCGGCTTTATTGCGTTTTACAGGTAAACCGCAACTAATCAGGGGTTACTGTATCTTCTGAATCAGAGGAACACATGTAAAATTGCAAAATAGAATCCATCGCTTGTTTCAATGGTTAAATTTACATAAATAATTTTACAAATGACACATATTTGACGTTTAACTATTACATTTACTACGTTCCACTTTATTACAATATTTCCTAGGCAGAATAATTACGTTCCGTCAGCATTCGTATGATATGATCCCAATAAGTTCGTTCGTATGACGAGTAACGTAATTTCTGTGTTGTATAATGGACGATTCATTCACGAAAGTGGTGGTTCAACCCCAATTTTCTTATCCTAAATATAAATCATACAAACACAAAATTCTGATTAAAAAAAAAATTAAAAATGTTGAGACTGGCCTTATTCAAATTGTGAAATGATGTACTAAAAAGTGTCTACAGTACTTAATAATGAATTTTTGAAAATGTTTAATTTTTTATGAATTTTGAATGGTCAATGCTTATATCAATTCCGAAACTAACCCAAAAATGCGATGGATTTGATGAAAGGATTAATGTTGATAATATGTTTATCTCTGTAAGCAGAACAGTCCCATAAAATTGAACAATGACGCATAACGACAGTTTTCATTCGGGTTTTTTAAATCTTTTTGGAAAAGACTGATGGCATTTGACACCCACATATATAGGTCTAGAAACTAGACTGAAGACAACGCATAGAAATGTGCCCCATTACCACCAGGAAGCATCAAGTGGTTTATATTCTCCATCAGTTTATCGGTGGCCTCAACGCCACTGTGGCGATCTAGGCAATTTTATTGAAAAGTTTTTGTAGTTGTTTCGTACTCATTTTTAATTTTTAACTTCATTTGAATACACTTAACACTATATTGTGGTCATTGAAAAATTATTTCAATCTATTACAATAAAATATAGGAACCAATTTTAAAATTACAAAAAAATTTAATTAATACTAATTCTGAAAGTACATACAAAACCCTATATAAAAAGGAACATTTTTCAAATGTGCTAAGAGTTTCAGAAATACCTTAGGCTACGTGCAACAGATTTTTCCAGTGACCCGAAAACAACATATTAGTGGCAGAATGCTCGAAATAATTAAATGTAAGCACTCTCTGAAGGTAGCGGATCATGCGGGTCAGCATATAATGATGATAACTCTCAGAAGATCATTACCATGATTTTTTTTAACTTCTGATTTTGTTAAATTTAAATCTGTGCTGTGAATCAAAAATGGAAGATTTACAAGATTTTAAATCCAAATTTATCTGAAGCATCATTTTAAGTGTTAATGCTATAAATTTAAAATGTACAGATTTCAACCCAACTTTACTTACATATGAAACCCACATCATTTCAAGTATGAATGAATGTAAATTGATAGCTACGCCACTCGAAAATGTCATGTAAGCCGTTTTTAAAACTTGCAAGTGAAATGTTTTCCTGTGAAATGCAAATTTGTAGGACTAGCCATCACAGAACATGCGCTTCTCTGGCCCAACACAAAAATTACACAACTAAGAGTTCCTAACTATTGGAAAAAAAATAAAAAAAAACATGTTTTTATTTATTAAGAAACGCAAATAGCATCCACTTACAGAACAACAACTAAACCACAAAAATCGAAAACGAGCTTTAAATATCCAAATACTTGCATTGGGACGATGTGACATTCCCAAAGATTGCCGTACCCCGTACGAGATAGATTCTGGCAGCGAACTTGATGCAACTTCTTCTTTCTTCTTTAAATGAAGCTACAGTCCAGGGTAGACCTGGGCCTCAACCAACAAACCTCTCCAGATAGCACGGTCTCTGGCTAGCTGTCTCCAGTGTCGCACGCCAAGTTGGTTGAGGTCCTTCTCCACCTGGGTGTGCCACCTTAAGCGCGGGCGTCCTCTGTTAAGTTGTCCCTACGCTCCATACGCTCTACATGGATTAGAACTTGTTCGAACGGAATCCTTAAAAAATTGCAACATTCCTTCCAATACCACACTCTTGCAGTGATCCCTCTCACTGTATCCAGACTTCCCAAAGCGATGTATTTAGTCAAACATTGAAAATTAAATTATATCATCAACAACAGCAATTACACATGTAAATGGAACACGGTAATTTCATTAGCCTACCATGCACAAATGCACCAACACCCATCCGAACACGTATGGCGACTCCACAGATAGTATGAATTTTTAATGCTAAAAGGCCTAATTAACTTAACAATGACCTCTGGCACACGAGTGCCAAGCAGTGCACACAAGTCTTTTGAGTTAAGCCACCCAAAACCTCTGACCATCGCCCAGAGGTGGTGCTTAAATGCGTCAGCACCCTAACCACTCAGTGCGCACGGCATCGTCTCTGCTGGTCAGCCGGCTCTTTGGCCAACTGGCAAAGGGTAAATTGATATACCCTATTTGTATCAATTAACAAAAGGGTTAATTTATAGCCCTGGTCAGAGTCCCTAATGAATGTGAGCACCCTGTAATTATATGGTTGCCGTTGCTGAGGGCGCTCGCACTGCGTGCACACAAGCACTTGTCCGCTGGTCAAGTGATTGGGGCTCAACCGAGGTGTATCCTCGGTGAATCAGGTGTTCCAGGAGCAGTGGCTACTTGTGGCTGTCTTCCCTGTCGCGTCAATCTCATTGTGTGTAATTTAAACGAAACGGATATCATTTCGACGAGCAGAGTTATTAATCACTTTATAGAGGACGAGGACGCTAACTGCCAATTAGATGTTTTTGTAGCTTAATTCTCGTATAGTACATCGAACAAATTAATGGCTGGAAATTTGTGATTGACTACAGTTTAAGGGCTACCGTTCGATGGGGTGGGATGGGACTAGGGTGAGTGGATGCTTTGCCTTGTGTTGTATTTCCGCAGGGATAGCATCCCCGTTGGCTTGTTTGCATACCGATGTCGATATCAAATTGATTGAATCAATAAGGGGAGACTGCGATGACGACTTGTGATGGTGGCGCAATGATGACAGGGAATTGAAATCGTCCCCAATCGAGGGAAAGTTTTTGTTTGTCATTTCTATTACTAGAGGCTGAGTTGAATATGTCTGTCTGGTTCGTCTTCGTGGATGCCTGCTAGACATTTTTATTGCCAAAAAAAAAAATAATCGCACAGAGATTCAGAGACAATTCTTTTGTCGTCTCTTAAAGTATATTCCGAGTCGGAAAATCGTCATACATTTGATTCACCTTTCAATTTTGTGACGCCAAGCTTGTGTCTGTGTCCTTCCAAGATTCGTGTAGTTCTTTTGCATAACAATAGAGTATAAACGAGTGCTTCCACGGTTTGAATGAAGTACCAAATGCAAGAGACACTGATGATAGCTATCAACAACTAACACCTCAACGTACATTGTCCTGTCTACTCTGAGAGTCATAAAGACGCAGCCTTAGCTCAAGCTGTCCACAGATTGCACGAGGGTGCGCTTATGATGTCATACCCCTGAAACCATCATTGTATCTGCAAGCAACCCTCTCCCGTGCGGCTTATCGACGGAAACAAATTTTTATAGTTCAACATAACACTTTTGGAAATATTCTCTAAACTATAATCACTGCTTTAAGTATTTGCCACAAAACCAGCGGAGCAACCCTCTCTCAATGGCCTGTCCCATCCTTGGGGCATTTAACTCAGGATAACGAAGGCAATTAGTTGACGTTTCTTCCATGCTCACCGCGTACGTAGCAGAGATACACCATTGCTGCTACAGCCGCATCCACTAAAGAGTTACACGGCCTTACCCCTTGTAATGGGTTTTCACCGCTAAGATAACAATTCCCGACTATAAACGGTAACAACGGCCAAACATTAGAGCGAAATACCAGAATAGATACGTGCACGGCGGCAGCATTCACTGCCATAGTCGACTAATTAACTACGATTATTTCGGCCATTACGTGGGATTTTCCCGTTTGGTTAACATCTTGAATTTTGAAAATGCCTTTTCGCCCGACTATCCGAGCAACCCTTGCCACGGTGGCATATTGCTGCGAAAGACCGCAAGCTATTTGCAGTGAACCGCAACTCTGAAACCAGGATTTGTTTGTCAGATGGCGGATAGGATTCAGATTTTTGTTTATTTAAGATTTTCAAATGTATTTATTTAAAAAAAAAATCGAAAAGGACATAGATGCCCATGCTTGTGTCAAGGTATTCAATCGATATTCGCTACAAAATGGGGTGAAAATCTTTGCCACCCACTTTGGTTCGACTGCGGAAGACGAACTTGCATAAGGTCGACCGAAGATTTATTGCTTACAAATTTTGTATCCGAAAAATCTTAACCACCAATTGTGCACACTCGTAAATCAATTTCAGGGAAACTCTGCTGTTTCAGGTGGCACTGTGAGTGGAGTTGAGTCCCTTAGCGACCGGATGCTGTTGTTGGACATGACCAAAAAGGAGAAAATTATGAGTAATGGTCCCATACCGGGTAAAGATTAAATAATTCTTCAAAGGGTCCTTACAGTTGGGATGTCGAGAGTAAAACAATTCTCTTACTGCTCCTTCATTTCTCTAAGAAAGGAAGTCACTTTAAAAATGCTTCTTTCGGAGATATTCAAGATGTTTTCGACCACGTAAGATGTATTCAAAGTCAAGTTTGGAATAATGAGCGAATGAATATTTTTTTTAAAGAAATTTAAATTAATGTTAAATTTAACTAAATATTTTATATATTAAATTAACAAATTTATTTTCTTAATGAATTTAAATTTTTTCAGAGAGTATGAAAATAATACATTTCAAATTTAACAAAACCTCAAAAGTAGTGGAATATTGTGCACCTTGAACTTAGTGCACCGAGGTGTAGGAGAAAGTCGAATTTTTACGGGATAGCATGATTTCTTCGAGTTGAACTTAGAGCGGATGTTTTTGTAGTAAATCGAGGGAAATCTATGTTAGAGAGGAATTACACCTTGGGGAGACCCATTAGCTTATATTTTTACGACAAAAGTTCGCCACAATTTAGATACCTTTTCGCAACAAGCTTACTCACTCTCCAACTGAAAGTGCGGCGCGTCGGTGGCGTACATAATTTCCTCTGAATATTTTTTTAAAACCAAAAGTAAAACTTTATGAACTTTTTCGAAGCTGTGAAAAAAAATCCATGTGAAAGCAGTATGCGGATGACTTTATCCGGATGGTGGTGGGCGTCGCGTCTTGGGTAAGTGCGTCGACCCCTATGCCAACTGAATTCCCCGACTGGGTTCGCTTCCCGGCCGATACACAAAAAATTATTTTCACGGTCTCACCTCTCAAACAATGCTCAAAGATTGTCTGGAAAAAGCTTCTCAAATTTGGCCGTTCGGAGTTAAGTGGTCCTGTACGGGCTGCAGCGCCACCCATATTATTTATTATTATTAAATTAGTTATTTACCTTTTCAATTTAAGTCAGGTGAATTTGAAAAAAATAAAAAAAATAGTTATGACTGTTGAAGTAAACAAAGTGCGCATCGTATTACTTCGACCAACACTTTCGGTGTTCGTTGGACCACCAAGCTGCACCTTGATTCTTATTAGAAAGTGATTTATTGGCCAATATACGTATATCCGGCTTAATTATTGAGCTCACTACGTTGTCATTAATCATATACGGAACCCTGCGGTGATGTCATATTCAGCTGATGGGAGTTGCCTCGGCATTTCGAGATCTTCTTCGATGCTTACCGCTTGACGACTTTGTTTTGCTTAGTATACACCAATCTATGTCTGCTTGATGGTTTAAGATCCAAACTAATAAACTCGCGTGAGGAATTGCATGCACAGAACTTTGGACGAAATTAACGGTACGTTTGAAATTTGACATAGACGTCAGTGCTGTCAAAGTTTTACACAATCGAATTAAAAAAATGTTTACAATAATAATAATAATAATATGGGTGGCGCGACAGTCTGAGGTGGACCTGGGCCTAGCTTCTCAACAAGCACTTGTGTTGTGCATGGTATTGTTCTCTCACGCGTGGAAGGGACCTACAGCTTAATGCCGACTCCAAACGGCGAAGTTGAGAAGCTTTTTCTAGAAAGGAATACTCTTTGAGGATTGTCAGTGACTCGAAAGAGGTGGAGCCGTGAATTATAATAGGTGGTAAATTTGGGTATCGAACCTGGCACCCTCTGCGTAGGAGCCGACGCACTTAACCTCTACGTCCCGGCGACCACTTAAAAAATGATTACTTTATTTAAAAAACGTTATGAACAATTCATAAGGTGTCTTTGCTGATAAATAACCCAACTCTTCCGGCATATATCTTCCGATTTATTAAGTAGGGTATGTTTCTCAACAAATTCCATCAATCAACTTTACGCTGCAAAAAGACTAGATATGCCAGAAAAACCAACACTGGATTACGACTTACGCAGCATAAGGTAATCAATGAAAACATAATTCATCCTATGGCTTCAGCTATGAACTTCACAATACCCGTGGAATATCTTCTAGGTTTTGATCTAATTCTTAAGGTGACAGAAATGATCTCAATATTATTTATATATTTATATACTTTTAAAAAACGTACCTTATGCTACGCAATTTTTTTTATATATACTTAAGTAACTGAGTTGAACATCCCTAAGGAAGCAGATCATTTTTTTTAATGTTATTTTATTTTATTTTGAATAATTTTACATGCTAGGCAAAAGTACTTGAAACTAGTTTAACTAACTTAAGAATTTACAAATGTTCTTAATACTAACTTACCGACCCTATGCGGGTACTCTAAGCTAATCTGAACTACTTTCTAAATGTGCCTTTCGGTTTAATCTACGTTTTTTTTTAGTCATTATCTGACGAATTTCATGGACTTCGAAATAAAGCACAAGACTTTAAATCCCACGAGAAAAGAATTGAACGAAGAAAAAGTCTGTAAGCCAGCTGTGATAGAAATTTACAGGAAGCCATCCAACTATCAATGAGCCCCATTGGCGGAACATCGATTAAATAGACAAGCAGGCGGCCATTAAAGCTCTGGGTACACCATTGATCAAATCCAAGGACGGTAAGACTCTGCCAGTTATCTCTTATGGACTATCTAATGGACATGTGGCCTATACTAAACCACTAGAGGGACTAAATTCTTCCTGGAGTTAGACAAGATGGTGATCAGTAAAATAATGGGGGTGTTAACTGGCCGTGTACTGACTTCTTCAGAAACTGCAGGGATGAAAAAGAAGAGTAAACATAACTACATTACCTCAGAGCATGCCCAGAACTTAATAAACCAAAAGAAAACTGCTGGGCAAATATTGCTTCAATTACCTCTAAGATCTGAATAACAAACATCTAAAGGACATCTTAATATTTCTCAAAGCTACCAAATCGCTATGAAAGATGCCAACAAAATCTCGTACAACCAATCGATTCCAAGCATGATTACCTTTTAATTACACAGTCGACTTACCTACCTACCTACTTAAGTAACTGAGCATCAGGCTCAGACATTATATTAAAATATTAATTATTATACTGGAAGAAAATATGTTATATTTTTCTTTATCAATTGAAATGATAATCCTTGTTAGAAACTCCCGTATTTATTGTTTGCCCTAATTTTACAAAATAATATAAATATTGGAGATAATACTTTCAAGGACAGTCGAACTCTCCCTATGTCGAAACTCTCTAACTTGAACCTTTTCGCCATATTTTACATACATTTCACTAAATTGTTCATACAAAAACCTCTCTATGAGTCAAACTCTTTCTCTAACCCTATCAAATCATGGTATCCCGTGACAATTCGACTTAGGGAGAGTCGACTGTAGTTTTCGCACAGCAATGGAGTGGCTGACTTTTCGAATGGGGGCTGCGTCGCCATCAATGCCAAAAAAAGCGCTCGCAGAATATTTCTCGAATCACTACCTTCTTAAAGCTTCGGGCCCTATCGCTTCAATTCCCCCTACAATTAGCCGCATAAGATAAACCAAACAATGCTTAGTCTCTAAAAATATGCAAGAAACCAGTTAAAAGCAGACTCTCTCCTCTCACCCGCCATTCACTTGTCAACCCATGCGATTGTCACTTGTGTATGCTTCGTCAACTTCGCCACAAGTGTCATCGTTATCATCCTCATCACCAAGCCCTTAACCGTTAAATTATCACATCATCCCGCAAAATAAATAAAAACCGCCACGGTCCTGTGCAAAAAGCCAACAAATAAACCTCCTCACAGCCAAACAGTATCATCCCCAAACAGAGACTAAATGCAAATGCCGAGAAAAAACGACTGAGATAGAAGCAATCGTATATAGCCAACCGAGGAACGCTTAAAACACGTTCCACGTGGAACAATGACTGTTGACTGTTTTGCGGTCCCAAGTTTCCCCTCTTAAATATAATTTTTACGCGAGTTCGCTTCAAGCCAAGTGTGAATGCACACAAAGTGTACGACCAGAGCGTCGAATAAAACAACCCAACAACTCAGCCAAAGCGCGGAAGAGGAGCAGCGAAGCGCTCACACTCCCCACTGACTTCCCTCATGTAGAAGGACACACAGTGACAGGGAGGAAGAGAGGGCATGGGACTTTTCAGCCTGACGTGTGAATGGAGTCATTCTCTCTATTGGCCTCGTTTAATCTGCATAATTTTCACGGCCTTTAGATTCAAGTGTCTGTTAAGTCCTCGATGTCAACTGCTGTGTTGTTCGGGCAGAGTATAGTACTTCTTTTTTTTTATGACACTTCACACTCCACTTCGGGATGGAAAGGACGTTGAGAAAATGTCGCACGGAATTAAATCTTTGAAAAAATGTGACAATCACGCATTTGTTGACAGCCTTCACTGTGCGGGATGCTGGAAGAAGTCTGTGATTGTCATGCAAAGTCGGAGTTTTTTCTGAAAAAAAAGGTTGAAATGATGATGTCACCGGGTGTTTTAATGAATTGACTGTTAATTTTTGTCAATTCGTTGAAGTATAACGTTGATGAACAATCGGACATTGACCATAGATCAAAGCTGAAGAAGGATGTTCTTATGTAAGTTCAAAAAGCAATCTAGGGCGTGGATTTGAAAATGCAATTCAAAAGAAGCAACAAAAAAATATTCATCCTTTTGGCAACAACCATCATTTTTGTACCTACTGTGGTCCGAACTAACCATCGGTCACTCAGCTATTCATAACGAATATAACATCCTCCCTAACGACTCCAGCAGCCTATTACTCCAAGCTATCTTCGAGAAGAAATTCTCCACCAGCATTCCCTCTAGATCAGATTAGATATCTGATTACCAGACGCAGACGATGCCCTGCGTATCTCCACTGACGGATCTAAGACTAACAAGGAATGAGGTGTAGGTGTCTTTTCCAAATACCTTTGGTTAAGTTAGGTATGGGGCTACTACTACTAGTACATCCAGACCAGTCCACTAAGCCATGTCCGACTACTGCCATTGATTGACTATTCCAGTGACTCGACCAGGTTTGAAAACCAGATAAAAGCGTGTTAACTTTACTTTCACTGGCATTCGAACCGGGGACCCCGCTAACCAGGGGGCAGGGACTCAACCAACTGCGCCATCCAGTCGTACTCCATAATACCATACTCTTGCCATCTCCCTGAAGTCCCCTGATCACAGTAGCGTCTTCAAGGTAGAAACCAATACGACAAGAGAGGCATTGACCTAGATCAAGAACAAAGAATGGTATCACCATCTGTTCCAACAGTCAGGCCGCAGAAGTCCCTGGACAGAACCATGTTAAACTGAAGAATATCCTTTAATTGAATGTAGTCTCCTAACGAGATGGCTGAACATTTAAACTTACTCCTCATGTAGGTGCTGGGACATTGTGACTTACAGGACAAATGCAGGTCCAATGAACTCGCTAGTTGTAGTACATCCTCATCTCTAACACAAGGAGGAGTTCCACCTTCCATGCCAATCTAGAGCCTATGATCTACGTGGTACATACAATCAACACGAGCAATCTTAGATGGCTAGAAGACACAACCTCCCTTAAAACAAATTAAATATTACCATGACTCAATTTCAAACAATCGCTTAGTCTGGTTTGTAGGGAATTTTGACATTAGCACTTTTGTGCACCACTGTCGTAAACGTTGAACTCATATTCTGGTCAGTTATTTAGCTGCAAGTTAATTATGTGTGTTCGATCATCGGATCAGGTGGACGGCCAACTCTCCACTCATTTGTACATAACAAGTGTATAAAAGATCTGCTAACTCAGAAGCAGCGCGCATTAAACAGATTACCACACACTCTTATTATTATGCTGTTTTATTTCCTCCACATACGCATACAGCTTAGACTTCACTCAGGACGGTCATTGGGGTCATACTGCATACAGCCGAATACTGCGAAATTGGTGTTCATGCCCGCAGGATGAATGTGTCCCTTATAAAGAGGAGGTGGAAACCTCAGGTCACCTATCCTGCTCATGTAGCGCTGTGATTACTCGTAGGTACTTGCACCAAAGGGCCTAATCTTAATGAGCGAAATAGCGTCAGCTATAACCAGCTAAACCGCTTCGTCTCAAGCACCAGTTGGTGGAATCACAACTGGCCGACTTCGGCCTAAATATGACTACCTACGGCAGTCATACTCTGCACTCTTACCAAGCCTAAGCTTCTCATCAAGGAAAAAGTGTAAAATTTGTTTTAAATTGTGTTTTAAGGTATACCATATACCATGCGTTTTTTCCTTACGACTGATTTGATTGAAATTTTTATTTTCTGTCGATCTGAAATCTGTTGATTTTTACTCGTTGTCAGTCTTTTGCAGTCCAGTTGTTATGTTCCTTGCAAACATTTTGTTGGGCCTAAATTTTTTCCAACATTCTTGTTTGTTTTTTTCGGAAAGGCATTATTTATTTTTTTTATAGCAGACATCAGCTCAATTCTATCCATTGTCATTTCAAAGGCCTCTCTCGTAATATGTGCAACGGATTTCGGTGGTTTGTCATAACGATCTCAATACGGTGAGGATCAATAATTTTGGGCCGCCAACTTTATTATGCACTTTATTATGCGTCCCAATAAAAAAAATAATTTTTCGAAACTAATATAGCTAGTAATATAGCTAGTCATTAAAAAACAATTTTATTAAGACTCCTGATCGATGAATCAAAATGCCTTTTAAGGGGAGTCGCACTTGAATTAGATGGACATTCACTTAAAAGCTCGATTGTCTTTTTTAATAAGTCAGCATTTTGGGTTTTTTCTACTTGTAACTGTGCGTCTGGTAAAAATTGTCGCCTATGTGAGGGTTTAATAAGAAAACGATTCTGAAATTTGCAATCAAGCCCGTCGTACGGGAAAGTTGTCATTAATAAAAAGCCACAAGAACTGAAATGATGTATCCCATTTTCCTCGCTACTTCTAGGGTACAATTACTTTTAAAGTAAATTCAGACGGGTCCAATTAACGTCTGCACATACTGTGAGCAAGAAACCACCAACGGATAAAAAGTCCTATAGACCTATCTCACTACTCCCGATAATGTCTAAAGTATTTAAAAAAATTCTGCTTAGACGTTTAAGTCCAATTGTGGAAGAAAAACAGATCATACCAAATCACCAATTTGGTTTTAGAAGTAAACACTCAACTATTGAACACGTACATCGTATAACTGATGTAATAGGAAAGGCATTTGAACAAAAGCTCGTTTGTTCAGCCACATTGCTCGATGTTTCTCAAGCTTTTGACAAAGTTTGGCATGAAGGCCTGAAATATAAACTATGCCGATCTCTACCGGGGAAACTGTATAGTATTTTAGTGAACTATCTCTCCGATAGGATCTTCCGTATGAAGCATGGAAATTAATACTCTGCTTTTAAAAATATAAATGCTGGTGTACCGCAAGGGAGTGTTATTGGCCCTCTGCTATACCTACTGTATACTAGTGACTTACCACAAGAAGAACACTCTGTTCGAGGCACATTTGCTGACGACACCGCTATTTTGGTTACTGCCAAAACGGTTGAAGAGTCTACAGCAAAATTTCAACGTGCAATAAATCAAATACACGAATGGATGAGCGAATTGTCTTTCTTGCCAGTTTCCCTAAATTGTGTCCAAATACCCTTTGGCAATGAAGCAAAATACCACGGAATGACTCTAGATGGAAGGAGCACGTTAAGACGTGCAGAACTTGACATTAAATATAAAGATCTGTACTGGCTTAATGGTACATATTCCAAAGTAAGTATTGACAACAAACTGCTTGTATACAAGCAAATCCTAAAACCTGTTTGGACGTATGGCGTACAACTTTGGGGTTGTACCAAAGCAAGTAATATGAACATAATACAGACCTATTAAAATAAGGTGCTTAGACCTATCGTTAATGCACCATGGTATATCAGAAACGATGATATCCACAGAGATCCAAGAACATTACCACTCCAAGATGAAGTTAAGAATTTTGCTTATATACATAAGCTCCGCCTAGAAGAGAACATAAACTCTGCAGTTTACCCGATCCTTGAGGAAACTAATGTCTTGTGCCGACTACAAGACTACAAAGGTCTCCTTGATCTCGTGCTATAGTCTACACCCGCGCATAGTTGCGGTGTTAGCAGGAACTTTCATTGGAGAGTAACCTGCCGATCAGTACCTAAATCATGAAACACAAACTACTGGTTAAGTGCTTCACTTAGTTGTAGTCTTAATAAATTCAGGGAGGTGGTTTTAGTGAGTAAAAATCTCACACTAAGAGTCTTGTCGATAATTTCCATCTACCTACGGGAAAAAAAAGTGGTGTGAGCGCATTACCGGAATTTAGACAAAAGTGTGTACCAATGTAAATTGATGATGAAAAATTGTTGAGGCAGGCTCCTTTTTATTAACTATGACTGTTTTACGGAACATTACCCTAAGCGCTCTACCGTGGCACCTAAAAGAAAAAATACTGTCAAGGCCAATTGTGTGGAAGTGAGAATACAGGAAGTCTGTCGACTATTCCGCTAAATATCCGGGTTCAATTTCGACACAAGCAACTCTTCAGAAAAAAATGTGTAATAAACGTTCAGATGTAGGTCCCCTCCTTTCATGAGAGCACACTAGCACCAGTAACGCGTTGCAACACATCCCAGCTTTAGCAACGTAAATACTTAGCAACAATGCCTCTTTACACTTGTCGCCTTTTTGTAGTGCATCATTTCTAGTACTGTAGAAAAGTCTTTTGAATGCGAAGAGGGTATTTAAAATATTTTGTGAGGAATACGATCGTATCGCTATATAACTTGTATCCTCGTTTAGGTATTAGATTCATTTATTCGTATCGGTAGGTACTGATGCCGTATAATAACGTTTCTATACATTTGTTTCGTATACGCTACATATGAAAATGCGAATATTTTGTGGTTATTTGTTTTGATTTAGTAGAGTAATTCCATTGTTTTTCAAGAGGTAAGAATAATGAAAAGTTTTCGGCAAACAAAAACTATGGTTATTTGTATGGTTAATTTTTGTGCGAATCTTGAGAGCTTTCATATGATGATGCCGCCATTGTTTCGTGTAATAAACAATAAAATTAGATATCATTCATGACTACCTAAACACGTTGTTCAGTTGAATACAACGTTAATATTTGAGCTCCTAAAATTGTAAGCAGAAATGAAGTCTTACAGAGATAGCCGACTTCTCAGCTGATTGCTCTCTAGTCCATCGACGAATTTGACAGATATTCATGAATTTTTGACTGTTATTCACGAAATAACGTGAAAGCCGTGGTCTGATTGGACAATTTGGTTTAAGAACCCGTTATAAAATATAGTTGTCTACAATTTTAAGGGACAAGAGAGGTAGAAGTCGGTCTTCCTTGTAATACTTCATTTCTGATTAGAAGTCTCAATTTGAAGAATGAAACGAAAGTAACTAGTACCGATATTAAAGCATTCAGATTCAAAGTAAAGTAAATTTATCGTTACAGCCCTCCTTCTTTCCCCTTATTTGTTCACGTTTTCGAGCTTTTCATTTTCTTATCCCCACCTGTTTGTTTTTGTCAAGTCTATTGTTAAGTGGGTCGCCGGGGCGTAGTGGGTTAGTGCGTCGACTCTTACGCAGAGGGTGCCAGGTTCGATACCCGAATTTACCACCTTTCATATTTCGCGGCTCCACCTCTTTCGAGTCACTGACAATGCTCAAAGAGTATTCCTGTCTAGAAAAAGCTTCTCAACTTCGGCGTTCGGAGTCGGCATTAATCTGTAGGTAGGCATTAATCTGTAGTCGGCATTAATCTGTAGGTCAGAAACCAACATGAGTGGTTTCTGAGAAGCTAGGCCCAGGTCCGCCTAGGACTGTAGCGCCACCCATATTATATTATATTATTATTGTTATTGTTAACAGTTATATCTGGTTATTTTGTCCAGAGTGCGTAGATGCCAACTCGGTAATTTATAAACCACCGACAAGTCGGTACTAATAATAATTTGATTAAATTGAATAAATTTGATTTTTGTTAAAGATTTGCTGTAGAAGTCAGCCCTTGGTCTCTATTGTTACATACATTCTGCAACACTCACCATTTCTCCATCCACTCCACCACAGTCTGCGCACAATTACATACTAGAAATAATTCGCTTCTTACTCTCGATTGAACAGCCACATTACCCAAATCCCACGCAAGCATCATCAACAAAATACAAATCACTCGAAATTAACTTCTGAATTGTATCAAATCGTTTAACTGAACTGAAATCATCTAAGTCTACGCAAACGGCTGAACATTTCGTGTCACAGCCATCAAGGGCATCAAAAGGAAATCATAAAACTCAATTGATCTGAATCCAATCGTGAAATTGTTTTCCATTGGCACATAGAGACTCTTCCGAACCGAACAAGACATCCAAAAAAATCGAAAAAAAACGTCAAAACGTAGCCCGCGTGTGCCAGCATACCTGTTCGGCTAATCCTAAGCTCCGTTAAATTGATACCCATCCGTTCAGAAGTCGCCTGTGTGGGGGATGGAATTTTATTCATCGAATGACTTCCAAATGATTTGATCCACATTCACGAAACATAAAACGATAGCAAACGCCAATCGCTTTCGTCCTTTGTTCGTCATCCGATACACTTACCGAGCATTTCCGTTCGGTTCCAAAGATTTGTTGTGATTGAATTGGATTTGGGAATTATGTTGTTCGTTTTTTTTTTGTCCGCCTTTGTGAACATCCCCTTCTTGGCCGTGTGTGTGTGTCTCTCCTTTCGCGGGGGAATGTGAGAAAATGATATTTTTACTTGCAGAAATAAACATAATTCGCAGGCCACAAGATAGCGCAGGAATTGAATTCAAAAACGCTGACGCTGGAATGGGGAGCATAACATGGGACAAATTTATGGACAAGAAGTCGTAAATTTTAAACTACCCGCCGGAGTCATTGTGTAAGTTGTTCTTCTCTTTATGCAGCCGATAAAATGCCGAGAATATGAATGTGTTTTCCAGTGAACTTATCTCGAATGATGTGAGTTTGATAGTTGTCCCCTAGGTGCTGTGACTGCAGTGCGTCGCGTGGCCTTTTGGCTTACGTGTAAGTATGTGTCATCGTGATAGCGGCATTATTTACAGCGTCCCATATGTGAATGGCGGAGGGGGAGTTGAAGTGGTTGAATTTTAATGCGGGCCTCAAACTCTTTTGCCTATTGTCTTAGAAATTTCATAGGAAGTCATTCGGCGATGTTGCCATTGTCATTTTGTCTGGCATTTGGAATGGGGTTGGATTTTGGCAAAGGATGCAAGGCATACCTCGGATGGGATTGAAAAGTCTCCGGAGGATGTTGCCAGCTCTTGCTACGGAAACCAGTGACCAGCAAGCCTTAGATACCAAGCTCTAAAGACAAGCTCACAATTTTTAGCACATAAATTAAAGACAAAGACAGTTTTTTATTTTATTTTCCCTCTACGAGGAACTAAAAATTAAATTCAAAACCCGATCTTGCTTCGATCACTGCTTTCTTAAAATTAAACTACACTCCTTAAGCTATCCTAATTGATCGATGTCGATGATCAATGACCTTGACACAATTACGTCCCACTGTGGATGATCGGCGACGCTCACACGGTGGTGTTGGCTTGCATCGCTGTGCCTGGTCCCACGGTTTGCCTGGCTTGAAACGCTGACCTAGCGTCTGGCTGTTTGCACACCTTTTGTTGTCTGGCTGCTCTCACACCTTCCGGCGTCTGGCTGTTCGCACACATGTGTAATGTGAGAGCGTGTTAACTTATACTCGCACTTTCTTCTAACAAATTAAATGTGAAACGTGACTGATTCACGTCTAGGAGGTCAAAATATTGCACTGGAAAACGACGACGGGAACAACTTTTCCAGATGCTGTATGGACGAAGAAGAAATAGAAACTACACAACACCTCCTCTACATCCTGGTTGAGCTTATCGAGCCATCGGCTGAATCTTTGGAGTAGAGGATATGCCAGGAAGCGGTATTTTTTTTTTTTTTTTTTAATGTAATGCCAGGAAGCGGTATTATAAGCACTGATTGATCGAATTCCCCTTTGGAAGCTGAACACCATGTGCAGCAAGATGGACATTTCAATTGAACCGCATGACAGTCTGACGAAACCGACATGAAGTCTAGGATGATTCGGGATAATTTTCTGATTCCTCAACAGAAAATAATGAACCTGGAATGGATGGAAGCGCCTTTGACGTATTAAAACATTTTTGCGGTGGTAAACGTTTTCAACAAACGAAGTGACAAGGCTTAGGACACTTCATCTAAAGAAGAGAACAAAAGTTGCTGCTAGGATTCGACATCGGTCATCGTCCCGCTTCCCTAATGGTTTGGTTCGGTCTCTCACCAAGGTGTCATCTCCCACCATTTGTGACAAAGACATAAAAACTGTTGCAAAGATTTACCAAGAAGTTATGATTGTTATGGGTTTGACCAATACCATTTTCATTTAGGACAGATGAAACAAAACCATTGCAACAGCACTCTGCTGCAGGTCGGAGAACCTAAACGTCATGGGAGAGGCTAAGTAGTTAAAATGCCGGGCTTTTTAGCTGTAGGCGATTGGCTGTCGGGGGTCTAGATCTGAATATACTGGATTATAGTTCATGGTCAGAATTGGAGCACGGCCTTAGAACAGCATTTACCAGAGCAGCACCCAAGATCTCAATGGACATCGCACGTGCACCTATATCAAAATGGACCCAAAGGTAGAAATCTTGTGTTATCACAAAGCAGTCATTTCACGTCAATAAGGCCGCTGATAGACTTCATTATGAAGGATTGCATTAACTTTCCACGACCCAAACATAAATCAATAGACGAACAGAGGATCCTATTCTTAGGAAAATGAGACAACCAAATCAAACCTGTTCCACTTAGGCTATTTTGGATAGATCCTTTACGAGACTTTTGGCTGATTGCAACAGAAACGAAAAAATTCATGACAAAAGACCTTTTCTTTGTGATGCGATGAAAAAATAGGAAGACATGTAATTTTTTACTTATTTTATTTAAAAATATAATAATAATAATAATATAGGTGGCGCGACAGTCCGAGGTGGACCTGGGCCTAGCTTCTCAACAACCACTCGTGTTGTGCGTACTATTGTGCCTTCACGCGTGGAAGGGACCTACAGTTTAATGCCGACTCCGAACGGCGAATTTGAGAAGTTTTTTCTTGACAGGAATACTCTTTGAGCATTGTCAGTGACTCGAAAGAGGTGGAGCCGTGAATTTTGTATAGGTGGTAAATTCGGGTATCGAACCTGGCACCCTCTGCGTAGGAGTCGACGCACTTACCCACTACGCCACGACGACCACATCACATTTAAAAATATAATCATACAAATTATAAATAAGCTGTTAAACCAGAGCAATGAAGCCTTAGGCTATAAGAAGCCACTGAAATGTAAAATGGATACATACAAAGGCTATAACAGCCACATGACTAGGATGTACTACTTGCAAATGTTGGAGTAAAACTGGAACCGAAAAATTGAGAGATCGTCCAGCGGCAGTCAGATATTATAACAGCGCTTGTACAACGGTATGGCTCTACAACCCGTAGAAGACCAGGGCCTAGCGCCCGCAGCAACAATTCTTGCTGCACTTGCTGGTGTTCTGTCGCGAGTGGAAGCCGAGTCTGAAAGGCCAAATTTGGGAGCAGTTATTCTCCTTGGGAATGTTGGCCTGGAGTGGAGGCCGACTCTGAAAGGCCATATTTGAGAGCAGTTATTCTCCTTGGGAATGTTGGCCTGGAGTGGAGGCCGACTCTGAAAGGCCAAATTTGAGAGCAGTTATTCTCCTTGAGAATGTTCAGTGAATGGAAAGAGGTGGCGCTGTAATAATGTGTTTGTCTTTTCGGGAATCGTACCTAGAAACCATAGGTTCAAGTGCGCATTAGTCGCCTAACTTGCCCGCTTATCCACGAGGACCACGATATTGATTTATGCAACAGATTAGTTGCTTAGAGCCGAGATCCTCTCCTCTCGCCTCTCACTATTTACAGCGAGGATCAGTAAATAGTGAGTACAACAGTCAGGACCTTTTGCCATTTCCTCGGTTGTCGTCAAATGCTGGGTGATGGACACAAGCCGTTCCACTGAAGGTACATCTCAAGGGCAGATTGAGTTTACTCCTGTACAGGCTGAATCTGACCAAAGCAATTATAGCCTATGATGGAGGGTTGATCCTAATTTGGTCCTTCTTGGATAAGTATCTCAAAGAGATCTTACCCCAATCCTCAAGGCGACGAATTACGGCGCACAACCGAGTCGTGGACAAACAAAATACGTACTATTTGTCTCACAGCCACAACTTGAAAGAAGGCTTGACAGAGTTTCGTCGTCATCTAAAAGCCCTTCGTTTAGGCCTTAAGAGCATAGACCAATCAGGTTTATAGTAAGAATATTCCATCAATCCCTCAATCTACTAATCTCATGTTAACGCAAGTTCAACGAGTTCCTCGTAATTCGTGCACAAGAGTGTGACACACGTCCTCAACTTGAATGTGAGTCTATATCTCAAACAAATTTTGTACACAAATTAATTTCTCGAAATGGCTTCAATGAAATAGCCCCCCCACCCACCAATCAAGAAATAATGATCGCCGCCTTCTCACTAAAAACCAATCTCGGTGTCCAGTCTAGCAGACACTTTCATTATTCGCTTTCATTGATTACGGAATTTAATTGAAAACATATCGCATTCAGCAAAATCTCGTTCTCAAAACTATTGCGATAAATTCAGCCATCCAACCCACCGACCAAGCAACCCCTTTCTGTTTCCTTTTGAATGCAAATTTTCACAGAGCCCCCGGAACAGATGGAAATGTAAAACTTTATCACAAGCATTCAAAAACAGACGTCCACAAAGGATCCTTTCTGGAATCGGAGGCATTTTCGTTAATGGTCAGTGCGTCTTAAGTGACCACATCATAAGAAAGTGCAACTTCTAAGAAACCCCAAACCCAGCCGAACACGTATAGTCAGAGTCACCCATTCGCACCCCTAATCCTTGTAAGCTGAAAAGTGTGTGCACTCATCTGAGATATTCTCTCAAAAGAGATGTGTAGCCGTACGCCCACAACACACATATCTCCGACAGAGAACATCTCGGTGAGACAGTAATCATCAGTTGTACCGATGATGTTGATGATGTTAAAGGCAGTGTCAAGGAAACATTGTAATCCCTGCCGGCCCCCTCGAGCCGACCAACCGACTGTGAATGTCTTAAGAAAGTTTTCTTCGGCATCAAGCTGGGGCGTGCCAGAAGGTCAAGTGTCTAGGGCTGATGTGTGTTAATCCCCTAATAGATGTGCATACCCGCCCACATCCACCCCTCAGAGGCACAGAGGTGGGACATCCACTTGAATAGGGAACCCAAAGACGATTGGAAAATTTGCATTTCATCCTTTCAGGCAAGCCGTAGCATAAGACCGCTTACTTACAGTAATTGGAAGAAATTACATACCACTTTCGAAGTTTGCAGCAGGGATTCAATACACATCCAGGGCCGGGCAGGACTAGAGGTCCTCACAGCAATCTTGTTGATATGTTGTCTGACTCGAAATCATCCGTTCGGACATCGGATGAGATGTGATCAGGAGGTGAGGAGTGTCGGCTGTCAACGGCCGTGGACGAGAACTCTTCCTGTTGTCGAGGAAAGGAATAATAAAATTTGTGTCATTCACAGGAAAATTAAAACGAAAATGATGTTTTTCTTTTCTCGTTACTTCCCAAAAAGGGGGCATAGCTCAAATAGCCCTTATTATTGTATTTCCATTTTTTTTTGTTTTGTTGCTTTTTTTGTGAGTGTACATGTTCGCCTGGAGTGGATGGACGGGCGAACGTCATGAGCTTGACGGAGGGTGCTTTGCTCATTTTCCATTGTAAGGCTCAACTGATACTTAGCCCTCTTTGGATTAGCACTGTAGTCTAAGTTAATGACAATGGATCCTTTTTTTTAACATTTATGCTCATTTCGCTTTTGCTGGAAACATTTATAGCCTCGGGTGGGGTTGGGTTGAAATTCTGCTCGTATACCGAATGGAAATGATTTTTTCTCTTTTTTTTCAGCGCTCCTTTCACTTGGGATTAAAGAATTAAAGGATAATTGTTTTCACGAAGGAGAGCTCTGCTGGAAGATTGCATTTTTTTCCTCTCTTTCCCCTTCTTTAAGTTATCTTGGTTCTTTTTGTTTGCTCTCGCAAAGGGATGGCGGCTGGTGGGTGTGGAAGCTGGAAGGTCTTTGGGGACCTGCAATTGTGGAGATAACAATTATTGCTGTTTGACACTTGTCAGTGAAGCGCGACTGACTGGCCCGAGAGGAGTGAGAAGTGCTAAATTTAAATTAGCTTCCTACTTACGAATCGGTGGAATTTTTGTGTCTTTTTTAAAGGCGCTTGGCTCATGGGATGGGTGTGTTAATTTGAGGACGCTGGATTTTATGGGCTATTTAGGCAAGCTCGTCTTATGTCAAGGATACATTGAACACGGCATTGCGAGTTTAATGTTTCCTATTGTCTTCAGTTTACTTACTTGATTATTCATCTGGACTTAGGATTGGATCTCAGTGCTTGAACTCTATCCGATTTCCCTTCCATCCGCGATCTTTCTCGAACGGGCAGCCCTATTCAACAACTTTGAAGGCCCAACCATAACGGAAGTAACGTATATTTGAACTTCAGCGAATAGCACGAATTCTCTCTGACCATAATTATTACTTCACTTAGTTTCATTAGGCTTGTACTTACAGACGTGGGAGCGAAATAAATCATTCCATACGAACGAAAACTAATGTTGGTATTGGAATTTTTTGTATGTCCCGAGAAGAAATTAAGGGAACTTGGAAATCTTACTATGCCTTGGGGTACTTTTTGCTCGATTCTAAGATTGGTTGAAGAGCATTTATGTCCAGTATTGACAGACCAAGATTGGTATTCACCCACATATTGCAGCAAATTTAATAAAGAGCATGTACCACTCGGAATATGTTCACAACCCTGTACAATTTATTGAAATCTCGAACTGAGACAAAAACAAAGTAGAACTTTAAACATATCTTTCTCTCAGCCCTAGTCATAGAAAGAACCATCCCATATGATCTGATATCTAGACCCAGCCACGACGTTTTGTTCTCTGGCTTGTTCCCCACTGAGAACATGGACACGTAGCTTGTGTGTGCATTCGGGATTGTTAAGAACTCGCCAATTTGAGACACCTTTTTTATTGTCATAACTTTCATTGCCTTGGATACACGACTGTAGTGTACCTAGTCTCCGTACCATACATGTCGGTATAACCTGACATGTTCCCAAGTCTTGATATCCTACTCCACGTCTCTGATTGCTTTCTCTTTATCGGAATAAGTAGCCATCAATCGGTCAACTAATGTGCACTGGTGGTGCTTCGTTTAACGCAGCCACCTCGGCCGGCAAAACGAAACAAACTTCTGTTAGTGCGAGGGCTCTCATCGCGTAACTTTTCAGACGACTATCGTCCTTTCGATTCACTTCGATGATTTGCTTCATGTAAGACCATCACTATCGTCTCGCCTATCGTTACAGTTCGAGTGCTCTGGAAATAAAATCTCTCATATAAAAGTAATATCTCTCGTGGGTCGCCGGGGCGTATTGGGTAAGTGTGTCGACTCCTACGCAGAGGGTGCCATTTTCGATACCCGAATGTACCACCTTTGATAATTCACGGCTCCGCCTCTTTCGAGTCACTGACAATGCTCAAAGAGTATTCCTGTCTAGAAAAAGCTTCTCAAACTTGGCCGTTCGGAGTCGGCATTAAACAAGGGTCCTTTCCACTCGTGAAAGAACAATAGTACGCACAACACGAGTGGTTGCTGAGAAGCTAGGCCCAGCTCCACCTCGCACTTTCGCGCCACCCATATTATTATTATTATAAAAGTGGAATCTGTGCTCTCATTCTTTTCAAATTTGACTAAGACATTCTCATTTCAGTCTGCAACCAAAACTAATACAATTGTGTTACAAACCTATCCCTTTAAAATTGTCGCAAAAGTGTAGAACAAGATATGTATACACACACACACCATTTGTTCTCATTTAATAAGAGACGATTCTGAAATAGGTATCGCCAAAAATCAGTCGTCGAGACGATAGTTACTGACAGTTTTACGCTTACGCTAAGCTGGCAAAACGCGTCTGTGAGATCGCTATCGTTTCTTCTGCTTACATGAAGCGGAACTATAGTCGAAACGAGACGAGACGATTGTCGGCTTACGCGATTAGAGCCCAGGGGTCCCCCGCAACATTATCCGCTTTGGTTTTGGAGCCGTTCAATGTGTAGTGTTATTTTCTCCTCATCCCATCTGTCTTGGCTATTAGTTTCTAGAATCAGGCAGGATTGGAAGTAGAATTCGCGCTTATGCATTCCACCGAGTTGAAGTGATTTCAAATGTCATTAGCTCCGAATTTTCAAGTCCTTTGCTCCCAATTTATAAGTGACCGCCATATCAGCTGTCTTTTGACAGAAAATAATAGCGTGAGAACACCAGAAAATAGAGAGTAATAAAATGAAAAAATTAACACCAAAATGACCAAAATAAACTTAAGTCCAAGCTGAAGGCTTCTTCGGTTTGACATACTCGCACGAACTGATCAAATCAAGGGGGCTGCAACGGGGTTTCGATACCCCGACGATATGTATGGCGAAACGGCTTATACTTTGTTGACTTATCCACTTTCGTGAGTCATAAGTCCAAGATCGATTAGTCTGTCGTCTACTAAAAGTGTTTGCTGAACTATAACCCATTTAGGGTCATGAGTCCGGCAATTTTACTGGTGGTTACACCAAAAAAAGCCTCCGCCACCGATAGCTTTTCCACAGGATCCGATAGTTGACCATAGTGGCCAAGCTTACTTAGTTTTTAAGATAGTTATTTCGAAGAAAATTATAACACAAAAATAAAATCCAAAAATATATATATAAAAGAAAAAATAAAAAAAAATGTGAAACAAAAAAATATATATATGAAACAAAACAAAGGTGCACCACGGCGTGTAAATAATATATATTCGGCATATACCATATACGCCCTGGTGCACGTGTCCGTACTGTTACGGACATTGTTAAGATAGTCTTAAGTGTTATGCTAGGTTAAGTTAGTAATAAAAGATGGTCATAACTACTAAAAGGAAAACGTAGATTAAGCCGAAACATTTATAGGTTAACATTTATAAAGTAGATTAGATTAGCTTAGAGTATCCGCATAGGGTCAGTAGGTTCGCATTAAGAACATTTGTAATTCTTAAGTTAATTACGATAGATTTAAGTAATTTTGTCTAGCAAATAAGTTAAAATGCCTTAAATAAAACAAAATTATGTCATGAGCCCACGATAGTCTTGTTGAGTTATGGTTCCATCAAATGGAGGGTTTTTCTCATAGTTTTTCTCGGAACATGTACTTCTTCTTTAATTATATTAGAATTCCATTACCGAAATATTGTATCCTCAGTAGTAAAATTGTTAGTTTCCATATCTTTGTGCATGCCCGAGCAAATAATTTCCAATATCTTTCGAAAGCCCGAGCAAATAAACCAAATATTGTACTATGAATGGAAGAAAAAAAATCTACATCTAAAATTTATTATGAACTTACGACTTATGGACTTTTATCCCTGATCCAACGAATCCCGTTTGGTTTGGAGAATTTGGATGAAACCTCACGGTTTCGTTCCTTGGAACATAACATTAGTATCTAGTGGAAATCAATCATCACACATTAGAAACTAGTGGAATCTAGTGTGACTTTTGTTTTGCTGTTCCCATGGCTATTTTCTGAGTAGTACAATATTAAATACTCAGTAATCGGTATCGGTCGTGAGAAGATCGTCTCATCATCGATCAGAACTCACACGCTACCACTAGAGGCACGATCTTCCAAGAGTCCGAACAATTGTTAGCATTACATTTGTCGAACACAGCGAGCCGTCAATGAAGCGTTTGCTGGTATTGAAGCGGAGGCGGCCAAAATGGATTTAGCGGTGAACGAGGGCAAAACGAAATATATGCTGTCATGAAGAAAGGACGCACAACATCGACATCTTGGACAGAGCATCACAATGGTCAGCTATAACTTCGAGGTAGTCAATGACTTCGTCTACCCCGGCTCGCAAGTGAACTGTACGAACAACATCAGTACGGAGATTAAACGCAGAATTTCTCTTGCCAATCGCTGTTTGGGCTCAAGAGGCAATTGAGTAGTAGAGTCCACTGCCGAAGGACCAAGTTAACATTATATAACACCTTGATAATCCCTGTCCTGCTCTATGGTGCGGAGGCATGGATAATCTCAGAAGCGGATGAAGAAGCACATGGTCTTTTCGAGAGAAAAGTTCTGCGTTCAATCTTTGGTCCTGTCTGCGTTGATGGTTATTGGGAAGAAGATTCAACCACGAATTGTACGGGCTGTACAGCGGCATGAGCCTAGCCAGAGGTCTACGAATTCAACGCCTAAGATGGCTGGGCCATGTAGAGCGCATGGACAACACCCAGGTGCAGAAAGACCTCAATCGACTTGGTGTGCGCAGTTGGAGACAGCTGGCAAAAGATCGTGCCGGCTGGAGAGGCTTACTGGTTGAGGCCCAGGTCCACCCCGAACTGTAGTGCCGCCAGAAGAAGAAGAAGAATCGGTATTGGTTTTATTTCGAGTCCAAGGTGATTGATTAATTCTATCATTATCTAAACAGTTCAGTTTAGCTTTTTATGTTCCAGTTCGATTTGTGGCGTGGCAGTGAGAATTCAATCGTGGTACAGACTGGTAGAAAACAATTTATAAGACAACTATTGTACAAGCAACGTTGTTAATTTTCCTCTTTTTTATTTGGAGCTACAGTTCGGCGTGGACCTGGGCCTCAACCCAATAAGACTCTCAAACTTGCACGGTCTGTGGATAACTGAGATCGTGATAGTTGGAGCCCTTGATGTCCTTCTCCACCTGGGTGCGCCACTTTAGACGCGGGCGTTCTCTGTTGCGTTGTCCCACGGGCTCGGAGTCGAAGTGGTGAATCTATTACAATAAAAAACAAATTACCCACCCGACTTTGCCTATGGACAAAGCCATACACACTGTTGAAGCTAATGTACTTATCATGTAATTCGTATGTAACAATTCAATTTCGTATGTAACAACCAATTTTAAAAACGTGCCTACATTCATGGGGAATTAGCAGTCTGGGCTGTATTACTGGCATGCAGCCAGGCACTCTCGAAAAGATTGCTTTCCGGAATGTGCAGCAAATTGCAAATCATCAATGACTCTACATTTTTACCCGCTTTATACAAAAGTTGCAAAACAGCTTCCACGACCAGCTGCAGAGCCTCGGTGTGGGGTCTCACTATTTTTATTAGGAATTTAAAATGAGCATAGAGGCACATTTTGACTGGTCTGCCTCTTTTGATAAACCGATCAGGATACACCCAATTGATGCACGAAATACCAGAGCATCCTACAATGGGTACCTGCATTGGGCGCCAATGGAGCCGACGCACATTGTTGGATTCCCTCCGATATAGCCAGCCCGGAAAAGTTGCCAGACTCCGTTCACATCTTTGCACAACGCAAACAGCTCGCATATGTGTCGTCTCCCCCATCTGTTGCATACAGAAAGACAAAAAAAATCTAAAATTGAATCAATTACAGACTTATCTCGAATCTACAGCTTCTTTCCGAGCACATGGCAAAAACATTTTAATTAAATTTAAAGCAAAAAGCCCAGCATTAAGGACTAAGTCAACAATTTAGTGAATTTGAAAAAGCTTATAGATAAGAGCATACATTTCCCAGTTCATCCACCCCTCCGCTGAGCACACACACACGCGGAACACTTGATACTTGCCACAATGTCCGCACACTGCCCTCAGTCTTCACAAAAAGGGATACAACACTACACTCAACCAAGAAAAACCGGTTCCACGGTCTGGGCTTCGTAAATATTTACAAACTTGGCCCAAGTAAATATGACCCAAGAGTGGAATTTATTTACATTTGCCTTCATTAATGCTCCTCTAATGTCACGTGATAATAATTGAAATGAATTTCGTACATTCTCGCATCGTATCCGACGGTGGACATTGGAAATATTCCAAGAACTGAACTGAACGGCCCACAATCTCGGGCGGAAAAGGGTTTATCAAAGGGTCCAACCAAACCACCCCCATGGCCTTCGCATAGATTAGCTCCGAGTGCTACGACAATGCATTAGAATTTCAGATAAAATTCATGTATCGTTTTTAAGGCAGCATAAATAACACATTAGGTGGATGGATGTGGCGCGTCGTACGCGACGGAAGGGATCTTCGACCTCGTGCATAAGTTATTCGGACAGGGAAAGGGTGCCCGCCGGTCCTCATCTATTAACAACACTTTCACGTGGACGGGTATAATTCTAGTTCGTGTGCCTTAATTATGGCTAATGCTGGGCTCATCTAGCAGGCCTAACACAATCGATAAACCTGCTTGGGCGAGTAATTACAGGCCATCGAAGGGTTCTTTGTCAAAATTGATAGGTTATCATTGATACATGTTTACGGGGGTTGATTTAACCCTTTCACCTGTCCTATTGATTGAATTATACATCCAAGTGCGTGCAGAAAGGCACCCGTCGACACCCTTGGACGACACAAAAAGCTGCTTCCTTCTAATAGAGCAATTCTGGGCGGAATAAATTTGAAGAATATTAAATATCCTCTGCTGTTGAACTCGCTCGGACACATGTGGCTTTGTTTGACGGCCGGGCAGTGACCACATCATACGACTCTGCATGCAAATTCCTCAAGACGAAGAAAATAAGAAGAAAATCTTCTTCAAAAGTACTCATCTGCAAATGAAAAGCGAACGGCCGAGGAGCGGGGGAAATTCTTGAGTTTCATCATCATCCGGATTAGAATCATCTGCGGGCCGACAGTGGTGACCCGATGGCCAGAAATCCTGCACATTCAAATCATCCGAGTGGAGTTAATGTCCTTCGCATACACACGCTCGAGTGTGTGCGATTGAATGGCGTTAAGGAAACTTTCTTGACCATAAACATTTTAAAAGACGACTTCTGTCTTTGCTCGGACTCTGAAGACTTTCTGAAGGAATTTCAAACATTTTAAAACCATCCACAGCTACTGCTGGTGTTATTGTATGAGTGTGCAAGTTGGATTCTTTCATTCGTTTAAGTTGAACATGTGTTTTGCTGCGAGAGCATTGGCGATGGAATGTAAGCACGCTGTAGTCTGGTAATTTATACGGCGTTAGTTATTCGAAATGGAGAAGCTTAAGGAATTCTCAAATTCCCTGCTTTATGAAGTGAATAGGATCTGAAGAATTCGAAGTTCTCTGAGAAAATCTGTTTTATGTTGTAGACTGCGAAAGTTATTGATTTAACTCGACTGTCGGGTGAAGATAGACTAACAGCATCACAAGAAGTTTTATGCGATTGTCGTAAGGAAAATTTGACTAAATCATATCAGTGGACTGTCTTCAGTCAGCTGCAAAGGATGAAATATGCTTTTCGATACACTCCAAATAAGGATCACAGAGACTCTTCATTTGAAAGAAGTATTAGAACAGAATATTTTATTAATTGAGTAAGAGTTTTTAGGTGTACATTGTCATCGCTATTGCACAATTTACAGAGCTTTGGTTAAATAACCTTGCTACTGACAATTTATATATTTGTTAACAATCTATACAAGAATTAATTATTTATGGCAGAGGAAAACCTGATAACAAAAACCTCTATACAGTAAAAAAATACATAAATATATGAATACGATTAAAAATGGACTTAGAACGGAAAGGTGGTGCTGTTCTTCCTTGATTTCAAGTTATACACTTAGTAAAATAAATATATACATTTTTAATAAAATAAATAAATTATTAATTAATTAAATAAATAAGTAACTCAATAAATAAATAAAAAAATATATAATTAATTAAATAAATAACCAAATAAATAAGTAAATAAATAAATAAACAGAATAAATAAATAAATAACAAAAAAGAAAAATAAGTATATATATATGTTAGTTGTTCAAAGACCCACATAAGGAAATTACAAATCGCACAGAATAAGATGTTAAAAATGATGCTTAACTTACTGTGGCATTTTTCGACTGATGAGCTTCCTGAAGTCCCTAATATTGAAAGAGTTTCTATAAGACTGATGAAGTTATTCGAACGACATAAATTGTGACGCATAATACGTCTTTATTTATACAATTATTAATTTATTTATTTAATTTGGAAGAAGTCCAAAAAATATAATAATGACCAATATTAGCGATATTGCTTTTATGAAACTGGGTCATCCACTGACTTTAATTTTAACCCTGTATTGACTGCCAAAAGAACAAAATGCTCGACTGCACACCGTACTCGATTGATCTTTAGACATATGACTTCCGGTTGCCTCCTTAAACTGAACAAATTTCGAAAGGGAACACATAAAACGCCACGCATAGCATCCAGAAGGTTTCGATCGACATCCTCAAGCTATTGCCGTCATAACTAGTGGCAGAACAATATGAAGACATAAGAATTCGGTATGCAGGCGGTATGCAAGCGGATGATTCTACAAAGATTTATAGATGAAAGATAAATGGTTTCCAGCTTTAATGCTTGTCTGCCGATGATACTTCTAACAAAGCACGCACCTTTGATTGAAAAGCACATTGCTTCTTAATTGCTAAAAAAAAACACATGGAAATTTCCGAAAGCACGAAATTTGTATTGTTTTTCTTGGCATAGTGGGTAGGTGTGTCGACGCTTAGTCTGAGAGAGCCAGGTTCAATCCTAGAATTTCCCAACTTTCATAATTCGGCTTTTTTGATTCACTAACAACACTCAAAAAATCATGTTGCTCTAGAAAAAACATCTCAAACTTTACCATTCGTAGTCGGCTTTAGGTTTAGGGAATTACTTTTAGGAGATCCATACGAGAAGTCCAGCGTATTTCAGTCATATGCTCGGGTATCTTGCTAACGCCACATGCAATGTTGTCCTGCTGGAAGGATAATAAGGTGTGCTGCACAACTTGTCAAAACCGCCATATTTTTGTTACCGGAAGTTAGTCGGGGCCCGTTTTTGACATTGGATAGATGAGTTGCTTAAGCTCTCACAATTAAATTTCATCTATAAAAAAGTGATGAATGAAAAACAGGAATTGAATTACAAATTGTTGTAAGTTGAAGGAATAAAATTAATTTAATTAAACATTTAATAGTAATGTTATGTATGATAATTCCATAATGAGTAGTGATAAACATTGTTTAATTATTTATTTCTTATATTTATTTAACTTCTATTTTATATCATTTGTATTGTGAACTTGCTCTCGTAATATTGTTTTGTTTTCAATTCTGTAAATACTTTCCCGTCCCAAAGTAATAACGCACAAGATTTGATGTGGCATAGAACTCTTTTTTATATTTTTGTATAAAAATAATTTATGTCAATAATTTTTCTCACATTCTTATTCTTGTTAAATTATTAAATGATTAAATCATGTTTAAACAAGTTTAATTGAATTAAATTAAATCATATTAAATCATAAGTAAAATCATGTTTGATCATGTATCGATTGAAAAAAAATAAAATCTATCTGTATCTACCTATTTGTTGCAGAACCCTTAATAAGTAGGAAAATATTGAATAGTAATACCCTTTTCCTTGTTTAGTGTGTACAAAATGTTTCTGTTGACATAGAAATTCCCGCAGGGCCGCAATAGAACTTTCCAGCTACTTTCACCTTATTATCTTTACACCATTTCATGTATGAGCTGTCAAAAATAAAACACTGAACGCATTGTTTTTGTAGAACTGAAGTGTGTCACTTATCATCACGTCAAGAGTGGTTACCTTGCCGAATCAGAAGTTGTTGCAGATCCTGTTAATAATAGTTGGTATGACTGTTTATCGTTAAATAACTTACTTGTCATCTTGCATTGTACCATCACGACAACCTAAATGCCTTCATGGACCACTTATTCCGCGATGTTTCCAATAAATTTGTCACAGGTGTTCAAAAGATAACGTATGGACACAAACTGCTTTGTTGATTATGTTGTGGGCAGTTCGCTCGTAAATTTGAAAACAGTGTACATTGTCACTTATTTTTACTTAGGTTAGGTAGTGGGGCTGCTAGTGAATTCAACAGCACACTTAGACCATATTGGTCCATTGTGATACCCCTAGTCAGACTACTACCACTGATTGACTACTCCGGTGATTTGATACCAACGGCAACCCAATTTGATCCCAACAGTCACCCGTCTGGACTAGATTTGAAAACCAGATAAAAGCGTATTTACTTTGCTTTCACTGGGATTCGAACTGGGAACCCCGCT
Source organism: Eristalis intricaria (assembly GCA_964034865.1). NCBI lineage: Eukaryota > Metazoa > Arthropoda > Insecta > Diptera > Syrphidae > Eristalis > Eristalis intricaria. The sequence goes on along the minus strand of OZ035876.1, from coordinate 23,068,699 downwards.
AACCAGGGGCAGGCCCTCTACCAAATGCTCCATACAGTCGTTTTCTTTTTACTTAAAAAAATACATTTTTTCCGTAAATATTCTTAAGGACTACTTGAATTTTTTGCTTTAGCGTTTTTCCAACTTGCGCTGAAAATTACTTATGTTCGTCCGTCCCCTTGGGACGGACGTGGAACTTTAGGCTGTGGCTAACTTCTTCGCTTTCTCCCACAAAATTCGCTAAGAGAGGTAACAAAGGTTCTGTCGATTGACATGAGGAATGGGATGACGGACATGTGCCAATAACATCAGGAACCCTCGGGTTCTTTACGAACCTTGATCGCCAGATGACTCTGGAAGGGCGTTGACTCGATTTAGGGCTGAGCTAGGTAGTTTAAAGTTAGATTATGCTTAGGTTAGGTTTAGCCTTAAGTTACGGTCGGTTAGCTAAGGCGTAGCCTAGGTTTGTTAGCTTACAGCTCCGCAAGCCTTTAGCTTTTAAGCTTCTTCTTCTTCCTTCTTCCGGTCTCTTTTGGTGGTAGAGGCATAGACTTTAAACACAATATCCTCTTTCACTTTCTTCTCCTCTCCTTCCTATTTCTTCTCTGTTCTATCTATAGTTGTCTGTCCGAGGTCTATCTTTTCTTCTCTCCCTTCTATCTTTAGCTAGCTACAGGCACGATTTGGTTTTGTTTGCCATTGGGTGGTGTACAATGAAGTAGACAAGAACCACTCCGTCCAACGAGTTTAGCCGTGCCACGACAAGTGTACCGCCATCCTCCCTCCTCTGCACTGAAGTTACCCGCTTAACCTGCTGCAACTGCTTGGACATAAAACTTCTCAAGTATCGACGGAATATTAATCCAAACACAGCCCCATTCATGATACATTTGGATTCTTTCTATCCTCGAGGCACCACCTTCTACTACTTCAATGTCTTTTCGAGAAAAACTTCGCAGCCAGCATTTTTACTACAAGATCATCCGATTTATCCATCAAAAGACGATGTATTTTTACAGATGGATCAAAACCAGACGAGCGAGTGGAAATTGGTATTTACTCTTAGGCTAGTACATACGTCCTCTCGATTATGTATCGTGTGTGTATCGTGCGTGTATCGTTTTCCAGAGCGAAACTATAGCGAAAAAAGCACTGCACACACACCTTCGATGGTGGTGGAGTTGGAAGCGAGTAGCAGCGGGAATAGCAAGCCAGTAGGCATGCGGAAGGGGGTGGCAACCTTAGCCGCTCACATTAGTGTCATTGGCACGAATATTCTAAATGGCACTCCCTTACAATGACTTTTATAGAAGTTACTGACACTTAGAGGAGGAGGAGGAACGAGCACATATCTTCTCTGGCCTTGCGGCACGCTCTCAAAAAAAATCTCTAACGTGCCAACCTTGTCGCTAACTTAAGTATGTTAAGCCATTCTAAACCGCCATCTCACCCGCTTTATCGAAAGCCCAAACTAGTTTCCAGAGTATGAGCTACCCGATCCACGCGCTGCCACAACTGGCATATGCTGGCTTAAGTGTGACTGCTTGTTTGCAATTAACACTTGCTGCAGCATCTGGTCTTTAAACCTCACTCAACCTCTTATCATGCCTACACTCACTTCAATTTACGTCAATGCATGTCCGTTGAGAGAATTAACATTCAACAAACCTGAAACTCAATCGCAAGTCAAACCCGTTCTGCAATGCAACTTATCTCGAACACAGAAACAGAAATTCAAATTCAGTCCAATCTCTAACCAATGTTCAACTGCACCGACAGATTCTTTGATGACTTAATTAATGGTTTAATCATAGTCTTGTCTCCACTCATTACCAAGCACCTTCAACTTAATTTACAGGAATTTTCTTTTCGCCTTCTCCCAACAAGAGTTACCTTTCCCAAGAACACCAACTCAAAGGCATCATCACCGACATCGCAGACCTGCCCGTTTACCAGAAATAGAAGCTGACTGTCTTTTCACAATTACCTTAATGTGTACTTAAGACGTCTTAAACGTCTTAATGAAATGTACACCTCGTTGCTTTATTAAAAGCGAGGGATATCAAACACCCACCAGTTTGTTGTCCGTCATAACACAGTCGGAAGAGTCAATTCCGAGACTCTCCGCTTACCCGTTCAAGGGGGAGTGTTTGCTTTCAAAAGACTGTCAAAATCCTTTGATATCCAAGAGGGTGCCTATTAGAGTAATTAAATAAAGTCTTCGTGTTCGGTCCTCTCTCATTTTATCTGCTGCTGTTTGTTTGGTCAATAAAAAGGATTCCTTTTTATTTTCTTAGTGAATTCAATATCAGATATTTTCGCCGAAGGCCGTCCACCTGATTGTGTAGCCGGCATGCAAGACGGGTGAACGAAAAAAAAATGATGTAAGAAAACCAGTATCAACTTCAACCCACAATTGTCCTTCACCGTCCGCGCGGGATGGAGCGGCAGGGAATCTTTGTTCCGCCTGCCGATTTACTTACACAGGTAATTTAGTGGCACTTGCTTACACCCTGTTTAACAAGCCAACCCTAATTTCTTAAAAAACGCTCACTTTTAATTATAAATCCGGGGACAGAAGGCGAGCAGAAAAAAACACTGTTAGACACTCACAGAGGAAGTAAGAAACAACTTTCGCCGTAAGGACTTTTAAGGATGTTTTAATTACAAGTACTACCAGCTACCTGGTGCCTCAAGGATACTCTGCTCAATCAGCGGGTGGTTTTTCGGTGGAGGAGTGGATTACGTCCCTTGCAGTGGAAGATTTTCTCTCCTCATTTTTTTTCTTATGTGTGTTAACAGCGAACAGTGTTAAAGACTTAGTCTGCTTTAAGGAAGGATTAACCTCGAGTTATTTTATTGCACCGCGTTGTCCACGGGGGCATGCGTCTCCCATAACACTGATGGGGTTTTATTACTGCTCCATTGTCAATAAGATCACATCCCGTTCGTGTTGTGGGGGACACGAGCGATGTGCGATGTCGATGTCACATCACAAGTAGTGTAGTAAGAAATCCTTTAACGGCACTGAAAGAAAATAATACCACCCCAGGGGGTAATCGAAAAGAAATTTGAGAAATTTATCCTTAAATCGTCGGAGGAACAGCTCCTGCGGCGTGCAATGATTGACGAAGTTTGCGACTCGTGTCTTCTCCAATTGAGTAGGTGTCTTCTGGGATTATTGCTTTATAATCGATTCAATTTGTATTTTAATTGGATTTTGTTTTGTCTTGAGTTCGTGCGCCGAGGGTCAGAGAGATGATTTGTGGGTAAAATAAATGGAAGGGCTTAATGCTTATCGATTCCAAGTAGAAAATTGAGAATTGAGTGCTTTATTTGACACGGAAATGCACTTTGTTCGTAAGTCAATATAAATCTTGTAACAGCCACTGTGTGCATTCAATTCACGTTGATCCTTAGCATAGATTGGCTTTTTTACGACCAAGCTTTCTTATTTCTCGGCACCATCTTATCCACTTACCATGAGAGAGTATATTTCAACTTACTCACAGTAATCTTTGATAAATACCAGAAAGTAGACAAGGACAAAATTCACTTTTTTCAAAGACAAAAGTGGGGTAGTGCCTGCGCTGGGTGTTTAGGTTCAACACCCAACACGAGCAAGTATCATAATTCAGCACTCCAAATAGCTAAAGTTTCTCTTCTTCGTTCGGAGTCGGTATATAAATGTAGGTCCCTCGTAAAAAATGATACGCGAAGAAGTATAGACTATCATGCGAAAGGCTTGCCCGCCGAATGGAGTCAGCGGGCAAATACCACGGATTTACAATTGTGTAGCAAAAGTACGTTCACCAGCAACTCCTTCTTGGCCCTTGTCACCCCTGTATTACGTACAGTCCAAGATGATCTCCACTAACAACCCACTTCAGCTTGCATGATCTCTAACAAATTGTTTCGAACTAGGCAAACCATATTGATTCAAGTTCTTCTGCAATTTTGAGCGTCCTCTGTGCATTGCCCCACAGGTTCGAAGACTTATCGCGCCGGATAAAGTTGAATGTACATGCCCCTTACATAGCCTATCCACCTTATGGTTATACTCGGTGGGGCCGCTCCACACAGAGGTCCTATTGGACCCATTGTGATGCCCATGGGGTGAAACCTTCCTATCTTCTCAATCGACGGATGATGAAAACTCCTGACTTCAAGGTGTTTTTTGGTTATCGTCCTCCTTCCAGCCGTCCAGAGATCCTTATAAACCTGCGAAGATATTTTAGTGGGATATCTAATATATCATGGAGGTCATGGAAGAAAAATTCTCCCACGGTTCTTTGTCTCAGTTTGGGATAGTGGGATGCGTCTTCAATCTCCTCTTCGTCCCCACAGCCTCTGCAAATGGTGTCATGGGTTCCCAAGTCCCATTATGTGTTCATGATACCTCAGATGGTTATGACCAGTAATAGCTCCGACCATCATTTTGCCTGTTAAACCTAGGCCATATCGTACGAGTGATCTCACATGTGGGGAAGGAACTCCACATTTCATTAGCTAGCTCCATGATTTTACTGTCCACCTTTCTCTTGATGTCAGACAGAGGTGGAGAAAGCCATGGGTTTGCCTGGGATGGGTCGTATTCGGCCCCTTTCCTGGCAAGTTTATCTGCTACCTCGCTTCCGGTTGTGTGATGTGACCTAGGACCCAGCACAGACTGATCGAATGTTGTGTGCCAAGAACCTTGAGTTCTAGATTTCAATAGCCGAAATTGCTTTTATGGCCGCTTGATTGTCAATTAAGAAAGTATTATCAGCTGGTTGTGTTTTCAGCAATGATATCAATCTAGCCGCTTCTTTGACCGCATGGACCTCCGCTTGAAAAACACTGCCGTAGTCAGGTAATCTGATAGAGCAGTGCATGTTTAACAATTCGAAGATGCCCGAGTTACCACGCCAAAGCCACACTACATACAACAACAACAACCACACGTGTGGACATCGACCAGATTAGGGCAACCGAAATGTTTGTGTAATTGCATAGGTGACTTCATGAAATTGAAGACTCAGCGTCTGCTGGATTTCCGGCCAATATCAAATCTGCAAGTTCATGAAATGACCACGGTAAAAGCTAAGTTTCATTGAAAAGCATAAAAATTTGTAAATTCATTCTTGTCTGGTGATTGAATCAATAAAGTTGTGATTTTTTTTATCGAAGTGTCTTTGACCTGTCCGTATAGACATGGATGGAACTCGAAGCAGTGATGGGTTCATTTGAGCTCCACTCCTCCCTTGTCCCCTACTTTTTGAATAGTATTTCGAAGTCAAGAGTGGGGAGAGAGCAGTCCCTTTCTATTTGTTCAATGTCAAGTCTATCAAGAATACATGCATTTCCATAAGGGCTGGGGTACCAGTTTTTGGACTGAGTGATCCTAATGGCTCCTTTTGCGGCAATTATCTGTGTATCTCTACACACAAGTGGAAGAAGATCCAGTAGTTCCTTGAAGTGTTTTTATTTTTGGAGCTAATTTTGGTCCCACGAGTAGGGAAAGGTAAACTGTCGCACTACACTCACACCTCGGATGTAGTGAAGAGGACTTAACTTAAACCAGAGTGCCCCAAAATCCGGAGTTCACCGTTAGAAGACACCGTCAAGCTGTGCCATTCGTCCCTAGGCACTGTAGTTGCACATATGGGATTGCAGGTCTTTTAGAGTTATTCCCCTCTAGATCCACTACATTTGGTAAAAGCAGGGGCACCTCGTGCAGGATGGGACTGAATGCCCACGTATAGCGGTCTTGGAGGATAAAACCTCCCTGATTCAGTTCGATTCTCGCCTTATGCATTGGATTCGTATATCGTTATATAGCCCCTTCGTTATTTAATGGCATTCTCTCGCAGAGCCTAAAGACGTCTTCATCCGGTTTTGAATGGTGTCTCATGCCTCAGTGGTGTGGAGAAGGACTAGAGTAATCAATGTCTTCCATAAAATCAGTCTGTTCCTAGACAGTGTATATCATCAAATCGACCATCGTAGAATTTGAAAAAATGGACTAATGTATGCAGTCTAAGTGTTAATGCGCAAAAATCAGATTTAATCCTCTATACCAAGAAATAAAAAATTCCTATCTTCGATCCCCCGATCATGAGGGGGATTTCTCTCAAACTGAACTGTGGTTCACTGGCTATTACCTCGCTATCAGTAGTCAAACACATATTACTGTACCATGCGCCATCACTTAGTGAAGCACCCAGAAGAGTTCTACTCACTTACAAATCTACCCAAGTGTCGCTCACCAACGTTACCTTGAGGACTGATTCTTTAGCTAGGGTGTCGACATTGGAAGATATCTTCTAAAGTGTCTAATATGTATGTCTGAAGACGTTTGCTTTTAAGAAAAGGCATTAAAACGCGTTACGCTGAAGTTTACTTACAAGAAGATTTATAGTGGATGACGCATTACATTTTGGAAAGGCACGAGCGCCGCATTGTGGGTTAGCAGCGGAAAAGAAATCTTTGGAGAAGGTCCTCTGTAGCCTTCTTAGTTTCATGTCTAAGTACTCTTAGATCAACCGGGGTTAATTAAAATTAATAAATTTAATTTATTTAAATTATTTAAATTACTCATTTGTAATGGATCGTCGACCGCCAGCCGCGCTCGATTTAAGATCAATAACAGTAACCCGAGATGTCATTCGCTCGGTTGTCGATCCAGGCGATCGCAGTTGTTTACCCTCATTGTGCATCATCGTTTGAGTCACCGAGAGTATGTTTAAATTAGTCGCCGATGGAATGCGAGTTGGCCTACTACGACATCGGCGGTCCAGTTTAATTTTGTCTTTTGTTTTCGTAATGTCATCATTATGTAATATCATTTACTTTTGTCCAATAAAACTATACATTTATTTAGAATCCTTGAAAGCCTTCGATAAGTTACATCAGACATAGGTGTTAAAAAAAGCTTTTGATGAACACTCTTTGATTTTCTAAAAAAAATCTAAGCCAAGTTAAGCGCAGCGACTTGTATCAACGTGTCTTTCATACTCTCAAGTTGCAGCACAAAAATTAGCTGCAACTTCTTGCAACCCTCGGAGTTATGTCCAAATTTGTTTCGCTGTATCGGACTTAAAAAAACACGGTTTTTGTGTTGGCCATGTTATAAAAGTCACAATTTCTTCTCTAATAATGGTTGGAATGAATGCAGCTAGGATATTTTTATTAGAAGAAATATTAGGCTTTTATAAAAAAAAATTAAATGGATCCATTAACGAAGCTCTGAGATATTCAATATCTTAAACTAGGATCTTAATAAATCACCCTTTTCCAAGCCGTTTGTTTTCATGTTTATTGAACTGTGTGGGTCGCCATGGCATAGTGGGTCGATTCCTACGCGGAGGGTGCCAGGTTCGATACCCGAATTTAAAACCATTCATAATTCACGGCTCCACCTATTTCGAGTCACTGACAACGCTCAAAGAGTATTTCTTGTCTATAAAAAAGCTTCTTAACTTCGCCGTTCGGAGTCGGCATTAAACTGTAGGTCCCATCCATTCGTGAAAGAACAATAGCACGCAGAATACTAGTGGTTTCTGTAGAAGCTAGGCCCATGTCCATCTCGGACTGTAGCGCCACCCATATTATATATATTAGACTGTAAAAAGAAAAGCTCCAAGGAGCTCCAACCGGAAACCTAGTTTTTCTGAAATATGAAGACGTGCTCTATTGATGTTATAAAAATCATCATATTCGCCTATCGACCACTTTGACCGCCAGAGCCTTTTAAGTGTAGCAATACGTTGTCTTAAGCTGCAAAAGATGTCATTTGGGTTGTAATAACCAAGCTGTGACGAATACTAGTTCTGCAAAGCACCCGTGGGCCGATTTTAATGAAGTTTACTACGTTTATACAAATGCCAAGAAATCTTTAAAAATGACATTTTAATGTTTTTGTGCACTTAAGTTTATTTCGTTAATGAGTAATCCGTTTGAGCTACATCAACCAGTTTGTAACCACGAAATGGTCTTGTAGCATATATACACTCAATTCTCTTTTTATGCGGTAGATACGTTTCAAAACTAATCGCATAAAAAATACATTAATGCAGTGTAAAAAAAAAAGGAATGAGTTCCATTATTTTCAAAAACGCATAAAACCAAAAAATCATATAAAAAAAGACATTAATTACATTATATAATTAGGGATACGCTAAAAAAATTTTATTTTAAAATTTAAAAAATTAAAGTTCTTAATCAACCAACCGCTTCATTTTTCAACGAAAGCATTAGCTTAAGTTATAAATAATTTTTACACAAGTAGCATTGAGCATATGTAAGTATTGTTTGCTTGCTCTGTATAGAAGAAATATTTAAAAAGGGGAATCCCATACAGAATTCTGTAGAAAAACAGCGCATAACTTCAAAATCTTGTACAAACAAATCAGCATTCTCGGGAAAAATCGCATAACTTCAAAACCGTATAAAAGGAATTCGCATAAAAAGTGAATTGAGTGTACTAGCACTGTTTCAAATTGCATTATCCGTCGGTTCACGGTGTCGTACATATATACTTCCGCTCTCCCATACAAAGTGAACCACTGATAACAGACACATCCTGCACCAATATTAGAAGTACACCAGTTAGGAGGAATATAAAGTATTAGCAACGGATTCGAATAAAATCTAGCCAGTTAAAAATTGAAACCCCAGAGAATGTGGTTCAACTGGCACAACACGATACAGATTGAAGAAAATATTTTGAAGCAGTTATTATTTTATTTTCTTCATCGTTTCAAAAATGTATCCAGGGACTTATTCTATTTTATCTTTCGTCAACATTCCTGGCAAATCCTTCCAGTTGTTGATGATCTGACGTATACATATGTATGCTTGAAACAAGTATACGGAATGTATCTTAAAGCAAAAACCATTTTCCGATGCGTCTTAATTAGCTGCTCCACTGTCTTAATTTTCAAAATACTGTCCAGCACTCATGTATGCACCAAACATTTCTAAAACCAAGTAACAGGATCAAGGACAGATCACATGATGACATCCAGCGCTGACCATCTTCTAGTGTAAGAAGCAAAGGATAAAATAACTTTAAGTTCGTTCATGGCGAATCTTAAATCCCCTCCAGATAAAATGGCACTTGCCCAACCACAGCAAAGGGTTAAAGACTAATCTCTCAACCAGCCTAGCAGTGGTTTTGCGTCAGTCTCTCAATCTGAAATTCTTCGGTATTGCTTTGTCATTTCGGCAACGCTCTAATGCTCATTTAAGGGGGACAAATGCCACATGCCACAGTCAACATAAAAACAAGTGAGTATGCAAATGGCAAACAATCGTCTTCCAAGACAACGGAAATATCCATCGACTTCCTTAATTTGCGCGTCGAGCGTAAGGGGCGCCGCGTTCATGCTTAACTCAATTATAAAATCATCGGATTATTTTCACCGTTTTTGCTGCTGCTACTTCTGTCGAGGCCGCAACCGCAGCGCCGCAGCTACCGCCCCAGCGTTAATTGAAAATTTAAATTTGCGATCTGCGCGCTCAAATGCAAATGATGTACCACCTCGAAGGACAACAGGGACGCTGCAAGGTGCCGAGCTTCTCTCGCTTCTCTCAATGGGGTTTTTGTTCAACTGGCATGGGGGACGGGGTGGATTTCCACCCGCAGTCGGAAGCATCGAACATATACACATCGATTAAAACAGCAGACAAAGTCTTATGAATAAATTGTTATGGAAATCGAATTAATGAACGTAATACCTGAGCTTATTTGCTTAACCCTTTCGTTCATACGTAATTTTATTAGAACCACTCGAGATGGTATCCGTCGCTGTTCGGGGGATACGACGCGTGGTACGCGCGCTGGGTGTGACCCGCTTATGTGCTGGATGCTGGCGACGACGTGGGAGCTCTTACGTTTGCTATTATCTTTTGTACATCTGCGAGAAGTTCTTGCCAAGTGTAGATTTAGACGGATTTTGGCTTTGTTTAGCTGAACAGACGTTTAATTCAATTCTGTTGGGTAATTTCATCGAAGACGACGGAGTCCCGCCAATCCCCTGCAAATTGAATTTCATACGAATCGTCGCGTGTGTCTTTTGTCTCAATCCCCGATACATGATAGTTTTCCAAAGTCTCCCGCAAGCCTTTCTATTGATTGTTCATTTGCAACTTCGCTGTCGCACGTTGGTAGGCCGGCAGGAAGGTGGACTCTGCCATCAGATGCTTTCAGGAACATAAGTTGCCCACCCGCTTGCGACCAATTGAATGTGTAAACACCCCATTGCGAGTGGCCATAAAACACTTTGATATTTGGCCAGCAAAAAAAGTGGGCTAATCTCCTTACGACCTGACCAAGTAGATAAGAGCACCACTGAAGCGCTGTGTGAAGGCATAAAGGAGGGCATTGCCCCAAGTGCCATTACATCTAAAAAGGCGTGAAATTAATTTACATAATTTTACGCTCCTTGAACTCCACTTCTGCTCGCTCTCGACAACGCCCCCAACTGCCGCAGCGCGCCACAGTGGCTGCGAGGGGTGTGCACTGATCCTTGGACCATAAAGATTCATGCAAACAGACTGAATGGGAAAAAATGCGGCCCGCACTCCGGTGACTGGAGTCGAAATGACACTTAAGTGCGTTGCCGAGTAACCTCTTAATATGCTAATTTAAGATCTATGTTATGATTTTGGCTTATTGCTCCGATAATGTGAGGCGGCAATTCACACAAGCTCAGCAGAGCAAATGTGTGGAATTAAAGCACAAAATGGAGCTCAGGGAGCCACGGACTGCTGAAGGACTTGCCCCTGCCCCATCAACGCATCAGAGAGTTCAGGTTTGCTTGGAAATTTAAGTGAAATTGATAAATTCGAAGATGTCAAAGCATCGTCCATGAATCCTTTGTATCCTGCTGGTGGTGGTTACCTTTGGGCAGTAAATCATGTTATGCTACAATCAACCCTGTTTGCCTCATCTTTGTGACTTTGTGAAATTTATAATTGAATCTTAGGTGGAAAACTTGTCGGTTAGTGCTCCTTGATTGCCATCGACCGCATATGGTTGCAGAGGGGAATTGTGAGTGGAAGGTCGCAGATGGTTTGTTTGTCCCGGCAAGTGGAGACTGTAAGTTCATTAAATGGTCTTTGAAATTGTTGTCCTTCAATATTGATGGAGGGGGACAATATGTCAGACCTTTGTTAAGGAATTGCATTGAAATCAATTCAAGGTGTGTTCGCCAACTCCAAGTGGACTGTAAGAAAATATGTATACATACACACGCTAACAAGTGTACTGAGCGTGGGCATAGCTTTTCACAAATGCGTTCTCCTGGGATAAAGTCTGATGCCTCTCAGTGGAACCCGGTTGCCAATGACCGAGAAGTGAGATTATATGAGATCATCCTTAGACTGTGGATCATTGGAGGGCGCATTTAACCAGACCCGTAGAAATTTGACTGAATGAACGAAATGAGCTCTCTTCAAGAGCATGCTCCTCTCATGGCGGATTTTAAAATCGCACAACTGTCAAATAAAAATTAAAAATATTCATAGAAAAACTATTTGTAATTATAGTACAGTGGACTCTCCCTAAATGGAATTTCTCTCCAACTCATATTTTACACACATTTCAAATCAAATCGCCTCATCTGCTCGTGTGCCCCTCTGACAAGTTGTAGGTGCCTCATAAGACCGAAAAAACTTAACAGGGTCGGCACAAGCCATCTCCTACTGAAGTCATGCTTTCTACAATCAGTCGCTCTAACATAACCTCACCTAACCAAGCGTTGAGTTAATAAGGAGAAACTTCAGTCGACAATGCACGGAGACCGCTTGAGTGTAAAGTCGCGTTCACGTGGAGACGAACCTCTATTAACTTGCTTGCTCCATTGCAGGGAGTTTGCCAGATATCATGCCAACTGAAGGGGCTTGTTGGTTGAGACCACCATGGACTGCACTTTATACAGGCGAAGAAGACCTGCTGGTAACGCATTTTTTTCGTCATATTCTCAATACTAAGTTCTTGATGCTGCTGATCCTGTTCTGGGAAGATGTTCAATTCCAGAATTTCGACTTTATCAAGAGTGCATAATTCTCTTAACCAACTTTGAACGTTGTTTCAACACCTTTTTTGATTCACCAGGCAAATGCAGGGTTGTCTGAAGAAACTTTCACTGACTCACAATACCGCACGTCTATTGAGGATTGAAAAAGAGTCTACGACCTGAAATTATTTGCATACGGACACTTCGGGAAGTCGAATCAATCAAACGAAATGTAAAAATATTATGCAAATGTGTGCAGACCGAACCCGAAAGGGAACGGGTCCACACACCAGTTTAGAATGGTAAAAGACGATGTACGCAAGCACACCCAACCATAGCATGATCCCTCATTAGGACTGAAGGTTAAATTGCATTAGTGAAAGGTCTGCGCAGTCGGCGGCCTGCTTAGGTGTAAACTTTCGTCCATTGTATGTTGTGAATGTTAAGCGTATGGTTTGCATGCTTACATATGCAAATTGAGACAAAACGAAGAGTTATTCTGCCAAACTCAAAGACGCGAGGAAGTTGAGACAAAGTGTGGAAGGAGCTAATCGAATGGATATCTTGTCAGAAAAGTTTATGTTTACGTGATCGCCTCGGCTGGCGGTAATTTTAAACTTAGAGCTAAGTCTATTGCGATTCTTTTTGTCTGCACTTTCATCAATTCTTACATTTTCATTTAACCGACAAGGTTAAGCGTACTATTGTCTGATCTTAACTCAAAAGAAACATTATTTTATTATATTTATATAAACGTATTTGTTTGTCAAAAAGGGCTGTACAGCTACATGAGCATAGCCAGGCGTCTGCGGTTCCAACGCCTAAAGTGGCTGGGGCATATAGAGCGTATGCACAACTCACCTCCTTCCGGAAGAGTCTTCAGCTCGGAACACGTGAGATAACGCAACAGAGGACGCCCGCGTCTAAGGGGGCCCACCCAAGTGGAGGAGAACCTGAACCAATTTGGAGTGAGAAACTTGGGCGAGCTTGCCAGAGATCTCGCTATTTGAAGAGCCTTGTTGGTTGAGTCCCAGCTCCACCCCAGACTGTAACGCCAAATAAAGAAAAAGAAATTCAAATATACTATGTTAACCTGATAACAAAGATATCTCCCTTCTCTCAAATATTAAGATCTCGTGTCACAGTGTCTGTAACAAAAATCCTCCGAAAAGGCTTGACCCATACTTATGAAATCGTTAGTGTGTTGTCGGTAGGTCTGAGAATAGGACATAAACTATTTTTCATTCCCCTAAGTGATAAATATCCACCCCAATAATGTTATTTTTTTATTTTTTTATGATTTTTCCTTAAAAAATACATAAACAGTGGACTCCCCCTAAGGCGAATTGTCACGGGATACCAAAATTTGTTCGAGTTAGAGAGAGGTTAACTTAGAGAGAGGTTTTTTTGTGGAAAGTTGAGGGAAATGTATGTAAAATATGGCGAAAAAGTTCGAGTGAGGTAGAGTTTCGACTTAAGGAGAGTTCGACTTAGGGAGAGTCCACTGTAACTCTAAATGTTCACGTTTTTTTTTCAATGTAAATTTTGTTTTATTGTTGTGAAATAAACTTACTTGCTAGACAAAATAAAACTAGCTTAAATATCTTAAATAACTTATTGTATTTAATCCTAACTTACTGACCCTATGCGAGTACTCTAAGCTATTATAATTTATACATATTTGTGCCTTTCGGCTTAAACATTTTTTTGTAGTCCTTAGAGACAATATTTTATTAATTTTAATTAGCAAGAAGAGAAGAGCTTTGTTTAACTTAGCTAACCTCTGGAAAAAATAAATTAAAACTAACTTAATCTAAAATAAGCCTTAACCTTACTTAACCTAACATAACCTTAAAACTACCTTAAATATGTCCGTGAGAGACAGCCGTGTCCACCAGGGCGTATATGTTATGTGTATGCATAACATATACACCTATCCCTCGTTTTACACTGTAGATACGTTCCTGACAAAAACCGTGTGATTCGAAAAATTAATTTTTATATGGAAAAATCGTGTTAAACGAAAACAACTATAAACAAGCTTTTTTTAGACATTTCTTGAACACAAAATATGACTAAAACACTTAATAAAATATAAAAGTATCATTTGAATCATAGAAAACATAAAAATAATTAAATTTATTTGTAAAATGAAAAAAAAAAAGCATAAAAAATTTATTTCATAGCAAAAAAAAATATACATATGTATTGGACTTCATTCATAATAATAATTATAAATAAGACTTATGTTCCTTATTTTAATCAAACTTAATTGCTGTCACCTTCAACGATAAGTCTTCTCTTACGAAATTGTATAATATCAGATTCATCACTGGATATTATCTCATTAGATTCACTTTCTACAGTTGTTGTATGGATTTTTGCCGTAGTTTGCTGAGACTTGTCAGGAAAAAAGTCTGAAATAAGCATCTGTTTTTTATTTTTTGTTATATTTTTGTAGACTTCTTCATACTGACTTAAAAGTTTATTAACATCTCGTTGAAATTTGAGAGCTCGTTCAACATTCGGATCATGTTCTTGAAAAAAGTTTCCTAATTTTCTTCCTAACACAAGTCCCTCGTTAACGATTTTTGCTGTGAAAGCATTGGGTTCATAGTTTTTAAAATCCATGAATTCATAAACACATACAATTTGGCTTTGGACACTTAAAGGGGAATTCCCATTTTATTTTGTGTTCTTATCAAAGAACAACATATACATACATATATAAGTTAATGACAGTAGAGCATGTATACGTCTGAAGTGTTACCAGATTTATAATTAAGTATGTATAATAAATTCGCGCGCAGTCAAAATTTGGCATTTTTTAAAAATTTTACTTTTTAAAATTTTGATTTTAAAAACCGTGTAAGATCGAAAACGTGCAGAACGAGTAGCGTGTAAAACGAGGGAAAGGTGTACATCTCTACGCCGTGATGCACCTTTTTTTTGGACTTTTTATGATTTTTATCTTAAACTAACTTAATTCTATGTAAGTTGGCCACCATGGTCAACTGTTTCGCCGTTTGGAAGAGCCAACGCCGATGGATACCGGTTCTGGTGCAACCACCAATAAAAGTGCCGTTATTTGGCACACTCTCTCCTGTCCCGAGCAGAGATCGCTCTACTGAAACGGAGGAGATCCTCGTGGCTGCGAGCGCCATCCGGCTCGTATTGGAGTTGCCTGTACACTGTTTGGCGTGCGACATGGAAGATCAGCGGGCATCACTCCATATCCTGTATTAGGCCAATTTTAACGAGATAGAGTAATGCTTACGGTGGAATAAGGCCGTTGAGGCACTCTCTTTCATGGTATATAGTGTTTGGGTAGTAAGCCCCAAAGATCAGACTGTTCGAAGAAGTCATAGCTCGTGCAATGTGCCTTCTGATCAGGAAAATGTTCACTATTCTACCACCTACCCCTATTTTTACATAGCGATATTAGTACAGTGAACTCGTAAGTCGCTTCCTAAGTCGAATTGTCACAGCATACCAAAATGTGTTAGAGTTAGAGAGATTTTCAAACATCATACCAGTTACCAATCGTCCACCGACTTCACTTCTCACCCCGCAAACAGCATAGAGCAGAGATGAGAACGAAACCGGTTTCTTATCTTTCTCATACAATAATCTTTTTCTCACTCACTAAAGTTTAGGGCTTCAATCCGTTTCGGCTTGATTTTTTTTTTAACTTACGCTTTTACTTTCTCAGTGCAACTGTCATATTTTTATTCGTTCTTATTGGCAAGATTTTAGGGATTCAAGGTGCACGGAAATTAATGGACAACAGTATCCAGCGTTAAAAGAAGCATGTCCTGCACAAGGCTTGCTAGAAGACGACAACCAATGGGACTGCATACTTACTGAAGCAGCATTGAACTGTACGCCAATACAAATTAGTCTACTATTCGCTATAGTTTTTCGGTCATATACATATCCACACACACTTAAAATAAGTTAGTTATTATTTAATTGACTGAATATTCAATAGAATCAATTTATATGGCGAAACAACATTTGCCGAGTCATCTAATAATATAATAAAAATAAGGGTGACGTTACAATCGGAAATAGAAACCACTCGTGTTATTCGTGCTTTTGCTCTATGCCCACTCCGTCCAGCGAAGTTTCAGAATCCTTTTCTAGACAGGAAGGCCCTTTGAGCATTGCCAGTGACTCGAATGAGATAGAGCCGTGAAAGTTTGCAAATTCGTGGATCGACTGCGGCACCCTCGGCGTAGGTTACGACACATCAATCTTCTTCTCTACAGCGATATGAGAAAAGTTATGCCATCTACCTTACCGAGCACATGGCAAATAAAGTTGAGCCAGATCTGTAGAAACACATTAAGCACAACAATCTCTGCCAAGAATCTAAGAATGCAATCTTGACTGTTTGAATAAACACAGTTCAGTTGGGCCACAGTAACTGGCCGCCACTATATGCAGTCTCACTAAGGACAGGGTATGACCATTGTGATAACGGGCGTATTTTGTTGTGCTTTTGATAAGGCATTTGCTGACAATAATTCGTGGCTTCATTCGACCATGATATTGAAGAACTAATTCTCGTGGTGACTTTTCCTTCGGAAGTAAGAACCACTGCAATTGCATAGATGGTGCACAACGTTTTCCCATACATCGCTATATCGTTTCTGCAGCTCTTTCAGCAGTCGTAGAGCAGATTAGATTCTGTCTGAGTTCACATGGCTCAGTAAATAGAGAGATTCTGTCTTATCATTCCAAGCAGGCTGTGTGATCATCTCTCACTTGCACTAGGCCTTAGTTGTGTCGTATTGAGGCACCACAAATGAACCTTCAGACCATCTACTATTCGTGTGTTCATCAAACGCCAAAAAATGTTTAACAGTATCAAATACAAATACGATACGATCGATTTTGCCAATGGGACTTTCGATAGCATGTGTAACTTGGCCAGAGGACACTGTGTTGTCTCCTCTGCTATGGTACATACTAGTCGACTCTCAGTTGGATTCTCTAAATGGCTCTAACATCAGGCCATCTACGTACGGGATGAAGTAGCCCTACTTCCTGTAGGATCGTGCGTAGCGGATGTGTTGTCAAAAGGATAGGCGGCTCTAGGTGTGATCGACGATTGGTGTTTCAGGAATGGTCCTTCAGTCAACTGTCTCAAAACAGGGGTTGTCCTCTTCAGGAGGAGGAGGATATTGACTGGTCTGACCTAACTCACGTTTCTCCGGTGAAGAGAAATATCTTGACAGTTACTATAGATAGAATACTTCTCTGGAAAAAAAAACGTCGAGTTGAAAATCTCCAAGGCGCTGTCAATTTTCTGGCAGTGTAAGGGATTCTCGGTAAGTCTGGGGATCTATCACCAAAAAGATGCACGACAAGGTCCCTGCTCTCTTACGCTACGGTATCCATGCGATCCTAATGCACACGACCAATATTTTAAAGAACAGGATAGTTAGGAATGCCAGTCCTCTCTGAATTTGATCAACAGCCAAAATTCATTAAGATTGTCTGGGTCCCGTGTTATCACGGGATCGCTCCAAATCTAAGATCGCCGGTGAACTGGTTAGACAGGGATCAGAGAAGACTGGGTTCAGGACCTGAACCTGCGCTGGGACTATCTGCGTCCTTGGTTAGAGCTTCCATCGATGGTTGCGCCTCTCGAGAACACACTCGAAGATGAAATTACTCTCCAGACAGACTCCATTGCAGACAGATTGTAAGACAACCGCGACTTTCTTGTTATCCCTTGCAAGAAAAGATTGAGACGTATTACAGGCAAAAAAAACGGTCGCCTCGCCCAAAGCCTCGGCGATGCATGTAAAGAAGATGATAACACTGCCAAGCACTTCCTCTGTCACTGTCCCGCCTTTGCTAGGAGCAGGTGGCAGGTTTTTTGTGCTGATTTGGTGCGACCTGTAGATGTAGGCTTCCCATCATAGAAGATCCTCCTTCCCTTAGAAGACCAACAATTTACAGCGAAAGTAGGCTGCTGCCTTAGCAATACAATGGACCAGATTTTAGGTCTGAGTGCTTCAGTGTAGAGCTTAGGAAACTCGGACTAAACAAAATAATAATCATCGATGACAGATCTTCACTCCTTTTAGTTTTTAGTCAAGCCAGCAGCTTCCTTGATGATAGTTGCATACATAGATCCCTAAAAATGACGCCAGCGCCCACGCCTTTGACCATCTTCGATCCATCTCAGAGCACCATCCAGTGCCTCAGACTTTTACTAGAATCTGGTGCTAGTTGAGAAGTTTTTCTAGAAGACGAGCAAAGCAAGCAGAAGATTACTGTCCATGTCAATGATTTGACAGTGCCCAGAATGCAGTCCCTTCTTTTTCACAGTACGTGTTTTGGATTAACTCCAACCTTTCAATACAACAAATCTATTTCGTTCGGAAAACGACACTCCATGGTGACATGCATTGTACAAGAGGGGGAAAAAAGTGCATTCCCCTGTCACGTTAGGCAATAAATTCTCAATTCTCTCCGAGAAATCTGTAATTTTCTATTTTATTCGCTTCAGAATGACATTTACGAGCTTCAAACAAATCTTTGAACAAAGTGTGTGCCAATTTTTATGAAAACTTATTTATCGCATGAATACAACTCAATAAGTGAATTTCAAAACGTCAACATATTTCCTCTCACTTAAAATCGCTCAATTTTAACAACCTTAAACCCATTTAAGCTCACCATCTGTTTCGAAAAACAAAGTCTCTCCACCTTGTTGTGATTCTATTTGAAATCACTTGGAATTCATTTTCAAATTCTACTTGTTTACTTATGTTTTAAATACTTTCTAATGCTCAGATCAACGTGTAATAAGTTCTCCCCAGGCGCGGGAAAAATCAAAAATGTAAAAAAAAAAACGAAATATTTTCGCATTTTCTTCTTCGGTTCATTCACTTTCCAACGTGTCGCCTTAATCCAATTATGAATGTTATCACGGTAAAAATCTCATTACGTTATTTTCCTTGTTTTTTTTTCGTTCTTCTTCTTCCATTTTTCCACCTCCCACCAGTGCGATAAATTACAAAGTCTAAGACCAGGCAAAAAAAATAAAGAAAGCCCTGGCTACAGCGACAGAGGGTGGGTATTATATTTAAGTAAGTCTCTTAAGGGACACTTTTTAAATCGGCTTTAAGATAGCGACTGTCCGGGAATGAAAGGAACACGAAATGATTGCTGCTCTGGCATGGAGACGTCCAATTTTTTTAAAAATTTTCTTTCATTTCCCTGTAAGATGAAACTTCAAATAATGAGATTTATGAAGGCGTTCTTGGATAACGATGAGTGATTCATTGGAATAGTGACAGACGTTTGAATATGCAGTCTGGAGCATGGCATCGCTTTCGAAATGAGGTCTCAAACAAGTGAAGGCTTGAAGACACAAAACTTTGAAAGCGTTTCCACGTGTGCACATATCAGCCATCAGCATCGTCAAATAAGGCGCATACAAGCTTTAATTTAGCAATGAATTTACATACATTGCAATGCAGTAGCTAATTATAAATTCTCTTATCGCGAATGCATAATTTTGCATTTCACTCGCTGCCAGCTATAGACACTCCTATTATTCCACCAAGGGAAAAGTATCATCTGCGAATTGTTCCATGAACTCCAACTCCAACTCGAACGTAATTCCATACGACGAACTATAAAATTGGCCTCAAGTTTTGTCGTTCCTAAAATCCTTACATCCTCTCCACAACGGCCATATGCACATCCCTTGTCGGCGGATGAAACTACACGAAGCACACTATCTCCAGCAGAAACCCAGAGGAAATTAAAGACTAAACCATGAGCAGTATACCCTTCTACCGTCAGACACCGTTCCACCACAACTATAAGGGTATTACAATATTTCTTTTCATAAACCGAGAGCACTACACACTGTATCCATCAGGCACTCATATAAACAGTCCTTCGGGTACGTAAGACGCATTGCCGAGAGCTAAAAACCCAAAAATCCCACTCATGATGCTTGGCATCCGGACTCTATCTCCTGCTCTATGCCTCTCGCAAGCACATAGACAGACAGTTGCTCGTGCAAAACACAAAACATCATTCAACCCAAAAATCTCGTCGGGATGGTGCCTTATCCTCCATTGAGATTTGGATCCTAATTAAGACGCGTAGATATTGTTAACACTTACTTATATTGGCAACTTTTCAAAAAAGGACTTAGCCATGCATTAAAAGAGGAAATTAAAATGTAGCAGAGTGTGTCGACGGTAAGCACATTGATGTCCTTTTTATTGTTTCAAAATGTGTGTGCTGGGTATGCCGGGGTATTTTATAGTTGGTGGTGTGATGAGCACGCCATTCATGCTTCTAATGTGTTAGTGAGGAGAAATTTAACGGCAGAGATAGTTTGGTTTTTTTTTTTCGAAACTTTTACTCAGCATAAAAGGACACATTTTGTTTCCTTGGTAGACACCCCTTCCGTTAGTCAAAGCGAAGCATAAGTGGGCTTAAACGCATTGTGGTTGTTTTTAAATGTTCGAGTAGATTTGCTTTTGTGAGGACTCTATGTGGTACTTCACTGGGAGTGGCTGCCATTTTTGACCCCCCATTCCTGCTCATCAGTCATCCGGATCAAGCTGTGACTGGGGAACGATGAAATCGTAACGAGGTTTGCATTTGTGAGACAATCTTCTACTTCTTCTTCACGGGCCCTACAGTCCGGGATGGACCTGAGCCCCAGCCAACAAGCATCTCCAGCCGGTTCGATCCAAGGAGGACTGGATGGCGCAGTTGGCAGAGGGTCCCCGGTTCGAATCCCAGTAAAAGCAAAGTTAATACGCTTTTATCTGGTTTTCAAATCTGGTCCAGTCACCATATGCCGTTGGGATCAAATTAACGACACTATCACTGGAGTGGTCAATCAGTGGTTGTAGTCCGACTGGGGGTATCACAGTCGACCAATATGGTCTAAGTGTGCTGGTGAATGCACTAACAGCCCCCCTACCTACCTCTACGTACCTACCCAACCTTTTATGATCGCACAATAAGTGGGTGGAGACAATATTGCGAATCTTATGCATCAACTGAAACTCTATCGACCACTCCACAATAAGCGCCGTTCACACGGTACTAAAAGTCGTACGACCAAGTCGGATGCCCAATAAAAAATCTTGACTTCATCTGGCCTTCATTCATAAGAGTAATTTGGGAGTATGAATTTGGAAGCACCTGGTCTTCTTACAGTTGATCAAATGGTTAATTTGGAGAATAAATTAATGAGATACGGGGGTTCAGGCGTGGATACTAAAGCGGAATACCTTTTAATCTGCCAACGCACAAAGAGAATTGAACGAAAGTTGTCCCGAAGAGTTGCGAAAGTAGTTGAGGATGGAAGAAATTATGAGCTTCAGTCTGGGGGCAGTTCGTCGCACTGCGGAAGACCTTGATCTGAGTACACGCTTTTGCATCTTGAGTCATCACTTTCAGACAGCGATTAATGCGAAATAAGGAAAACATACCAGCCGTACAGCAGAGGACCCTGTAGTGTCGATTCTTCACTGGCCAGCTTCACCCGTCTTATTTTGCATTTGGATGTGAGTCCATATCTGTATAAGATTGTGTTGACGCAAGAATAGAAGCCTTGCGACCACAGCCAATGTCGTGAGTTCGTTAATTCGGCACTGCAAACGTTGTTCGAGGCTTATTTTTGGCTCACCAGGTATGTCAACAAAGGAATACTCAACATCAGACTGTAACACTTTGCACACAGTGACATAAGCCACCAAACGGCCACACAGTGCGATAGGCCATAAGCTCCCATAAAATGTATTCGTATGCTTAGAAGTTGAAGGGCAAGTTGTAAAATCTCAGTACAGTTCAGGTCCGAAGGTCGAAATGATAAACATCTTGTTGGAGGGTGACTTCGAACAAATTCACCGGTTTTATGACGACTGGAAGTTGCTTATCAACTTTCTATTCATTTCAGGCCCACAAATTTAAGAAAGGTAGAATGATCTTCTTCCTTGGCTGGCGCTACAGTCTGGGGTAGACCTGGGCCTCAGCTTACATGCCTCTCCATCTAGCTCGGTCTTGTGCTAGTTGCTTCCAGTCACGCAGGTTCAGCGGATTGAGGTCAGTTTCCAGCTGCGTGAGCCACCAGAGGCGTAATCTTCCTTTACCGCGTTGTCTCTCGGGCTTGAAGTCGAAGACTTTCCGAGCCAGTGTCCATTCGCTCGACATGACCAAGCCCTCTGAGACGAGAGACTCCAACTGTCGTTGTACAGCCCATCATTCAGTCTCCTCCTCCAAACACCATCAGTACATACGGGACAAAATATAACACGAAGAACTTTCCTCTCGAAGCGACCAAGAAGCCAGCGTGATACTCGATGATATATCTGAAGTGTCTAGTTCCAACAAGAAGGGGCTGCATTCTACAAAATGAGCCCACCGCTCTAAGCTGTGAAGGAAGGAATTTTGCGACTACATAGATCATCTAACGACGAATTGGCCCCAGCATTGCCGGAAAAACATTTTTCAAAGCGCTATCACTAGTAACAAAATATGCCACTTTAAAGTCCAGGTTGCCACAAACCGAAATATACTTAAAAACAAACTTTTGTTGTGACGACTTTTTAAAATCCTTTATTTCGAGTTCATCTTGCGTAACTGAGTAAATGGTCGCATATGTCGAGGATATTCACATCATTGGGAGAAGACAATGAGCTGCCAAAAGCCCAATCTAAGGCTTATACCACAAAATCCAGCCATCCAAGGGGATCAGAGAAGGAGAACCAAGGCCTTGACTTTTACTTCAGGTACCAATTAAGTTCATGAATTTTTGAACAATCCCTGTCACTCGGTAAAGTGCCAAGTAGGGATGTTCGTTATTGACGTCGATGTCAACATCGTTGGCTGAACATCGAATTCAAAACATCGATGTTCGTATCATCGATGCTATGGAATGCATTTATATAATTCCGACTAACTGTGTAAAAAACTACATACAAGCATAGTTCGTTACCGCACACTTGACATCAAGCGAAGAATGAAAGAATACATTAAGTACCAAGAAACTCAAAGCATTTTGTATACTCGGAAAAACAAGCTTTGTTATCAGACTCAAGTCGAAACATTCCATGAACCAATCCACGAACTGATCAGTGGTCTTTCTAGGAAATGCCTTCGTCAGTATGATGAAATTCTAGAAAATAATTCTTTATTGCTAACATCGAGGGCCGATAATTTGGGCTTAACGATGTCAAAACATCGATGTTTTGCCATCATTGATGAACATCGAGCAACCCCTGTACGAAGCCAATCTTTAACGTCTTGCTGTTCTTGATATCGCTCAGAGTCCCACACGACCATGGTGGTATGGCAACGCTTGTTTAGTAAACGTCGATAGAAATATGTTCGTTTTTCAAATTTTCACCAGAGTGTCATATTCTATCTTTTTTTTTATAATTTGCGCGTGCTCAAGGGATTGCTAATACCCTTATGTGTCCGGGGTCAAGACACAGCACGGGCCGAAGGTATAGGAGAGGAGGTACCTGTGCACATTGGTCTTGATTATCTGCGGGTGGTAACCTGTGGGAAATATTAGGTTGGGAAGAGCATATTCGTCAACAGATTAAAGTGGCACAGTGCGATTTCTATGAAAAAACTTCGTGCCACATCAGCGACGTTGATTGGTCCACCCCGCTACTTCAAATCCTTAGTTAAGACTACCAACATAAGACATTTGTATAAAATCGAGGCATAATTTCACAAAGGCTGCACTTATTATACCGAGTCTTGCCAACTTTAACCACATGAGTGACGTGGTTTTGCATGTATATTGCATAATGGCGTCCTTACTTGTCACTCTGTGCTATACGAACGATCTGAACTACTTGTCGTATGAGATTTCAACCTGTGCCTCCTTCAAACAAACATACTCGGACGGCCGATTCGTGGAAACTGTAAAGTATAGTGTGGTCGGGACCATTGTCAAAGGATAAGTGGCTTAAAATACCAAAGACACCCACCCTGTACATCTACAGAACAATTTTTCCTCTAAAACCGTCGCAATCTCCTTGGGATTTGTGGGACCAACGCTCAATAAATGGTCCGTATGCTTCATTAAAGACCTCTCCTCAGCCGAGACTTTAACAGTGTGTATTACATTTTTGTTTCACTTTTTCGCGCACTTAAATCCCTATAAGGCACACACCCACCTCGTACAAGGATAAATACCCTGCAACATAAATCATTTATTCGAAGCCCACCCATCGGAGCGCAGGTGATGCCCCAGAAACGTGCTGCAAGTGTCAATATCGAGGGGGGTTGGCAAATATGATGTGAAATATTTCGTTGTCAAATGCGAAACAACAACCCTTCTGGACCGTCCTGGCGGCTCGGTATCCGTTTCAACGTCTAAGCCCTTGCTGTGTGTGGTTGGCGGCCGGCTAATCGATTTTTGATTGAATATAGGCATTACATGGTATCAATAAAGCGAAGCACAACGATGCAAGGGTGAATGTTGCGAGGACTGTGACGAGATGACGGAGGCTGGAACAAAGTGAATGTGACTGGCTCATGGGGAGCATGCTGTGCCCGAGTACGTGTGTCATAGGGTTATTTAACGGCATCACAATGGGGTTGAATAAACAGCAAACACAGGTTTCGTGTGGTAAAAATCCAAATATGATCACTTCATAATGTGACGTTGATAGATGATAGTCATTTTGAAGAGGGTGGCGGATTATCCTGTGCCGAGGGAGAGAGTTTTGTTATTCTTTTTCCGTGTTGATGCCTCTCAGGTGATGCAGCAGTGGTTAAGGGTTATGAAGTATGACGGCACTGGGTGACTAGGTGTACACTTTATTTAAAGCTATTAGACGGCTGTCTGCTTTAAAGGGAGACTTTATAGATATTTTTGTATGTATGTGAAGTGGACCCGGCTTGACTGGGCCAATAACTGTTTGCAATAGCATTTTTTTGACGAATGAATTACCTGAGAAAAGATTAAGATTTATTCTTGAAGACCCGTTTGACATTATCTCTTGTTGAGAACGCTGGCACCTTTATGCTGTAAGCTCACTTTGGACGCTGACTGTGTATTCTTCATAAAGAAAATATTAAAATTTCCGTTTTCATTCAAATTTCTTTCCTTTTTTGCAATTCAGACATGCCCCCGTTTCTCCTATTGGCCGTACGGATAGAAATTGCGAGAGATTTTGAGGTAACTATTACATTTTATGGTAAACGTTACAACTTTAACCGATAGAAAATAGAAATAATAAGAAATAATAAAATCTGTATCGCTTCGCAAACTACACAAGAGTGATCTTTATTCATGTTCACTGCTCTCACACCGGTAGTCCTTTTACATGATTATTTTTCTTAGAAGAGTGCCTGAAGACGTTATAAGGGCTGCTACACTACTAAAAGTTAAATCGCAGCATTCCGTTCAATCGCGGTTTTACAAAAGCGTTGGGATGCATTTTTTTGCTGGGGTTTTAGTTGGGTGTGAAGTGAACTGAAATAGAACGTGTGCTTTTGACAGTCAAAATTTGAAATTACTAATGAATAAAGTTCCAGTAAAAAAATTGATTACTTGCACAAATAGTTACCTCAGTTTGCAAAATTCAAACTTAGAACGAGCTCGATGTGACGAAGCGAGTTCAATTGACTGACCAGATATCCGACGCTGAATTTTACTTTCGAAGACACCAAGAATCACTTGATAGATAGATAGATAGTTCTTTATTGCGCATAAAACATTAACAAGGCTCTAGTACCACACGTTTTACAATTTAGAGATATGATAACTAGTATCTGAAATCTGTAAAATTATAATATAACAAGAAAAAAAAAAGAAGTCAACACTGCTTACATATTGAGGAAGTATCCGAAGGGAAAAGCGAAAAAAAAACCCTCTAATTTAATGACAAAATAAAGAAAAAAAAAGTAAGTAAATAAATAATAATAATAATAATATGTAATAATAAATGTATGATTGATACACATATGAAAAGATACATAAATAAATAAATAAATAAATAAATAAATCAATAAATAAATAGATAAATAAATAAATAAATAAATAAATAAATAAATAAATAAATAAATAAATAAATAAATAAATAAATAAATAAATAAATAAATAAATAAATAAATAAATAAATAAATAAATAAATAAATAAATAAATAAATAAATAAATAAATAAATAAATAAATAAATAAATAAATAAATAAATAAATAAATAAATAAATAAATAAATAAATAAATAAATAAATAAATAAATAAATAAATAAATAAATAAATAAATAAATAAATAAAAAATAAATAAATAAATAAATAAATAAATAAATAAGTAAATAAATAAATAAAAAATAAATAAATCAATAAAAAAAATATCAAGGAAAAACTAAATAAATAATTTAAATATGTAGATGTACATATGAATATAAGTACAAAGAAAAACAAAAACATATAAATAAATAACTAAATATAAAAAAACAAGTGTTTATAGAGTCAATTTTAAGCACTGTTGTCATTTAATCTTCTAACTAAGGGATTTTCCACAAAATCGCAGCGGGCTAGAAAACGTTGGCTTAATTTCTGAATTTTATCGAAGATCAATTCAACATTTGCCCTTTGGTGAATATCATTTGTAGAATGATGCCGCGGTAATTTTAATATAATTTCTAGTAGCTTATTTTGTGAAATTTGTAATTTCTTAACATGACATTTGGCGCAATTTCCCCACACCTGACAGCCGTAAAGTAGGATTGCTTGGAACACAACTTTGTGGATTATTACTTTATTTTCATTGGAAAGCTTTGACTTGCGGTTAATGAATGGATATAACATTTTGATCGCTATGCCAATTTTTCTTAATGTATGTGTTATGTGAGCACTAAAGGTTAGCTTGGTATCCAAATAAATTCCTAGGTATTTTATAGAAGGTTCCCATCTTATACTTGTCCCGTTAACTTGCAACTGACCACTAGGGAGAAAACAAGCTTTTCTTTTCCTAGTAAAGAAGATAGCTTGTATTTTATCTTCATTTAATCTAATTTTCCATTTGTTTAAATAAGTTTGAATTATGCTCCACCCATTATCAAGATTCCTCTTAATGTCGAGAGCGAATTCGTGGGAAGAGAATATCGCCGCATCGTCAGCAAATATAGCTATTTCACAATTGGGTACAGAGGGCAAATCAGACGTGAATAAATTATACAAGACAGGTGAAAGGACAGAGCCCTGGGGAACACCGGATTGAAAGTGGATAGTATTGGAAACATCATTATTAACGTGCACTTTAAAACGACGATTTGACAAGAAACTACGGACAATTTTACAGAGAGAAAAATGATGAATGATCATTTTATAAATAAGCCCATCATGCCAAACAGAATCGAAAGCTTTTTCGATGTTAAGTAATATCATGCCCGTTGACTTACCTACTGCACGAAATGATATAACATGTTTACAGATCCTTAGGACTTGATGGGACGTACTGTGGTAGCGCCTAAGGCCGAATTGCTCGTTAGGAAGAATATTTAGTTCTGCAATGTGCTTCTAGACTTTCTCCTTGAGAACCTTTTCATAGATTTGCTACTTAGCAAACTAATTGGTCTATAACTACTAGTCAAATTGGGGCAGCTTACCAGCTTTGGGTATAGGCACCACCTTAGCAATTTTCCATATGTTTGGAAAGTATTCCATTTAAAGGCATGCAATTATAATGAATGACAAATGCTCAAAACCAGATTTAGGCATCTCTTTAATGTATATATTTTTAATTTGGTCAATTCCTTCGGCTTTTTGTGTAGTTAGTTCGCTGATCAAGAACACAATGTCTTCCACATTTATAAAAAAAACTTGAAGGCGGAGAACTATTGTTATTGATCAGAAAATTTTGAATGGTACGATCCACTAAGACCAATTCCATATAACACCAATATGATTCTGGTCCTTAGAGCAGTGGCTTCAGCTGTTTTGCTTCATTTGGAAAGATACCCAAGGGCGATTCTTAGTCCGATATCCACTAAGTTGTCACTTGGGGAGTTCATGTTTGCCCGAGGCAGACAAACTCCCTTACTTCCACAAAATTATTGATGTCGTTCGTCCTGGGATATTTGTGACGGAAAGATTCATACCCGTCGCTTTGTCCATGTTCATCTTCGAAGACACGTTGCGAACGCTCGGCAATTTCACCTGTTCATTGTTCATTGTTTATTTATTGTGGCAGTAATTTTACAATGGTTTTACATTTCATTTATGCTTTCAGAGATTCGGCTTATTTGCCTTACTACTAAAATATTAATAAAATTTCTTAAATAATATATCACATATGTAATTTGAAGGAAAAGCCACCAAAAACCTTCATGAAAAAACTCAGTGTCTCTAGAGGGAAGAGAAAGGTGAGTTTATAACTTGATTTCAAAAGTTAAAAACAAGTATCACATAAGTCAAGAAGGAATAATAAATAAATAAATAAATAACATAAATAAAGTATAAGTAAATAATTAAATTGATAAATAAATAAATTATAAGTAAATGAATAAATAAATAACATAAATGAATTATAAGTAAATAAATAAATAAATAAATAAATAAATAACATAAATAAATTATAAGTAAATATATAGATAAATAAATAAATAAGTAAGTATGAGTAAATAAATAAATAATAAAACTATGAATTAATAAATGGACGAACGATCAATAAATAAATAAGCAAATATATATGTAATTAAATAAATAAATAAATAAATAAATAAATGAATATATATAGTTGGATAAATAAGTTAAAAAAAAGAAAATGTATATTGCACTATTACGAAACAAGATTTGAAATCAAGTTATTTTCAGATGTTAAGCCTGAGATATTATATTTATGGTTTAGTTTTTCAATTCTATATATAATCATTTCTACGTTGGATATTTCATGAAGTACCTCAGTAGAGAAGAACCATGGTAAGTTGAAAATCATTTTCAAAACTTTGTTTTGGGATATCTGAAGTCTGCGCAGATGACTCTTTGCACAATTGCCCCAAACTGGTGACCCATAGAAAATTATGGCTTGGAAAATAGCTTTAAAAATTAATAACTTGTTTTGAATATCCAAGTGGGAGTTTCTGCAAATAAATGGATAAAGAATCCTCGTCGCGACATTCACTTTTTTGATAGTTTCTTGGACATGTCGATTGAATGTTAAGCGTTTATCTAAATAGATGCCTAGATATTTTACACTGGACTTCCACTCAATCTGAACGCCGTTGAGTAGAAGGTTTTTGCTAGGAAGGAGACAAGCTTTTCTTTTGCGAGTAAAGAAAATGGCTTGGGTCTTCGACGCATTAAATTTAATTTTCCAGCTATTACAATATCCTTCGAATATATTCAAGGCCGATTGCAAGTTAGTTTCAATACTGAAACCAGTTGAATCGGATGAGTAAATACACGTATCGTCGGCAAATAAGGCAATATCACAGTTAGAAAATCTTGGCAGATCACAGGTATATAAGATGAAAAGGACTGGCGCAAGGACAGATCCTTGTGGAACGCCTGCGTTAATTTGTACTTCTTCTGAAAAGTGCTTATTGATACAGACTTTATAACTTCGAGCTGAAAGAAATGACTGTATGATCTTTATAAGATACATTGGTAGATTAATACTTAATAGCTTATGTAGCAGGCCATTATGCCAGACAGTATCAAACGCTTTCTCTAAGTCTAACACTACCATACCAGTGCTATTGCCTTCTGAAAGATTTTGCTTGATATGCTTTGTGAAGCGATGCACTTGGTGAACAGTGCTATGAAAAGCTCTGAAACCGAATTGCTCAGGGGGTAAGATGGCATTTTCGTCAACGAAAGACATTATTCGGTTCTTAATAACTTTTTCGAGGCACTTGCTAATAGAGCCTAGCAGGCTAATGGGCCTATAGCTGCCAGGCAATTTAGGCGGCTTGCCGGGTTTTAGTATTGGTATTATTTTTGCAGCCTTCCAGTTTTTTGGGAAGTAGCCCAGTTTTAGGCAGCTGTTAAAGATATCAGTTAGGTGCATCAAGGCGGAGTTGGGTAGATTTTTAAGACAGGTATTGTTTATTCCATCGAAGCCAGGAGATTTTTTCGTTTTTAGATTCCGAATAGTATTTTTTATTTCTGATGGTGTTATTAAGGTTATAGTACCTGGCAGCGCGTGTGAATTAATATAGTTAGTTGATTGTTCAACAGAGACTTGTATATGAGGGGGGTGGTATGATATTACTAGAAATCTGAAAGTTGTTTGAAAAGCTGTTAGCTAGAGCATTAGCTTTTTCACTGCATGAGAGCATAACAGAATCCCCAACTTCAAGTGGAGGAATATGGTTGTGTTTTTTCTTTATCACTTTTGTTATATTCCAGAACGGTTTGCTACCCTTATCTAAACATTGTAGCCTTTCGTTCCATGAATAGTTTCTAAAATTCGCAATTGCAAATTTAACTAGGGCATTCATTTTTTTGTATTCTCCTAGGTAAAATTCGTTTCTCGTACGGCTCCATCTGGATCTGCACGTATTTCTTAGCGTTATCATCTGCCGTATGTATAGTGGAAGAACGTTTTTTAAATGGTGGGTTATGGTTTTCTTAGGCACCGAACTCTCAATACTTTCCAAAATAGCATTGGTAAATGTATTGACATTTTGGTCAATATGAGATTCACTTGTACCTTGAACTAGCCCATTTGCCAATTTTGTTTTCATCTGTCTCTTAAAAATGGTCCAGTTGGCTTTTTTAAAGTCAAATATTTGATTTATTTTATGCACAGGAGAAGATAAAAGTGTACATTTAACAGGCAAATGATCAGAACTTAGTTCGTTAAGGGTTATAGGTGAACTGAAAAGGTCAGGAATGTTTGTTAGGAATATATCTAATGTCGACGGGTTCCAATTACTGTTTGATGGAACATACGAAGGACTAGGTGGATAAAGAATATCAAATGAATGCCTTGAGTTTAAGTCAGCAAGAATGTTACCCCAAGTGTTAGCCCTCAGACAGCCCCAATGCCTATGCCTGCCATTAAAGTCACCGCCTATTAGGTACAAATCGTTAGTATTAACGAGTCTTATCAGATCATTATGTAGATCAATGCGCTTTTGTGCCGTGGGTCTTCCACCTGGGAAATAACTACTATATATTTTCAGTGACATACCATTGTCAAGAGGTACTTCAATTCCAATACTTTCGATTAAATTCATACTTTCTAATGGGAGTACTTTGTGTTTGATTGAGTTTTTTACTACGATGGCAACACCGCCACCACCTCTCTCTTCCCTATCCAGACGATAAGCTTTATATCCGGAGATTGAGAGACGATCAGCTGAATTCAGCCATGTTTCTGATAGAAGTGCTAAATCTATATTACATGCATCAAGGAAAGCAGTAAATTCTTCTTGTTTACCTCGAATGCTTCTAGCATTCCAACAAATTATGTTCATATTACTTATATTCATTTCTTAGAACTATACACATACTTAATTGCCAATTGAGTGAATGTGTTAAATTGTTCCGCCTTTGTAGTGCAATTGCTGAGCAAGGTGATCATCTCTGCTGTAAGCCTGTTGATCTCTTCTAATGAAAAAAGCTCTTCGCCGGTCTTTGCATTATTGTTGTTGGTAGTTGTTGACCATGCGTTCGATGTCGTGCGAGTGTTAGTAGGTGCGGGTGCAACGCCAGCTGTTGATTTGTGATGTGATGGAAGAGAGGGGAAATCCATGACGTTTGGTACGAATGTTGGTTGTACGTTTTTAACACGATGGATTTTGTTTTTGGCCGCAAGCTTTTCCCTCATTTCTAGAAAGCTTTGACGACTAACACAATTAAGATCAGTAGATTTATGTGTTCCACTGCAGTTGGCACATTTAATGTTTTTGGAGTTACACTCATTAGTTTTGTGACACTCGGAGCAGACAGCGCAATGAGTCTTGATGTTGCAATTTTTTCCCCGTGCCCGTACATCTGGCAATTATAGCACTGCGTAATTCTGTTTTGTTTTCTTCTTGAAAAGTCCCATTTGACTTGGGTTTTAAACACAGATCTTAAGTTTTTTTTTGAGTTCAGCTAGACGTACGGATCCGACTTCAAGGAACACCAAGTAAAACACATCGGTGAAATGTTCATATTGTTTTTTGATGAGCTTTACATTTTGACATTTCAATCCAAGTGAAATCAGTTCATTTTTAAGTTCATCTGTTGACATTTCCTCCAGTCCATACAACACAACTTTAAATGACCTTGCCGTAGGAAGGTCATGAGTGAAGAACTGCAACTTCTTCGATTTTAAAATCGCGCATAATTTCTGATGCGAATCAACACTTTCACAGTTAATTTTTATTCCGATGCTCATTTTCTTCAGACAATAGTTCTCGATTTTAATTTCACGAAGTAGAGCATGAATTTCACCAGCACTTTTCTGTAAAACACACACCGATGGAATTTTATCTTTTTTTTTGTCTGTGGCTCGACTTAGCACTTCATCGCATTCGATGTCTGAGATATCCGTGTCCGGGTGGGTTTGTAAAGGGAGGAAAAAATTGCCTCTAGGATTTTTATCTCTAGAGCCCATTTTACGAACTTTAGTGTTGGAAGACATATAGTCTTCAACATTAGGTGACCGGTCGCGTTTGGGAATTTTGATTTGGGCGTTATGAACGATCGCTTAAGGGAGAAAGTCTTCCTCGTTCAAAGCTCCGAACAGAACTGAATTTCACCTGTGTAACTCAACAATTGGACTGATTTGTAGAAGATAGTGAGTTTCGGTCTTACAGCTGCCCAAAACCCGATACAGGTTTTCAACGGGTTAGCAATTTTGGACCAAAGAACAAGCGGATTATGAATTCTGAACTAAAATCGAATGCTCTATTTGCCGGGTCAGAAGCCACGTATGGCTAGCCTTTTGATAATAAATACAGTGGACTCCCCCTAAGTCGAATTGTCACGGGATACCATAATTTGTTCGAGTTAGAGAGAGTTTAACTTAGAGAGAGGTTTTCTTATGGAAAGTTGAGGAAAGTGTATATAAAATACTGCAAAAGAGTTCGAAATAGAGAGATTTTCGACTTAGGGAGAGTTCACTGTATAAGCGGCACTCTGCCGGGATACATGTATCTCTATATCTAGTTGCTAAACAAGATATGACATACATTAGCAAAACAATTCAGTATGTATTTCCTTAAATGGAGAAGGATATTCCCAAGCCTTCACCAGGACAAACAAGTGTTGTGGCTAGGATTCCCATGGATAGAACAATTATTTCAATAAGAAATGTTATCCAGAGAACTAAATATTAGAGAAATACTCGACTCGAGATACTGACGTATTGAGGGACTGTTTGACAGTTAATCTGGAATTACTGAAAGCTAATCACGAAGCCATTAAGCCATTCTTTGATTGGTTTTTTTGGTAAAGAAAATTATACAATTAATTTTAAAAAAGTACTACATATGTGATGCCGACTTAGATGCCATTGTTTTCGAATTGACTAATGTCAAGCATTAGTAGATAAAGAAATCTGCTTTTATACGGTCTTCAAGTGGTTTCTAAAACCAGTATGAACCAAATATTGACTGAAAACCTTAGCTCTGCAGGGACATGAAAATTACAAAATATGCTCATTGTAGTTCGCAAGACATAAAGCTATATCCTTCGTTCCAGGGCGAAAACTTTTTATTTTGCTTACATCCACTAAAATATCTTAAAACCATTTCAGAACAGATGTTTCCAATTTAAGAATCAACCTTATTTAAAACATCTTCTTCTCGGCACTAACGTCCTCAGTACGTCTCTTGTCCATTTGAACGGTGACCCGTTCCCATTTGGCATTCCATTAAATTCGGTTCTTCTCAAGTATTGTCCTTGTTGAATTTGTTATCCACGTTCATTCAAACAATTCGAATAAAACGGGGTTAATCCTCACTTATCGAGCAGACCTCCATTTTTTCCACACCCCCATCACATAAAAACAAAGACGAACTGATTAAATCCCCTGTCATCAAAATCCATCTCCCTTTGACGGATTTGCCAACCTCCATTCAATCCTAGAGGATACACATAGCAGCACATGCATAAATAATTCTGTGTCGCTGTTAAGGATTTTCTGACGTTTCTCTCCCAATTCTCGTATATTGGCCAAGTAAACAAAAAGGGTTATTGAAAAATAAGGGTACACATGAACTGAATCGCTGGCAATTTTTCCTTCAACCACACCACAGCACCCGGAGAAAAAGACTGCCACTCTGAATGGGAGATGTCGACTCGATAAGATAAAATTAAAGGAGTCTGTATTCCGAACACACACATACACACACACACACTAATGAACGCATCTCAAAGATTCGTCATCTCAACTCTTCTCTTAGTTTGCCAGGCCCGCACCCACGTACATCCCAGTCAAGAATTAACATTTTATCATTAAAAGCACCCGCAAGACGATGGTCCTTCGCATCAGCTTCCTCCCGCCGCCCTTCCACCCATTGAATTGATTCACGTTCGTTCTTCTGCTGCATGCTACTCCCAGTGAATGGGATGAGAGACGATTTTAAATGAAAAGTAGCTGAGGGTGAGTGAAGAAGACGAACGAACGAGGAGCGGGAGAGGACCAAAAAACCAAGATTGGATTTTGATGTTCAAAATTGGAAAATGCCTTGGGCTTGACATTATCCTCGGCCTGTGTACATTTAAATTTCCCGAATTCACTCGAGAGTATTAATGGCTCTTGCGTTAAGTACTCCTCCAGTGATGTCTTGTGTAGTGGGTAAGCATTTTACACTTCCCGGGGTATACTGAACTGATAAGCTTTTTGTACTGAGAATACCTACCAGCAGTGGAGTGGGAATTAGCCAAAAGGCATCATCTGGCCCTGAAAGCATGATAACATTATGTGCTTAATAGTTGATTTCGGCTCTTGAGAATAATCAATTGTCATTTGGGGGGAGGAAATACAACTGAGCAGTGGTCTTACAAGATGTAACATAACCTCCACTTGTGAGGGAACAATAGAAGACGCAATAAGAGTGGTTAAGGAAGATGATGGGCGCATCTTGACGCTGGACTCTAACGTCTCCGACAAAAAAGATAAAGGAAGTTTAGCATGCATAAATTCTCCGTGTTCATTGATTATGCTACAGGAGATGTTTTTGGTGTGCATGGTGTTCTCCTTAGTACATAATGATCCACTCATAAGCGGAAGATTCACGTTTCGATCCCAGACATATCGACTCTCATTTTCATAGTACAAACTCTTTTCACTAATTTTCAGTGCCCAGAGAGTATAACAGTAAGTGAGGTTTCTCATTCTTCCAATTTGAGATCATTATCACACAGCTCCAAAAAGTTACAATACCACAACCAACAGAAGGGATTGCTGACGTTTAATGCTGCCCTTCTTTTTCGTATGTCACTACACTCAGGCATGGAACTGGCTAGAAATGACCAAACCTCCCCAACTAACGCGATCACTGGCTAGGAGTTAGGTGTTAGATCCATAGTTCGAAAGGAATGTTCAAACTAGGCTTGGCGTTGTATAGCACTTCTCCATGCACGGTGTCATATGAGGACTTCAAATCGACGAATAAGTGGACTTATTCGATCCATCATGCACTCCTTAGGCTTGATGTCACGCTAGTGAAAACCTATCAAGGGGCAGGTAAAGGGTGTTTTGTAAACACACTTATAAAAGATATTTTCGACAGTCCACCGGTCTTAAGCATCAATGCTTACGAAGTTCATACCTTTTGCATGCTGCTGCGAATGTCCTGAGGTTCTTAGTACGCAGCATTCTATTACTCTATGTTGAGTCCATCATAAGGAATAAGGCAGCGGATGATGTTGCGAGGATATGGGGCTGAAACCAACCCATCTCTGGCAATCCCACTTATTGAAACACCTCTTGCAGATGTGGAGACGAAAGCGGATGACAAATTCATAGGAGTCATAGAAAAAGTCGGATGTTATGGTCCAAGTTTAATACTGAAAAAAAAACGACTAACTCTTCCAATGCGTCAAAACGTTGCTTCTAATTTTCCGGTGCACTTACTTTCCTTATTCACTGTCTTACCCATGACTTCATATGCAAGGGCTGTGGTGATGAAGAACAAGTATACGATACTCCTAACCAGCCTTACCACTGATGCAGAATCTGCCAATTTAAATACAGACCTCTGGGAGAACACATCTTCCTAGAGTAGATGTGTGTCAAATCGAGTTTGCAAACCGAGTCAACCCGAGCTACATTTGTATCAAACCGAGTTCGCAAAACCGATGAAAAGACTCGACTAATTAAAAAAACTGCTGACGGTAGAACTCGGTGAAAAAACCAAAACCGACCCGAAATAAAATGGAATTGGAGAATACAACTTGATAACATCCATTCCATGTTGTTTGATTTCGTTTCATCGTCAAACCGAGTTAGCCAAATCGGGTTGCAACTCGGTTTTCTCCAACTCGGGTTAACTCGGTTTAAGATATTTTCGTGTGTCAACGCGAGTAAGCAAACCAAGTCAACCCGAGCTACATTTATATCAAACCGAGTTGTCAAAACCGATGAAAAGACCCGGGTGATTTACGAAAGAAGAAACTGCTGACGGTTCAACTAGGTGAAAAAACCAACCCGAAATGAAATGGAATTGGAAAATACAACTTGAATTGATGAAATGATTCCATGTTGTTTGGTTTCGTTTCATCGTCAAACCGAGTTAGCCAAATCGGATTACAACTCAGTTTTCTCCAACTCGGGTTAACTCGGCTTAAGATATTTTCGTGTGTCAGCTCGAGTTAGCAAACCGAGTCAACCCGAGCTACATTTATATCAGACCGAGTTGTCAAAACCGATGAAAAGACCCGGGTGATTTACGAAACAAGAAATTGCTGACGGTTCAACTAGGTAAAAAACCAACCCGAAATGAAATGGAATTGAAGAATACAACTTGATTTGATCCATTCCATGTTGTTTGGTTTTCTTTCATCGTCAAACCGAGTTAGCCAATTCGGGTTTCAACTCGGTTTTTTTCAATTCCAACTTGGTTTAACTCGGTTTAAGATATTTTCAGTTCGAAACATCACTATCCAAGATCTCCAGGATCTAACAAAAAAACCTACTAAGCTCCATTTCAGGATGGCAGTGAAACACAGACTTGACGGGTACATTGAAGTTGGGAAAAGGAGAAGTTCAACAAGGGCACCCTAGGAGTTCGTCAGGGCCTAAGTGGAACGTGGCTAGCCTAAATGATGGTAAGGAAGCTATGTCTTGCACAGTTGATGCAGTCAAAAAGCTGTTATTTCTTGTGGATGATGTGATTCAACTCGATGGGTACGCATTCTTTCGCCCACATCATACAGATGGTCATTCCCATGGCTATACCAATAAATACACACTATAACTCAGTTCAATCGCAGCTGCTCTCATCAAAGTAATCCCAATAGTTTCAGTTGGCAAATTTATAATTTTATTCATTCCTGAATCTTCAGAGCTTCAATAAAAATCTGCAAATATTGACTCCGTTCACCCCGTTTTAGGTTAACCAAGCTTTCGAAATTTCTTATAGCCTTCATAGCGAGATGGCCTTTTACACCGTTCGTGTCGACGACGCTGGAAACGAAGTGGACCGTCCAAAGACATCACGGAGCTATGATACACGTCGCTTTGATGGGTTTTCCAGTGTCCGTCAGGTAACCAGCAACAACTCAACAGCTGTGAGGTAAGTCCCTCGCAAACACCATCAAACTGATGTCCAATCGATGGCATCTTCAGATTTATCAATCCAGCTGCATTTGTTGAAAAATCTCAAGAACCAGATGTTTGCGATGAAAGTCTCAGTCAACTCGTTCCCCCACTCGATCTCAACTCGTCCGGCGAGACATTGCCCTCGGAAAATGGAAACGACGCGAGTTATCCCATTCAAAAGACCTGCGAGGTCAGCAAGATAACCAAATCGGAAGCGTTCGCCAATTGGTTGTCGGCAAAGAGGTAACACCCATCGATTGTCAACCTCCTCCCCTTTCAGTGATGACCCTTTTATGCAGGAAACTTAAGTCTCACGAGCTAGCGCAAAAGAGGGAGATAGAGAATGAAAAGCAGCGGCTCATCCGGGAGAAGAAGGCCATAGCCGAAGAAAAGTACAATGAGTGGTTGAAAAGGAAAGTGCAGTCCAAAGAGAAGCTGCCTGCTGAAAGGCAAATGCAGGAGTATCAGGTGTACCACTCAAACGATGATGACAATGAAAGCAACCGACGCGCCTGGGAACTGAACAAACAAGAGGAGCTGCGTCGAAAGAAAGAAGAGCAGCTGAGGGCAGTCCAACAAAAGAAGCTGCTTGAAGAGAAACGAAAGGAAGAGGCGACCAGGGCTTGGGAAAACTGGTTGGCCGAGGCGCCGCTCAAACCCAAGCCAGTTCCACTGAATCAGGGTTTCCTCACTTTAAAGGGAACCATTTCGGATATCTTTGTTAACCCAAATCCTTGGCGTGACCCGCTCGCTGTTGACGGGTGTGATTGAGGAAAATATATATTTTTGTACATTATTCTAGAAGAGTTTGCTTTGCACGCATGAGATTGAAATTCGACCGCACACGGCGAATGGCATTGAAGTTTGAAATGCATTACAATCCTTTTGCCAGCAGGACGTACTCATGATCTCTTTTTTAAATTAGATCAAATAATTTTTCGACTGACGTCTAGTTGTACAGCTTTGATAGTTTACGGTTACCAAGAATTAGTATCAATTGAATAAAAATATAATTAATGTCAATTGAGAGTAGAAGCGTGTACCACTTAAATGGCTGCTGCATTGTATCAACCTCATGCTCAGATTAAAGTGGCGTTGTTTTTTTTTTAATTTCATTTTTGTTGAATTTCCAGGTCAACTTATACTAGACAAAAATCACGTAAGAATCTATCTAACAATTCATGTCCATAATAATCTTACTGACCCTTAGCGGGTACTCTAAAATAATCTAATCTAATTGACTATTTGCCTTTCGGCGTCTAAAATATTTAGTTTCTTTGTTATTTTTTTAGTCCTTTGGACAGACTTTATAATTAAAACTTACTGGCCAAGAAAACTAAGAAAAACTTGGCGCTCTATATATTCTTATTACTACCTAACCTAAATCTAAACCTAAGCCCTATTACCTATTAAAAACCTAAGAAAACTTAATCTTACCTTATCTATGTCGTAACACTACGGACGTGTACACAAGGGCTTTTATGTTATGTATATGCGTAACATTTATAATCTACACGTCCTTGTGCACCTTTTTATTTTTCAATTTTCTGTATTTTTTTTCTCTCTCCTAATCTGCCTTATAACTAAGTATGTGGGCCGTTACACCAACTAAAAGATTTATGATAACATATAGGCAGGGGGCGTAGAAGGCGGAGACTGGTTCTGGTTTATCCGCCAAAAGAAGTGCCGCTCCTTATCGCTCTCGAGCAGGGATCGCTTTACTGAACCGGACGATCTTCGTGTTCGCGGACGACCACCACACCAAGTGGTACACATCCTTCCGTGTCCTGGATCAGGCCGATCGAATCAAAATAGAGGAACGCTTCAGGTGGAACAAAACCGTTGTGGCGCACCCTCTCATTGTACATATTAGGTATAAAACAAATGGTAAACCCTGAAGATCAGACTGTTGGTAGGAGTCACACTTCTTACAATGTGACTTCTTATTAATTAGACTTCTTATCCTTTTCACGTTTGCCCTGTTATACAGGAACTCGTTAGGATAGCATTTCTTGTAGCCAGATTCTGGTGTTCGACACAACCGGAGACAAATCCTAAGACACCGTCTCTCAAACACCCTCATCTCTTCCATCTGGAAAGGACTCACGTTGAACCATACACAATGACTGGCCTTATGAGGGCCATGTAGCAGATTACCTTCACCCTAGTATCAAGTTGGCTGCAGATTATAGTGGCTCTCGTATCATGTGTATCATAATTAAGTGCCATATTTAACGATCGTTAGCATTAATGGCATTCTATGTTGTTGGACAATTACGCTATGAAGACCGTGGCCCCGATTGCGATGTCGATTATCGATTGAACCGATGGTCGACAAGTCTATCGATTGAAATCTTTTTTGATATTGTGTAACTCAATCGACTGAGAATTGTATTATTGTGAATTAAAAACGTGCATATGACAAATTTGTACACAGTATTGACAGTTAAGGAAGTCAATTTTATTAATTTGCGTTTACACAGACGTGAGACGTACACGAATAGAGCTTGTGAGGTCCCACAAGAGGGAGATGTGTGGCCAATACCATGGTCAATCACTTGAGTGCGTATCGAAACAAATCGTGTATGCAAATACTTGAATGAAATAATAGATTTCTGGACAGATTTTATTCGTTGCTTTCATTGTTATTTTATTTGCAACTCTCATTGGTTCAAATTGAAGATAAAACATGAATGTTGTTAAGATACAACAATTTAAATTAAATTACATTTACTTCGTGTGAGAAATATTTATTTTTTAATTTTCTGTTGCATAGAAACCATCGACCAACAATTTGTGAACGACACAATTTGAAAGGGAAGTCGACAAGTATCAATCGCAATCGACAGTCACAATACCAAAACCAGAAATGAAGTATTACAGAGATGCCCGACTTCTACCTCTCTTGCTCCTTAAGATTTTCGACAACTGTTTCTTATAACGTGTTCATAAACCAAATTCAATAATCTTAGGACGGCATTTTCGTTATTTCATGAATAACCGTCAAAAATCGATGAATATCTGTCAAAAAAGCACTCAAATTCGTCGATGGAATAGGGGGAAATCAGCTGTGAAGTCTCTCTTTAATACTTCATTTCTGACCAAAACAACCAGTCGACACTCGACAATCGGTGTGTATCGATTATCGATTGATAATCGACACTCGCAATCGGGACCCATATCATAGGAACATGTTTTGTTTAAATTCTGAAAAATATCACACGAGGTAGACGAAGTCCTTGACTACCTTGAAGTTATAGCTGTCCACTATGACGCTCTGTCCAAGACGTCGAGGTTGTGTGCCCTTTCTTGATGACAGTATATACTTCGTTTTGCCATCATTCACCGCTAGACCCATCTTAGCCGCTTCCGCCTCAATGCCAGCAAACGCCTCATTGACGGCTCGCTGTGTTCTGCCAATCTCGTCAATGTCATACGCGTATTCTAACAGCTGTACGGACTTCTGGAAGATCATGCCCCTAGTGTTGGCGTGTGAGTCTTGCACGATCTTTGCCAGGATGATGTTGAAAAAATCACATGACAGCGCGTCGCCTTGTCTAAAACCTTCTTTGACATTAAAGGTCTTGGTAAGTTCGTTAATGACCTTGATGTAGCAGCGAGGATTCTCCATCGTCATCCTGCACAACCTGACGAGTTTGGCAGGAATGTCAAAACTAGACATGGCGTTGTATAGCTCGTCCCTATGCACGCTGTCATATGCGGCCTTGAATCGACGACGGTGGGTATCGATCTGCATCTCTTGGCTCTTTTCCAGGATCTGCCATAGTGTAAAAATCTGGTCGAAGGTGGACTTCTCTGGCCTGAAGCCACACTGATATCCTATCATTTATTTTATTTTTTCATAAACGGCTTCAGGCGAGTACACAAAACGGCAGAGAAGATCTTGTAAGCGATGTTCAGGAGACTTATCCCTCTATAGTTGGTGCAGTAAAATGGGTCTCCTTTCTTGTGGATCGGGCAAACGATACTGAGATTCCATTCATCGGGCATGCTTTCCTCCGACCATATCTTACAGATGAGCTGGTGCATGCGCCCAACCAGATCATCTCCAGCTGCCTTAAAGATTTCAGCGGACAGTCCTCCCACACCGACAGTAAGACTAGTCTTGATATTGCCATCTTGACCTCTTCAAAGTCCTCATATTGAGTGGAACATTCTGCCTGACGGCGGTATTTGTGTCAACATCGCCGTTTAGCAGTCCGCAGAAGTGGTTCTTCCAAATTCTCACTATCGACTGCGAATTCTGTTACTGCACACTTTTAATTTCATAAAAATACTTTACACTGTACGGAAGCAAAGCTACGTAGTTCTGCTTAGCATACAACGTCCGTCAATAGTTTTACTCATCTGTGAGTTTTACTCAGCGATGAGTAATACACCCGGAGTCGGCCACGCACTGCAGACTGCAGCTCCATTTAACGAATGGTAAAATCTAGTAATCATGGATAATCTTCAGCTCATCACCAGTTTACAGGGCCGAGCTAAGCTGCTTAAGGTAAACATCCTTTTGCAACAACCAGAAATTCCCACATCCTCCCACACCACCCAGGCTAGGTTCAGTCAGTGTTCAGTGAACAGTTGGAGTTCGCTTTTAAGCCTCAGTAGGACAATTCATCAATTATGGTACGCAAAAGCAAAATTAAATGTCGATTACAATCCCCCAAAGTCTCGCATCATCCCCAGTCGTTGACTGGTATTGACATCCAAGTGCGAGATTCCACCATCGTCACCTCAATTATATAACCACACAATAATTACACCCAGCCTTCCAGCAAACAGATTAATTCGCTCAGTGTTTATAGTATTTGTGGTTAATTAATTCACATTTACACCTGTTGGCAAAAGTAACATAATCATCTCACATACTCCGCCGCCACACACACCACTTGGGGGAGGTGGTTGTGGAGTGCAGTGAACAGTGGCACTGGCAGTGCCACATCGCCAACGCCACAATCATTTCCGAGGGGAGCAACAGGCGTTAATGGCGGAATAAACTCCGATTTAATGACGGTGGCTTAACCTAACGTCAGAGGACGGTCGCAAAGACCCGAAGGCGAGAAGGCCAACCACTAATGCAGTGATTTACGTTGGTCAGTTGATAATCTACTCTCCATCGGAGTACTGACCGGCATATTGTGTAATTTAGGGTAACTTCATCCCCAGAGGCCGTGTATGCCAGCGTAAAGTTAATGCTTACCGGTGGCTGTGTGCCCGCTGGTCGCTGCTCTCTGTTCGCTGCTCGCCCAGCTAGGTAATGACAAAACCAAAAAAGAGAAAAGAAAGCGAAATAAAAGTGAAAATAAAAGAACTGCACACAGCACCGTGGTTCAGCACTTTCCGGAGACTGTGTAATTTAACGTAATAGGTTTTTCGGTACGCCTCGCTACCTGTGAACAGAGTTCCGGACCAAATAAACTTGTGTTAGAGTCTCCCCAGCTCCGGCGGCAGCGGATGCAGGAGGGTTGAATGCATTCCGAGTCAAGTGGAAAAACGTTAATTTCCTTCGGGAAGACAAAGGGATCTACTGTTGGTTGGTTTTCAGAAAATGGAGAAGTGTGCAAGACGGGCAAGAAAAAATAAGGACATTTGTGGATT
The DNA here is from genome assembly GCA_964034865.1 of Eristalis intricaria. Classification (NCBI taxonomy): domain Eukaryota; kingdom Metazoa; phylum Arthropoda; class Insecta; order Diptera; family Syrphidae; genus Eristalis; species Eristalis intricaria. The sequence continues at coordinate 23,025,375 of OZ035876.1, read as the reverse complement.
TCACAGCCTTTGGCGATGAAAGTTTGAATTAAGAAACCAAGATTTTCCGCATTGAACGGGGATGGAATCGATGCAACAGACGAGTTCTTGTGGTCAAAGCCGTCTGGTGTATTTCATTAAATCTGAAGCGTTTTCTTAACAGGGACATATCGCGAAGAATGAAGCTATCAATTCTAGCATCTTATTGAAAGCTGAACTGTAAGTCGAAAGCGAAAGAAGAACTCGATCTTTCCAAACGATTTTGTGAATGATCCAGGGTCCAGTATGCGCGCATGGTCAGCGACAAGGGTGTAGCCAGGCAACCACAGATACAATGCCTCATACGACCAGTCCATGAAGCGCGTGAACAACTCAACCATCCGAAAAAATCTTCTAAGTACGGCGAACCGTTACGGACAACGCTCGGTGTTAAGGAGGTACACAAAATCTAAGACGAGCTTCTGGGATATAATCTTCTGAGATAACGATATTTCTGGGATATATTGAAGTTGATTTGGAGACAATCTAAGTAAAGCCCAATCTTCTAATTTATGATGGCTCACTGGGTGTAAGTCAAATTTTTTTCCTTCAGAAAGACGTCCCGAATACAACTCGAGTGTTGTATTCCGTCAACATGTCAATAAAAAAATAATAATATGGGTGGCGCTATAGACGGAAGCTTGTCAGGCTCTAGCTGCGACTACAACCACTCGTGCTGGGAGTGCCATTCAACTCTTACGAGTGAAAGGGTCCTACAGTTTTATGCCAACTCCGAACGGCTAGGTTTAGGAAGGTGTATATAGGCAGTTATTACACTTTGAGCATTTTAAGTGACTCGAAAGACGCCCGGCCGTGAAAAAAATGTGTCATACCGGGAATCTAACCCAGGCAGCGAGGCTGAAGTGTCGACGCACAGACTCACAACGCCACGGCCTCCACAATGTCAACATGGTAGGTCAAAAACTCCTGAAACTAAAAGCCGTTCTTAGCCTGACAAACACGAAAAGGCTGTGCATTAAACCCAATTCGTGGGGATGGTTGGAGAAGCACGCAGTCTAGTTTAAGACGATAAAACTGTCATGGTCGTATTCACCTCTTATATTTAAATGCTTAAAGTTAAGGTAAAGATCAGCAAGGCATTTTAGATCGGCTTCACACTTTGCCGAGTCAGAAGAATTCTTCACAAAATTCATAAAATAAATTGGTACCGGAAGTAAAGCTCAAGGCGTTGGCTCGGCGTCTCTCGTCGCCATGGGCAAGTGGATTTGGATGTAAAAATCCTAGGAATACCTTGTAATCTCTGAAGCCCATTGTCATATCAATGTCCTCGACACATGAGAGCACTTGCAGTGACTTGCGATAGCTCGTGCCTCTTGTATTGACATCTAATTTACACACGATCGTCTCGAGACTGATTTTAAAAAGTCCCCTTGTGTAAATTTGTTGGCATCAAGTGTCTCAAATCTTGCCACCAAAACGAATTTTAGAACTCTAACTAGAACTTTAGAACTGACTAGAATGAAACCTTTTGTAAGTAAGTGTAAGTAGGTAGGCGAGTGCATTCACCAGCGCCCTTAGACCATATTCCATTGTGAAACCCACAGTCAGATCACTACCACTGACTGTCCACTCCAGTGATAGTGCCCACAACGATCCCAACGGGAAATGGTGACTGGACCAGACTTGAAGACCAGATAAAAGCGTATTAACTTTGCTTTCACTGGGATTCGGAAAGTGAGCCCCCGGTACCCAAGGGCAGACACTCACATAATATTGAAGTGTAACTAATAAAGTAATTAAAGTACAAGAAGACAGCAATATTTTTTATACATTTTCCGTTTGCGGCACCCAGATCTTTGAAATGGCACTTTGACAAATTTGGCACGTTGCAAAGCTGCTGGAGTTTGGATAAGGCAAAGTACAAACATGCAATAAAAGAGTTCTAACTTCTTTTTTTTAATAAGAAATCAGCAGTAAGATGCACTGGTTACAATTCGAAAGTATGGTGATTGGAATGTTGATCTGATTACAAACAGGCTTTGTATATTTCTCACACGGATTTCCGGTCGTACGTCGTTTTCCACCCATGAATCAATCCCTTTGTGTTTGATCCTTGAATGCTGTCCGTCTGATACAAAACGTTCGGAAAAACCTTTCGTGAAATCTGGGGATTTGCTGTGCATACCCGGGTATATTGGGTGTTTATCACGGGGGCCGGACTTAGATATTGAAAGGAGGCCTAATGAGTGGACTGCATGCCGATTGCGAATTTCAAAATCAATGATCTAATGTTTGCAACTTCTAATACAATTCTCTCTTTGGCTGTTAATAATATTATACGCTTTTAAAAGTCGATAGCGCAGTTGGTTAAATGCCTGCCCCTGGTTAGCGGGGTCCTCGGTTCGAATCCAAGTGAAAGCTAAGTTAATGGGCGTTTTATCTGGTTTTCAAACCTAAAACGGCACATCTCTGGAGTAGTCAATAGTCTGACTGTGCGTAACACAATGACAGCCCCTCGACCTACCTAACTATGTTTAAAACTAACCAGTCTCACCTGGATAAGGAAACGTATCTTAAATCTCAGTGAATAAGCATAATCAACTAAAGTAAGCGAGTTAATGGAGCTAAATCAACACCTGTCACAACGGGCGTTTGACTTCTTCAAGGGTGCGTTTTATGGACTCTCCTCTTCGTTATGTATCTACTAGATGTTACAGTGCAACGGAGGCGAGTATTCTTTCACTGAGGCGATTATTGTTTCACATCACACATCCTGCTAGACTAACTCCAGCACGAGCTGCTTTGGTTTGTACCCACATACTCTGACTGGGATAAAGATAAACGTGGACAAATAGGAAGTTAAGCATATTTCCAGAACCCTTGCTCAATGAATTCTAATTGTTAATGCAGGCTCACGAAGTTTGGAGAAAAATTCAAGTTTTTCTGCGTCTTTTTCACTGAGATGAGAATAATGGTCAGCTTTCTTGTATGTTTGACTAGACTGGGTCAATTTTGAAAGATCTGTTATCAGGAAGATATTAAGCCCAATTAAGCGATTTTAAGCTCAGTATATGTCCCAACCTTCCTCTATAGTCATGAAATTCAGGTAATGCCCGAAAGAATATTAATATTACGAATTCCAGCTGCTGAGAGGAGATTTCTTTGTGCTGTTATGGGAATTGCTGTGGTCGCCGTGGCGTAGTGGGTTGGTCCGTCGACTCTTACGCAGAGGGTGCCTCGCTCAATACCCGAATTTACCATCTTTTATAATTTACGGCTTCACCTCATTGGAGTGACTGACAATGCTGAAAGAGTATTCATATCGAGAAAAAAGGTTACCAACTTCGCCGTTCGCAGTCGGCATAAACTGTAACTCCTATCGACTCATGATAGAACAATAGCAAGGCACAACACGAGTGCTTGCTGTAGAAGCTAGTCCCAGGTCCGTCGTGTCACCGAAATTATTTATTATTGTTGTGGGAATTACTCGCCGGGATAGGAAGAGATCTCATTGTTCAACACCTGCTGTCGTCAGCACGAGGCGGGCCTTGAAATTCCATCAAGTAGACGGACGCTTGGTAGACCCAGGATAAGGCGGAGAGACGATAGAGGGTGATCAAGTGGCCTGGAGATCGCTCGTGTGGGCTTCAGAACTCAGAAGGAGCTGACAGGTTAGTATTTGCAGAAGAGAGTGGAATTGACTGACTCAATGATACAAATTAATTGCCGCCGTTTTTAGCCTTTTTTACTGCTGCCTTAATAAGATCGGTCTGTCCCGCCAATTATGTCTGTCAACAATTTTATGAAGTGATTTGCGTGGCATTTTTGAGTAGGAAAATTTTAGATATCAGGGAGTCCTTTGGAATGTCATATGTCTTATTGTATTGTTACTTGTAATTTTGCTGCACTCCAGTTTTGACGCACAGACTCATACACAAATTGTTAAATTTAAAATTTAGAAAGAAAATAGTAAAGATCATGGAGGAGCATTAAATGAGGTGCCCAACGCAAGCAAGGTAAGGTACAGTGTCAAACGCATTTACTTACTTTTTGCCCTTTTTCCACTCCTTCACCGAATTTTACTCCCTTACTCGGAATCGTTGGAAACTAGAACATAAAAGACCTACCTAGTGGCATCATTTTAAGTCGATGATGTTTGTTGTTTACTGAGGACACCTTTAACTTGAGTGCTGTTTCCATTCATTCTTGTCACTAGGTAGCCATATCCAGTTTCAGAGCAGATGTGTAATTAAATTATTAACGCACGCCAGTCTCCCCATTCACAGTGACCAACAAAATACCAAAACACCCATTCGCACACATTAGCCGAGTCAACAAATCAACCCCCTTTTTCGCAGCAAATCAAATTATTGGAAAACGACACAATACATTTGGGGTGAGTATTTTGCAGCCATATCGTCATCCCCTCTCGCACGCACAGAACCACAGCCCACCACTGCCCACCAGTAGTGGAAAACACAACTAAATCAAAGCCAATAACCCGGGCGAGAGCTGCTTGCCACTGCTGCTGTTTCTGTTGTTGGAGTGCTCTTTTACGATATCAGTGTCATCGTAAATATGAAGAGGATATAAAAATTTATTTCATTTGTAAGATAACACTGTTGCCCCCCGCACCACTCTGCCATCGTCCTTTTGGTGGTATTTTTGCACAAGCACATTATCATTACAAAGGGATAACGCCAAGTGGATACGGATAAGGATAAGGATTTTTCTTGGACTTTTATAATAACTCGAGGATGACGACAACAAAGCATAATATATTCCCGCAATAATCATAATATTTATTCATATCCAGGATACGCCCCGAATGTGCATGCATTTGTCGACACTTTGTTTTGCAATAACACTAATTCCTTTTGAGATGGATACCGATACACTCTGAAGCACTTTAAGAAAATTATCCTCCGCAGGGTCGTAGATAGAGCTGAAAAGCAAATTAAGACGAATGGATACACAGACAAGCTCTCCGTCTTGGGGTCAACTTGGCGGGCAGACTTTTTTTTGATTTATGCCCTCGGCCCGATAAGATACGATTCCACTTCAACTCAAATCAACCATTCATCTGTGAATCATAATAAAAATTATACTCGTATTTATTTCAGCTACCCGAGATGTATCTGTGTGTTTTTTTTTTCTTTTTTGACAAATCACTTCGATTGCGGAGAGTAAGATGCGGCAGCAGACCACGTGCTTCAGTCACCCTCTTCTGTTGGACACAATGGACTGTATCTTGTGAGTTTTATTTTTTTTATCGCTCTTACCTATTACAACAAAGCGAAGGGCAAACTGACCATAAAAATTAGTTTACTTCCTAATGGGAGGGTAATAGGGCGGAATTTGTCATTCTGTCTCGTGGACTGCACAGCGAATATGATGTATTGGTCGTCATTTGTAAAAGTTCTCGGATTCTCTTGTTTTTTTTTCTGCGAGACCCTTGACGTTGTGACTGCGTCGGATTTTTGAACAGGGTGGAGCCAGCAGGAGACTGTCTTTGTGGAGAAGAAAAAAACCCGTCTGAGGTAATTCGTAAATTCCACAAAACTTAACGCCTGACTGGGATTGGTCATACCGTCAATTTAAGAACTAACCTCCCCTCAAGAGGCAACCATTTTTCATTCGACTCACACACCCGACAAGCGTCTTTAAGATTAATTAGCATCCGTACACTCAATAAATTCCGCACAACGCACAGCACATCGTTCCTTTTTTTCCACTTTCGAAATCCAACTCTGATTCACAGAAGCATTGAATGAAAACTTTCTAATTGACTTACGACTAAACAAAAATTCTCCCTCTTAGCTCAGTTGACCGTTGCGTCTTAAGTGGTCTCCCTGTGTGCAACCATAAATTACTCCCGCAATAGACTGATGGCCCTGCCTCCCCCAACGTAAATAGATTTAAATAAGTCCTCGTGGCTTTCTAGAGACGATAGAAAAAAAAAATCTGGATAGAAACGCCACAAAAAGGACCAACACGAGTAAAAAACAAAAAAAAAACACCAAACAAGTCATTTCTCGTGTTCTTTTTCGGGAGTTTTATTTGGTCGTGCTGTTGTTGATGAACCACATCAAAATTAAAACCAGCGAACCGAAATTAATGCTAATTAAGGTTTCCAGACGGTAACCGTAATATCTAAGAACCGCCATCCCATCGATGTGGCTACGAGCTAGCATCTTGTGAGCATTCCTTTGATGTGGTTGACGGATAATTTCCTCCTTGAACACACAAACTTCAAATATTTCACACACCCACAGCGCGATAGATAAACACTGGCTGCGTGCAGATTTTATTAATAATCCCGTGCACTCCATTGAATGTCAGCTCCTTGTAATGCCGTATCGTGCAAACATATTTCAAAAATTCACTCGTAAAAATACGAAGCCTTGAAGCTCAAATTTATGCAAATATGCTGAATGTTTTCATCGCTTACTGTTTCATATTTTATTGGCTGTAATCTCGGTCTGCATCCTCCGTGTGGAGATGCAGCTTCACTCCCCACGGCGTACCATAATCGTCGCTCACGGATGGAGAGGGAAGGCGCAGCTCCTTAAAGCGTCATTAAAATGTCTTATATGTGCTCAACAGTGTAGCTGAATGGTTTTTTTTTTATTTCAGAATGTTATTGCAGGTACTGTCAAAGAAGAATTTACTGCTGAAGGTCTCCATTTGTACGGCCTCGACACGGAGTTGGGTGGCGAAGATCTTTTGTTTCAGGGGGGCCTTCGCATTTATGCGTCGATGGCTGGCAGCAGGGAAAAAAAAAACAACTTCCTGGTGTTGGATGTCTCATTAAGGAAATATGTCGCCAGTGTGCAATAAAATGGATCTCGCTTAAGCTCTGTGCCGAGTTGTGCTGTATTAAAATTTTATTTATGGCCGACGACGACTTCGTCGCGGATTTTGTGAACGAGGGTGTGTGTGTGTCGGGTGAGTTATGTAAGTTAAATCATTTGCAAATTTTGGATTTGGAACAAATAATTTTAAGTGTTTTATTTAAGGCATAAGTTCCACTGTTGGATTTTTATGATTGTGAAGAGATAGAAAGATTTGACTAAGTGTTGATAGTATGGAGCAACCACACATTGATGGTTTTCCAGAATTGAAATGGCGTTATTTTAAGGGAAAAATCGCATACATGGTAGGCTGGTTAGTATGATGGGAATATGTCTGTCTCCGACTGAATGCAATTACCAGGCCGTGTCTGTCGCGTTGCCCTTTGTAGAAGCTGAGTTGAATGATGACTTTCAAATGCTATTAAGACGACATCTGGTACTTAACACGAACACCTGGGGAAAAGAAAATTTCAAAAAAGTTACGCGCAGGCTTCAGAGAATTGTACCGATAGATAGGCAATGAAACGTCATACACTGGACCGTAATTATTATCTATTTGAAACTCGTGTAAAACACAAAGTCCGCTGCCATTTTTTTTATTGTTCGGCAAACAAACGACTATCAATTGTGACATAAGTTGGTTGCTCTTATACCTTAAAAAATATATTTCGTATATAGACAGGTGGATGGATATGTGCGTCAACCCCTACACCTTGCAGCTCGGCTACGATTCCCGGCTGGTACGATCAAAAATAATTTCCCCGGTTCCACCTGTTGCGAGTCACTGACAATGCTTAAGGAGTAATAAGTGTCTAGAAAAAGCTTTTCAAAATTGGCCGTTCTGGGTCGACATAAAACTGTAGGTCCCTTCTATTCGTGAGAGAAGACTAGGACGCATAACACGAGTCGTTGATGTAGGAGCTAGGCTCTTGCCCTCTATGGGCTGTGGCGCCACATATATTATATTATTATTATATACTGTATTGTGAGAGTTTATAAAAATATCCATTTCTTGTTATTGACAATGAAATCGTTGTACTTGATGGATTGTTAGTAGTCATACTAATATGGCCAGAAATTAGAATTTGCCTAGATTAGTGTGAAAAATAAGTTTGCGGACTTTGACGGATAGCTGTTTTATGTGGAAAGGTTTAAATACTAATAAATTTAATATAAACAAGCAACATTTATTGCTTAGAGATACGGTTGTATAGAACCTTGTCATAGTGTAAGCAAGTTTAAGTTTTATTAGGCTTAGGGTTTAGTGCTACAGCTTAGGTTTAGTTAGTTTTAAGAAAATTTAAGAAAAAATATTTAGAGCGCCATGTTTATTCTAAGTTTTCTTGGCCAGTAAGCACAAACAATATAGACTGTCCATATGGACTGCAAAAAAACAGATATTAGTAGTAGACGCCGAAAGGCTAATAGGTAAGTAAGTTTGGATTATTTTAGAGCACCTGCGAAGAGTCAGTAGAATCGATTTTTTTAACATGAATTGTTTATATATTAAGATAGATTTAATCAATTTTGTCTAGTTTTAAGAATCATGAATTAAAAAATATAAACAAAGTGATGTATATAACCTTGTTGAGGAATTATTTTTTTTATATTTTGCATACATTTTTCTATTCTAATTCCAAATTTTTAAAAAATTCCGCTGTAGTAAAAAATGAATACAAGATGTTCGTGGGATCCCATAGCCATATGAGTGGGGAAGAGTCATGTGACCCACCTCCTGTCATACCGTATGCATTGTTTTAAATCAGGAACTCTGAGTGCTTGATAATGGCGATTTCAGTTTACTTTATTGAATTTTCCACAAACTTCAGGAAAACATCTATATTTTCAATCAATACTATTTTTGTGACCTCAGAAACTTTTCAGGAATCAATATTCTTCGTTTTAATCTTCGAAATCGATTTATTGTAATTTATTCAGATTTTTATGGAATACGGTTACTCACAGTTGCCTTCAAACATTTGAATCTAGCGCCAAACTTAGTCATTCCAAAGTTACAGGTCATGACATACACCATTTTTTTTTAATTCATTTTTATTTATCAATTCATTACGTATATTCTTACATACTAGACAAAAATGCTTAAGCTAGTTGGACGAACAAAGATTCTATTTCAGCTTACTGGCCCTCGGCGGGCTCTCTAAGCTAAACCCATACACCATTAACACCTACAAGCGGTCCCACAGACCGCAAAGGTTTGACAAATTCAAATATTTCAATATTTGCTTGTGGTGCAACAAAGTGCATCCATATACTTTTTCTACTAATAAAACAGTGTAGCACAAGAACTTGGTGAGTTAACACGTGCACGCGTTTGTCCTAGGTTAGTAAAGAATTTTCTCCTGCGGTCTCAGGGAGCGGGACAGGTTATGTGATTTTTTCGTGTTTATTGAGTTTTGCGTTTTTAGTGGCAAAATTAATATAAACGATGAAAACATTGAGAGATTGCTGCAACAAGAGATGTCTGTTGAGGAAGATATGCCAGACGAGGATTGCAATGACGTGGAACCTAATGTGACCGATGATTTCGCACTATATGGAGACTGTGAATCCGACTTTGAAATGGAGGCTATTGAAGAAGCAGCCGACTCAACGGATGCAGTATCTTCAGGATCAAGTGCGAAAGTGTCCTGAGAGTGATTCTTAGGATCACAATATTTCGCTTTCACGTTTTCTCTCCCGAGTTCCAGAAAAAAAGAATTTGTTTGATGCTAATTGCTTTCGCTGGGCGTCTACACCGGACGTCGCTCGTGGAAGAACACCGCAGCATAATATCATACAACAAGCCTATGAAATAAATGGAACAAGAGCATAGAAAGCCACATTTAGAACGTTGCATAAAAAATCACCTTCAGAAGGATACCCGGATCTCTATTTACAGTACCTAACAAACAAGTGAAGATTTACTAAGCTTGTCTAGTATAGAAAATCCTTAAACACTCAAAACTTGGTAAAGTTGTGATCCCTAAAAGAAAGGCAAAAAAACCTACTTCTGCTTCATGTGCAAGAAACCTATTTGCCTAATCTGCGAGTAAAATTCGATGCCGGGAAAAATTGTAAATGTTGGTCGGCAGCAATGTTTCACTCATTCTGCTTTCATTCTTTATTTTGTTAATTTTTAAGAATTAATTCAACGAATCAGTCACTGTAGTCTTTGAAAGAAATGAAAATAGCTCTCGTGTTATTGAGGAGGCCTGGAAATGCGGTAAGACACCTGACGATTGGCACACTGGGATGATTATCCCTCTTTTTAAGAAGGTGGACAAAAGAGACTCCAATTCCATCTACAGGAACATATCCCACTTAAGTCTCCCGGGGAAATATGGGGACGATATACAATAAGGTTTTGGAATCGCGTCCTAAAGCTATGGTCGAGCCAAGGATGGGGAATGAGCAGTGTGGCTTTCGTCCCGGCAGAAGTACAACCGACCAGCTTTTCAATCTAAGACTGGTACTTGAGAATGCTTGGGAGTATGCCAAACCCATCTACAGCTGTTTTGTAGATTTGGAAAAGGCGAGTTCCCAGAGGTAAACCGTGGAGTGTTCTGCAGGAGGATGGGATTGAGGGTCCTCTTTTGAAGGGCCAATCAATCTCTATACACAAACTGTAGCAGCTGTGTTCGGGTTAACGGTGCTAAATCAACACCTTTCACCGTGGGCGTTGAACTTCGCCAAGGGTGCGTCTTGTCACCTCTCCTTTTCATTGTTTATATGGATTGGATGTTGCAGCGCAGCCGTTCACATAGGGAGAGTTGAAGGTAAGTCATCTTCTTTTTGCGGGTGACTTAGTTATCCTCAAATTTTCCCAGAAAAAACTCCAGCGCGCACTCGATAGGTTTGTGACCGTATGTGCTGATTCTGGGATGATGGTTAACGTGGACAAATCAGATGTTATGGTAATTTCCACAACGCCTGTTCCATGTACTCTACATGTTAGTGGAGTGCCATTGAAGCAAGTGGAGAAGTTTAAGTATCTCGGGGTCTTCTTCACGAGTAATGGGAGGAGTAATACTGAACTTTCCTGTATGATTGGTCAAGCTGGGTCAGTTTCGACACGGCTTAGGAGATCTGTAATCAGGAAGGCCGAGCTTAGTGTGAAAGCCAAGTTAGCAGTTTTCAACTCAGTATTGGTTCCAACACTCACCTAAGGCCATGAAATTTGGGCAATTACCGAAAGAATAAGTTCCCGAATACAAGCTGCTGAGATGAGATTTGTTCGTGCTGTTGTGGGAATTACTCGCCGGGATAGGGTGAGAAACACGATAGTGCGCGAGGAACTCAACATTGAGCAGCTTCTTCTCCGAACGGAAAGAGCTATGCTTCGTTGGTTTGGTCACGTAGCTCGAATGTCCCCACCGTCACGACCTAGAAGGCGGGCCTTAAATGCGATTCCATCATGCAGGCGATCACTTATCAGACCCAGGATGAGATGATTGGACCAAGTCCATAAGCTCGCCCGGTTACGCTTTCGCATAACCCCTGATGAGTTAGAGTCGATGGCGGAGGATGGAGTTGCCTGGAGATCTCTCGTGCGTGGTTTACCCCGCGACCCCTTTAGTGGATCATGCGGGTCAGTAGATGATGATGATGAAGATAGTCCTTAAAATATGTCTTAAAAGTATTAAGAACAATTCTGTTTACTTTTTATTTATTGAATGCCGGAAATCCCAAATTTTAGATCTTAATCTGTGAGCAGTCTCCAGGACCGCAAGTAGGTGCTTAAGTGACCGAAATAAGTAGTAGGTAATTGGTAAATTGGTGGTGATAATACTGCCATTATAAGCTTACCGATTATATATGCCCCAACAGTTATTTCTGGGAGGACCTCGCGTGTTTATGCGTGAATACAGGTCTTGTCTCGCTGCACTTACATTGTCTTCAATCAGAGTTAGCTCAAAAGCTGTGATGAGATATAACTAATAGGCTTTTCAAGTAAAACTTAAATATACTTTAATAACTCCCACATAATTATTTTATTCAATTTCAACATTGTCCTCATTCAAAACCTTCTCAGCAATCAACACAGCACTCTAGCATGCATATTGGTACATAATTTCTTTCTGCCGAGATGTACACTTTAAAGTGTCATTCGGCGATGTCAAACGTATCTGCACTTAAATTTTAACGAACAATCAAAGTGCCACCCCCTCGCCATCATCAGAGTGTATTAGGCTTCTGCAAAACCTACTGTTGCGTTGACAACGATAATAAATGAATGTGCTTAAGCTTAAATTCTGCGGGCTTAAAATATCCACATCTTAAAGTAGCATAATCAAGAGGAGATTATGTAATTAGTCTGAAGCTGATTGATGAGCGAACAAGTCGCCTGTCCCATCCACCCTCAACGCAGACCCATCAGCAGCACCCAGCCGAGACAAGCCCGGCACTGGGCAACCACAGTTTTTGTTTGTCCTTAATACGATTTTCGTAAAAGGCAGTGACAGCCAGGACAGGGGATCCCTCAGCAGATATGCAAATGGACCTGCTAACCAAAATGATTTTTAATAGAATCTCAGGGAATTAGTTGATTACTTTAATGAATTTCTTATGGGCCAGGAATAATGATTAGATGCAGTAGGAATCTTAAAGTATGTGCGAGTTATGAAGAATTTAACCTCGGGCAGTGCTTCAACATCACGTTTCTCTCCAAGACTCTGCTGCCGGCCAGACATGGACTAATGCAATCACAATTAGGCGGGCGCACTAATGTTAAGATCTCTCCCCTCTTCGCCATGTGCGTCGTCGCCGCCGTCGTACACGCACGGTCTCGACCTTTTGTTTCATTTCCACAACGCCACCCCTGCGCTGAGTGGCTACAAGTTGGATATTTTATTAAAGTCTCCGAGTGGGTCCTTATCGTCTCGAACTGGGATTTTGTATTTTGTAGCTTTTTCATTAACAATAAAATCAATAGAATCCTTTTGTGTGTTGGGTTTTGTCGGGTAGATCCACATCACGCCCGCCCCCTCCGAGCGACGACTGAATTCACCCATGCCGACGATTACAGCAAACAACAGAGTTCCTTAAAAGTCGTCCTTCTGCCATCGTGCCACCGTGCCACCATCAACCACCATCACCACCACCGACATGAGGTTTTAATTTATCCCAAATTAATCAAAATACCCCGAATCGCAACTTTTGCGAACAGGAACCATCATCTATAAAATGCCTTCTATGTCGAGATGTTGATGATTGTGTGTGTGCACCTTTTGGGATACCCACGCAAGGGGGTGTGTGTGTGCGTTTGTGTCCGATTACATGTTAACTTCATTATTGGGAAAATGTGCGTTTGATTGTACGTGCCTTGCCCACAGGATTTAAGGGAATAATGAACAAAAGGGATGATTTGAACTTCATTAAGAAGAAATAATAATAAGCACCAACCTAGCAAATCGGTCTCAACCCAAGCCGGCTAGCGTATGCTTATGATGCCCTGGTCCATGCGCCAAAGGCTGCGATGTCAGAAAATATTCGAGAGCGTGCGTGTGGAAGGCATGGAAATGCCAAATTCAATTATTTTTCCTTAAAATAAAATTAATTTCATTATGAAATGTGAGGGCATGGAAAGGGTGGTGGATCGCTGCAGGTAATCTCTGGAAGGCTTAAAAAAATACTATGTCTGGCTTGATTGATTCATCAGCGCGCTCGCTCGCTGTAAGAAATTACAAGAGAAATGCAATGCGAAGGACCTATTCCTGAAGAACATTTGAACACTTAATCCTTCAGTGAAGAAATACTGTTAATACACTGGCATCCAGAAGACCTCAACATAATTTTGTTCATTTTGTATTTCAAACAAATGAAACGCTATCATAAGATACGTTTACTATTCACATACGTCGCGCCGTTGTATGTTTAAATCGACTGCAAGGAATTTGTCTCAGCGCCCAGTCTTATGTATGGTCGCCGCAAAAGGGGATATCGGCACCTGGCACCAGCATTTCGTCTTCAGGTCCTCATCCGTTAAGCAGTCTACATTGTATATACTACATATATTTGTTTATACATTCGGTAGGCTCAAAAAAAATCTCCGAGGATAACCTGAAAATTTGATGGTAAGTTTCGCCACGTAAATGTTTGTTTAGATCCAATGAAGATTTTTGAGAGGGTGAATGTCCACGAACATTAATTTCACATATTTTGTTAGTTGTTAAAATTGTTGTTAATAAAGGATCATCAAGGTCATCTAGGAACAGGACCACTAGCTTTACTATGAACTACAGAATGATACCCATTCTTTTTCTTAAATAATAAATTAAATTAAATTAAACATAATTTAATTAAATAAATAATATGATGTAACTAAGATACTAAAATACAGAAATATCTACAAAAAAAAATGTATTCACTGAAGGCTTCAATAAAACTTAGGAACTCATAGTCCATTGTTTGTTCGTCTGAATATACAGTGTAGGTATCACAAAGCTGGACCTCTTCGTCCTTGTATGAATAGGAAACATATTCTTCCGTATTGTAAAAACGTGTTGAATAAGTCGTACCAACTACATAACACCAGTCGTACCAACTACACACACACAAATAATTAAAAAAAAAACACCAGGTCCCAGAAGTTGTTATATATGTACTAGAGATCTGTAGCGATACACCGCGCTTATTCGTACGATGCATGTAGATTGGGTTTTTCTACAACTTTAACTCATTGATCCTTCATAAAATGTGGTGTTACATTCATTTTTCACATTATTTTTCCTCAGATCGTAGCGATGAGTGAGAAAAAGCGGTAAGAGTGTAAACCGCCACCACAATTGCTGCTATAGCTTTGCATACATATGTATTTATGCATACGCTTTTGAGTCGATGCATCCTGCACTACCTACCGCATGCTCATATTGACATAGCCGAAGCGGTGTTATGTGCGGCCGCTTATGAATGAAAAACACAGCATTCACCGTATTCGTTCATGACTCAAAGACAAAAGAATTTTGAAATTTTATTTTATTAATTTTATTTTCGTTACCCCAGCTGTACCTTTTACGCCAATTGTATTCCTTTTCATCTTTCATCAATTCGTTGGAATAATAAAAAAAAACAGCAATAGATTGCGGTGTCTTTCTTTTCCAGAAGCGCCCAAACATACCACCGCATCGGCAATGTCAATATGAACATGCGGTAGTGCAGGATGCATTGACTCGAAAACATAATACTCGAGTTTATAAGAGAAACATACCCAATCTACCCATACCCAATCGAGTAAGGTAAACACAACTATCGCTTGGGTAGCAGTGGCGGTTCACACTTCCACCGAATTTTTTGTGAGTTGACTTTTAGCCCCCAAAATGTTCGCATCTCAATCTCTTCTGTACACACTCAGACCGTTTTTTTTATTTATTATATCGCAAATCACAAACATATGATTGCATGCCGATCTCTGGTATGTCCACGAATGCACGCTAAATCGACGAACATGCGACGTGAGAGTCTCCAATACTCCTTGCCTACCGACAGCGCAGGGAATTTGAAAAAGCGACATATGCATCATCCCTCAGAAATATGGGACTATATTTGAGACATGCTTCAGAATCCCGAAAGCGTATTACAGTTTTATTACAGATAGGTGTACATGTTGCCTAAGGTACACCCACTCACTTAAATCAACGAGTTGGGTCCCTAGGATCCGTAATGCATGCTCTTACAACAACCAACCGGATTGATATCTGAACCTCAAGAAGACTTTCAGTTCAATCATATTTAGGTTACGTAAAACGCATGTAGTATTTTAACAGAAACTGTCTAGATAATCACAGAACAGATGCCGAATGGATTATATTTCTTTGTCGTCTCTGCAGCTTTTACAAAAATGTCTGTGAAAGATTTCAAGATGCCTTGTACATGTAAATGGCAATGGCATTGTCCCAGCTGTGAACTTACACTATCGTATGTCCTTGAGACTAAAACTAACCACTGATGATGATCTTTTCTGCCAACCATAAGTGCCTCGACGTTGATAGGGACTTTGATCTACAGACTACATCACGGATTTCTGGCTTTATCCAATGCTTTTTTATCTAGTGTCTAGAGTTTAGAGTCTTTATATAAGTCGCTACAGTACAGCTTCTTACTCTCACGCAACAGACACTCCTGATCTTTCACTTTCTTGGTTACCAGTATCAGCCACCAGGAGAGAGTCAAATTTATGTCTTCATGAACTCTCAAATTCCAATGTTAGATATCCGATACTAAGCTTATGTTTTTCTGCCTGCCTATCGGAATATAAATACTATAGGAATAGATCAGTTTATTAAAATGTATCCTCTATTGACGGTAGTGTTTCTCATTCATCACAGTTTCCACAGAGTGCTCCTTAAAGTTAGTGCAGACCTCTACACGGACAGTAGCACACAATCTTAAACCATAGGTGTACGAGGCTTCGCTTATTGAGTTTCATATTGATTCGTCGTACATTTCGTTAAGCCGACATCCTCAGCTATTATTTGACAATTAGCAGACAGGGTTCGGCAATAGTTTACTGTAGGGCAGTTATCATCCCAATGAAATTCTGTGTAGGTGTACATAGTAAGACAACATTTCACAGACAAAATGATGAACGAATTTCGAATCTGTTGGCTCTGTTACTCATTGAACAAGACAGACTATCAGTGACAATCCAAACGAACACAGTTTCCTCGATCAGTGATGGAAGGCGATAGTCTTTTAAGCTAACACGCTGCAGCGATATTATTGACCCATGTTAGTGGACATTATTTTGGTTCTATCTAGGCTAAACTACCCTAATTCGAACACCCTCCCCCTACCCGCATAAGGAGACCCCTTCATGAATTTGGTTCAAAAGCTAAGCATCTGCTTTTCAGACAAAATTACAGTAGTATTTTAACAGGAAAAATATGTCATATCTGTTCTTTGTATCGTATAATTCCCACCTTCAGGTAATTCCTCTTCAGTTGGTAAGGAAAATTCAAAGTGTTCAGTAGTGTTCCGTAAGTAAGAAAAAATCAGTGTAATTTGTGAAATTACTTAAGAAACTAGAAACTTTAACCAAGAAGCTAGTGATTCTCTTTAATTTTTAGTTACCTAATTAAGGCTTAATATAACAATAATAATGTATATTTTATTATTTCAAAAGCAACAGTAAGTAAAAATAGTTATTTAATAAAATATATTGAAGCCTCGTTACTGGGACGCTAAGGGCTCAAATTAGGAACAGGGGGGCTCGGTACTGGCTCATATCTCATTTTCTACTTTACTTAAATTTATTAAATTGGAGTCCTATACTTACAAAAAGTTATCATTAATATCAAACAGTAATACATCAAGCTTTCCAGAAACGTAAAATTGTTTTGATTCATCTGAGTAATTGATTTTAAAAGAACAACGAACTCAAAACTTTCCGTAAGGTGGCTCGCTACTTTGAATTGCAAATTATGAGTTACAATTTTGCCCTCCACTCGTGACAGAACAATCGTATAATCAACACAAGTAATTGCTGTAAAAGCTCGACATGGCCCTCTACGGGATGTAGCTCATCCAATAATACTTTTTTCCGCCCGGTCTACGAAAACATTATTACCACAGACGGTTCTCTGACTTGGCTACTTTCCTGTGGTGGTGAAGTTGTATGTGAGCAACTACTTGCCTTTCATTTAAAAATTATTTCAAAGTCGATCGAACATCTAAATACAACTAAACATCCTTAATATGCAATTCAAACAATTAACCACATAATTGGGTTTGTGTCGCTTAGAAGAGTCCAACTTTGAATCTAACTATCTTGCCATGGGGTGTGAGCTATCCTCCCAAGGGGCTCCTCCACCCAAAGATTACTCCCCAAACGACCACTAAATGTGCCAAAATGAATATATTGTCTGCAACAAGGAGAAGCTCACAAGAAAGCCAAAGAGACAACAATTCCACATGTACCCACGAGATAGTGGCCATCCGATGAAGGAAATACCTATCCACTCGGAAGTGTTTGTCCCATTCAAATTACATGGTCTCATCTGTGGGGCGAGAGTAAGAGATCGACTGTGTTATCTTTACCTGACCTAAGGTGACACAACAAAGTGAAACTTGACAAGGGTCCTCGTTACTGTGCTCTACAATGCTGTGCACACTATCGAGACTAAAACATCTTGTTCGCACTTGGAGTGCGAGCACAATGTACCCAAGCATCCTGTTTGCCTTTGCCTTTGCCCATGTCAAATGCGAGTCCTTCATCGGCGAACTACTTCAACTTAAAGTGCACTTTCAGACAAAAGCCGACGCGCAAATATGTGACAGCCAGGGGGATTCCTTCGGCTGTCTTGGACTAGGACTATCACAGGCACAGCCTTTGAGCGAAGCAAAATATTGTGATTTTAATTAGAGTCAACGAGCTTGATTGGACGTCACATTCAAGGAAATTTTCAAAATTAAGTTCTCAGTCCTTGGACGGAGAGACGATGTGGTTTGTGCCACCGCACATCGCACAGCCTGCACCGGAAACAAGGGTCCCATTCGCATAATGTTGCCAAATTTTCAAAAATGACAAAATGTCCTCCAGCCATAAGACTGCACTCATCCTCCAATCCGAGCTGATGGGACGTTATCCAACCATAGGCGACCGTATTGCTTTTTAATGTTTCATAGATTACATTGTCCTTGGACGACAATGAAGACCCAGACGCAACGGTGGTGGCGAGACGAGTGAGAAAAGGGTCGCGCCAACTTGCCTTCGACTGGATTTTAAAATGTGTCCTCTACGCAGCGCACACTAATACATCATAATGTGAGGTTGTCAGCAAATAAAAACCCTTTTCTTAATCATATGGTGACAAGTAGCAAATGGATTTTCTGGGAGTCACACAGATGTGACCATTGCCTGGACATGGTGTGCTTAGCACTTGCTTAACTCGACTGGTTTATCCCTCTCACCTCGGTCGTGGTCGTCTTCCTTTTTTGAAAAGGGTTTCGCTTCGAGCGGAAAGGAAACGCACCACTGCCGGGTACTGTGTAGTCTCGTTCCCTTCACTTAACGAAGACCCTTACCGACGCGTCCTGTCGGTCGGGGTTATTTTGTATTAAATTTACAATGAGACTCGGATGAGAAGTCACACACTGGGCGACTGCTGGATGAGACGACAATGGGACGAGAAAGCCTGCAAATAAATCTGATTAAATTTTTGGATTTGGCTTTTAATCACAGCTCTGTTGGTGGCAAAACTCGACGAAGGGTTGAATAAGACAGGAGCTTTGGAGTACATCGGCACTACACCCTGTTTTTTGGAAGAGAAACCTGGACAACTATGTTATTCAGGTGGGACGGAGGTTTTTCCTAAGCGCTCGTGACTTCCTCTGCATTCCATCCGACGATTTGTTGCAACGTTAATACCCAAGGGCGCGCCGCCGGTACCAAACGAAAACATTTAGATCTCTGATTAGATGAACTGCATTCGAGGTCTTATGGCTTGCGCGGGTGCTACATGCCCTCCACCCAAAAAATTACTAAACACAAAACCCCAAAACCAATACACGAAAAAAAACAAGAAAAAAAAGAAATATCAAGGAAATTAATCTTATTCTAAGCACGCTACACCACAACACCAAAACGGCTCGGTACCAGCTCAGACCCTGACACCGCCGTGGATCCGATTAAATTGGCAGAAAAAGTGCTAGGAACCCTAATTTGTGCTTTTCCCATTTCGCGTAAACACCGTTGAGCGCCTGAGAGAGAGAGAGCCAATTAAGTCCATAGCCTGCCAGAGGTCCTTGTGTTTGAGCGAATCCACATCAGTCGGCAGTTCTGTTTCCACTGCAAGACCATGCAATGCTTGTAGTTTGGCGGCGGCGTTTAATTTTTTTTCTCACAATTTACACCGAATTCGTTGTAATTTGTTTATGGTTGCCCTTGCTTTCGTTGTCGTTTCTTGCCTCGTGCACATTAACAAACTGAAAGTCATGCGGTGAGCTGGTGGATTGGCGGAAGGTAATTTGATTGCATTTGGACACGTCATATGCGCTGCGAATGTGTGTAGTAAGGATTTCAAGGTGTCCTGATGGCGTATCAATTTTGATGGATTTTCCACAGACGCATGTTGAACTTTGGTCTTATATGAAGGCCTTTGAAAACGCATCACTTTTAAAGATTTTTCTGCAGGCTACAGATTTTCACGTGAACTTTGATTCTATTTGAGCGCTCGAAAGGACTTAATTTTTCCTAAATACATTCGGAAACATCGGATATATGGTCATATCAGTGAGGATGGTGAATGTAAGAGAAGACACAACCGCGAACTAAACGAGCTGTTATGGATGTAGTCCGAAAGACAATAATTCCTCTCATCCAACGCTTCAGCTGAGAGGGTCACAGAATCTGAGGCTCCTGTATCCAGGATTTGGTGAAATCTGAATCTCCGTTCTAGAGATCAACTTGCCGTAAATGTAAGACAGCTTAGTCTTGACGACTGGAAAGTGGAAGCAGTGTGCATTGGATTCTGAGTCGCAGACCTTATAAGTATGTAAGTAGGTTAGGTTAAGTGGACAGCTTGGAATGGTGGTCACTTTGTCCTTGGTAGGCCCATTGTAATTTCGCTAATAACCGGGATTTATAGACCACAGCTCTCGCCAGTCAGGCATGAAACACTTGTCACACAATATGAATTTTATGCGGTCAAGTCGCTGAATCATAGAGATTCGTGATTTAGAAAAGAATTGCTACTTTCGCTTTGTCTTGGAGCCGTCAATGAGAGTCTACTTGGACCATGGCTCTCCTATGACTATGGCGGCTTCCAGTCTGTCGAATCTTTATTCACCAAGAAGCTTTTTTTTATAGTGTTATAGTGTGCGACCGCTTCTTGTTCCTCTTCATCCCTATAATCTCTGGAGGAGTAACTGTAAAGGTTGGTAGTGTATCGACCACTCCTTAATTTGATCCCATGGTGGCTGGATCAGACTTAATATTCCAGATAAAAGCGTTTTTCTGGTATTCGAACTAGGGACTCCTCTACCCAAGGGCAGGCAATTCAATAACTGCACCTTCCAATTGTCCTACCTATTGCAGGGAGTATCCGTGCCCCTCTGGGGACTTGTTAAATGACAATGTCCTGTCATACCCACAACTTTGGTTATATCTCTCCAGTTTATTGTAAGGAAGATTATGGTCTTATCGAATCCAGCGAGATCCACATAAGCCTTCTCGTATTACAGATTTCCACTTGATTCCATCTTCTGTTGGTGGTCGAAGAGATAAGAACTTTTAACTTTTTTAAATGGGTTGGCGGTCGGTTGTCTTGACTCATTGACAAAAAGCGAGGAGCTTCCACTTGGAATACATTACAGTAATTTGGTAGTCTAAAGGACGTCGAAAAATGTATTGAGATTAAGAATATTCCGGTCCGTCTTCCGTCTTCCGTTTTAGATCTATCAGTCTAGTCTTTCAGAGCATTTATTTCGGAATGTGTCACCTATTCGTCCCTGGCTGGGATATAGTAAACTGCATCAATATAAAATTCGAGATAGTTAAAGTTTTAGGCAAGACAACTCAAAACTAAGAATGTATGTACTGTGTTTGTAAGGGCAAAAGCTGAAGATAGTTTTATACAAAAAAATGTATTTGAAGACATAAGCTTGGAAATCAATATTTTTCAAACTGAATATTTAATCATCATCATCATCATCTTCTGACCCGCATGATCCACAAAAGGGGTCGCGGGGGTAAGCCACGCAAGAGAGATCTCCAAGCAACTCGATCCCCCGTCATCGACTCTAACTCATGAGGGGTTATGCCCAAGCGTAACCAGGCGAGCTTATTATGGACCAGATCCAAACATCTCATCCTGGGTCTGCCAAGTGATCGGCTACCTGATGGAATTGCATTCAAGGCGCTCGGAGGCCGTGATGGTGGGGACATTCGAGCTACGTGACCAAACCAACGAAGCATAGCTCTTTCCGTTCGGAGAAGAAGCTGCTCAATGTTGAGTTCCTCGCGCACTATCGTGTTTCTCACCCTATCCCGGGAGTAATTCCCACAACAGCATGAACAAATCTCATCTCAGCAGCTTGTATTCGGGAACTTATTCTTTCGGTCATTGCCCAAATTTCATGGCCATAGGTGAGAGTTAGAACAAATACTGAGTTGTAAACTGCTAACCTGGCTTTCGCACTAAGCTCGGCCTTCCTGATTACAGATATCCTAAGCCATGTCGAAACTGAGCCAGCTGAACCAATCCTACATGAAAGTTCAGTATTACTCGTCCCATCACTCGTGAAGAAGACCCAGAGATGCTTAAACTTCTCCACCTACTTCAATGGGACTCCACTAACATGTAGAGTGCATTGAACAGGCGTTGTGGAAATTACCATACCCTCCTCTAACCTTCATCCCAGAATTAGCACATACGATCACAAACCTATTGAGTGCGCGCTAGAGTTCCGTTTGGGAAGACGTGAGGATAACTAAGTCACCCGCAAAAACATCAACTCTCCCAATGTGAAACATTCCTCGCCTCGGCTGCGCTGCAACATCCAATCCATATAAACAATGAAAAGGACAGGTGACAAGACGCACCCTTGGTAAAGTCCAACACCCAAGGTGAAAGATGTTGATTTTGAAACGTTAATCCGAACACAGCTGCTACAGTTTGTGTATAGAGATCGATTGGCCCTCCAAAAGAGGACCCTCAATCCCATACTCCTGCAGAACACTCCACGGTTTACCTCTGGGAACTCGGTCATATGCCTTTTCCAAATCTACAAAACAGCTGTAGATGGGTTTGTCATACTCCCAAGCATTCTCAAGTACCAGTCTTAGATTGAAAAGCTGGTCGGTTGTACTTCTGCCGGGACGAAATCCGCACTGTTCATCCCCCATCCTTGCCTAGGTCATAGCTCTAGAACGCGCTTCCAAAACCTTAGCGCAGACTTTTCCGGGGAGGCTTAAGAGGGATATGACCCTGTAGTTGGGGCAGTCTTTTTTGTCCGCCTTCTTAAAAAGGGACAATCACCCCAGTTTGCCAATCGCCAGGTGTCTTACCGTGTTCCCAGGCTACCTTAATAACACGAGAGAGCCATAAAACTCCCTCTTTACCCATAGCCTTAAGCATTTCTGGCCGGATTTCATCCACAGCGGCGGATTTGCCAACTTTGGCGGTTTGCTCGTAGTTCATTAGGGCTAAGCCCGACCGGCTGCATAGCGGGACAGTCCGACCACCTGGATAAGCAATATACGAGGCCAATTTGGGCTGAAAATAAATTCATACTCTCCAAACCTGATGCCCGCCCCCCACCACGAGAAGCTCAGCTGTCGGGTGGCATATTTAATGTCTAATAATAATAATATGCCATCCATATTTTTATTTGTATTATACATTAACCTCTACAGCCCGTAAAGGGCCGAAGCCTAGCTTCTCAGCAACTGTCTAATAATATGTTTAATTCAAATTCTCCTTCTTCTACTTCTCGTATTCTAAAAGGTTTTTGCTTAAATTATCCAGCTAATGATTCATTCTGAATGTGCATAGTCTGAAAAGAAATGTTAGTATTTTTCCTCGTCTTTCCTTCAGATCTCATTTTTCTTTCTGGAATTTGGAAAAACGAATAAAGAGAAATTTTGATTGATTTAATTTTGTTTTGAAAAATTATCTAAACCATACATTTTGATATAAAGTGTTCCTTTTTCACCAGTTGATTTGTTAATAATGAGTTTAAATGCTTGAAACAGAGATTGTCTGTAGTAATTTTAAAGAAAGTTAGGACGAAAAAACAATGTCTGCTTAGTACTTAAAAAACATAATTTACAGATTAAGCAGAAAGAAAAGGGTGGTCCAAAGTGGTCGCCGTGGCGTAGTGGGTAAGTGCGTCGACTCCTACGCAGAGGGTGCCAGGTTCGATACCTGAGTTTAAAACATTTGATAATTCACGGTTAAACCTCTTTCGAGTCACTGACAATGCTCAAAGAGTATTCTTGTCTAGAAAAAGCTTCTCACCGTTCGGAGTCGGCATTAAACTGTAGGTCCATTCCACTCGTGAAAGAACAATAGCACGCACAACACGAGTGGTTTCTGAGAAGCTGGGCCCAGGTCCACCTCGGACTGTTGCGCCACCCATATTATTATATTATATTAAAGGGTGGTCCAACCATAGTGTACGATGTTAATTGTGAGTCACACCTTAACGTCAAGTTTTCTTGATATTTCCTTGTTTCAGTATTTGACAAATTCAAACATGGAGACGTACACAATTGAGCAGCGCGTTAAAATGGTTGAAGAATGTTACGATAATATGCGCTCACATGCATTTCGTGCACTACGTGATTTTTTTTTTTTTTGGTCAGCATAATCGACCGAACCTGTGCATCCCCGCCCAGTTCGTTCTGCTGTTGTTCGCGATAGTGTGGTTAAAGAGCCGTCAAACTCGGCCAAGCAGTTACCGTGAATGTTTTTGCTTTGGCGAGATAATAACGCACTTCTTTTGGCCAGAAATTGAGGAAATGGACGACATGTGCTCTAAAATGATGGTGCAACTTGCTTTTTTGCGCGAAAAATACAATGGCCGTATTATCCCACGTCGTGGCGATGTTAATGGCTGTCAGGATCATGTGATTTGACACCATTGAACTTCTTTCTTTGGACACAATTAAAAAAAAATGGTCCGTCAATCAGCCAAGAACAATTCAAGAGCTCAAGGATTAGTTTATTCACACACATTAACAGCACATTAACAACATTAAGCCTCAATTATGTCCCAGAGTCATTGAAAATATGAACCATCGGATAGAGGTATGCCGAGGTATGCCACGAAAGCCACGGCGAGCTTATAACCGATATTTTCCGTTTCCCACATATTGGTCATAGATCCTTCTTAATCCAATATGAAGATAATTCTCTGTAAAGTTTTTTTCTTTTATTTACAATTATTTATTTGGACCACTTTATAAAAATATTTGCCAATAACTTTAAAGATTAAATTAACTGGTGTTTTTGAAATAAGTAAATAAATAGTAGTGACATTGGATTAAATGGTAACAATTCAACACCTTGTGATCCTCCATAGCAAGCCTGCTCAACTTTTTTAGCAGTCGGGCCAAACGGACAATTCGAACATTTTCGATTGGCCACTGACGGTATCTATTTTTATTAATTTTCCACTATTTTTATAAATAAATAGTGTTTTTTTTATATAATGTCTAGATATCTTGAATGAAAATCTTAATAAAATCAATGTGACATTTTTCTTGTTTTAAAAAATTACCTCA
The DNA here is from genome assembly GCA_964034865.1 of Eristalis intricaria. Classification (NCBI taxonomy): domain Eukaryota; kingdom Metazoa; phylum Arthropoda; class Insecta; order Diptera; family Syrphidae; genus Eristalis; species Eristalis intricaria. Next base: position 23,000,319 of record OZ035876.1, on the reverse strand, counting down.
TGTCACTCAGTTAGTGACGCGGTATTTATTTTTTACATAATTAAGATTTGAAAAAACTTTTTCACAAATATATGTTAATCCCAGACTAGTTAAGGATTGCAAGGTCAGGTCTGTTATTGAGGGACTCACTTCTTTTTTACTCATTTCCAACAATCTGCAAATTCTCTAAAGAATTTAGATTTAAATAATACTTTAGAATAATTTTAGAAAAAATTGATTGTGGTGTTCAAAAAATCGCAGTCGATACTGAGAATTTGGAAGAACCATTTCTGCAGACTGCTAAACGGCGGTGATGACACCAATACCGCTGTCAGGCAGAACGTCCCACTCAATATGGACGATGATCGACGAGAATTCCGTCCCCCCGACTTAGACGCGGCCAAGATAGCAATATCAAGACTGAAGTTTAACAAAGCTGCCGGTGTGGACGTACTGTCCGCTGAAATATTTATGGCAGCTGGAGATGATCTGGTTGGGCGCATGCACCAGCTCATCTGTAAGATATGGTCGGAGGAAAGCATGCCCGATGAATGGAATCTCAGTATCATTTGCCCGATCCACAAGAAAGGAGACCCCTTTTACTGCGCCAACTACCGAGGGATAAGTCTCCTGAACATCGCATACAAGATCTTCTCTGCCATTTTGTGTACTCGCCTGAAGCCGTTTATAAAAAAAAATAAAAAAATAAAATAAATGATAGGACTTCAGTCTGGCTTCAGGCCAGGGAAGTCCACCTTCGACCAAATTTGTATACTACGGCAGATCCTGGAAAAAGACCCAAGAGATGCAGATCGACACCCACCACCTTTTTGTCGACGCAACTTGGCGTGCGAGACTGGAGACAGCTAGCCAGAGACCGTGCTAGCTGGAGAGGCTTGTTGGTTGAGGCCCAGGTCCACACTAGACTGTAGCGCCAAATAAAGGAGAAGAAGTTCAAAAAATTTCAACTGAGTATCGGCAGGATAAGTAATTATTTTTTTCAAACTGATTATGAAGGGATTAATAAAGATTTTTATATGATTGCTAACCAGTAGGCTGTATACTTTGGGATTCTCGATTCACAGCCACGATCTTCGCTTAAAACTGCAGTGATCAAAGTTTCTAAGTACAAGTTAATTCGTCGCATGTGACAGCAGTCAAGTAAATTCCACAGCATGCAAGGGACGCATGGTAACTCAGAGTGCGGGGAATATGATACAACTATAAGAGTGTAGATAATTAGAATCTCCGCCTCCAGAAGCCCCCATCATCGAAGGTAAATCACGCAAGAATATTATCTTACTATCTCTTGCTCCATAAATTCAAAACACATCCATCGGCTGAACCGTATCAGCAGCTTCTTTCCTCTATAAACAGCGTTCAGTTAGAAAATCGATCGAATTACAACACAAAGTCCCCCAAAAACAGTACACCACTTCATAAAGCATTCACCTTTGGGCGTCTGTGAAAACACCAGATTGGATCTAGCACCCACCGCGCTGCGTCAAAAGATGAAACCAACAACATTCTTTTTTCGTTTTCTTCCCTGTCCACCGCTTTCCAAAGGTAATCGTTGTCCCAGCTCCGGGTGTTTCGTAATGAGAAGAGAGAGAGAGTGCTGTGCTGTGCCAGCGACGATATTCAAAATCATAAAATAGTTTTCGCCCAACACACACACTACCCTTAGATAAATACAGGGATCAGACAGTGAATCCCCAACCAGCACGGCGGGTAATATATGAATCTAATCTCAGTTAGTTAGCTGGCATGGCCTTCCGCTACTGTGTACGTGTACGTGTACGTGCACGAGACAGCAGCGTTCGCTGCAACCACCAAACCATCATCAGTAGTTAGTGAAATTATTGCTTTTGTATCCCATGAAAAGGTATTTGCAAAGGACTCCAACGAACTCTTATGGTGGCGAAGCCAAACAGTAGCTCCTCGCAGACAAAGGGTTAATAATTTTGGCGCTGAGCTAATATCCTTACGGATTTATGTGATGTATAAGATCTATAATAGGCGAAGATTTGGGGTCGGGAATGGGTTCCAAATATTGGGAGGCTAATCACATTCTGCTGGGATGGGAACGGTTGGCATGGCCAAGGATTCATGAAATGGGGTTAAGCTCAAAAAGGGAACGCAATCACTGAGGGGACACTTGTGCTGACAATGAATATTCGGCGAACATTAGTTTGGAATCCGCAAGCGTGTAAGTGGGTTCTTTTGTTTCTTGTAACGACTTTTAAATCCCCATACATGCTGTGGATTTTGAGTGAATTAATTACATTTTGAAGGGACTCAGCTTTAAATTTCTAAGCAGTTACTGACTTCAGTACATTCACGCACAGGCATCTAAATGCTACAAGAACACCCAAGGTCCAGCGAACACGCTTCTTTACCCACATTGTCCACTTTAGTTTTCCTGCGACTAGATTTATTCCATCAGTGGCACTTGGTATCGACTCATACTGACTGTGCTTTGAAATGTAGAAAACTGTCTTTCGAATTCTGTCTTCATGTTCACTTTTTTACTCATTTTGGAGTTGAACTGAGTACAAGGAATGAAATGCGAGTTTTATATCCCCCTTCCTTCGCAGTTCATGCCACAAAAAGGGCATGTTACCGACGCGACGCGTGGGTTTCCAATTGCATATACGATAATTCGAGCGTTAGTTGTCGATTCGGAGGGACTCCTGTCCGCGCCAATGAGGGTTCGCCTACCTATTCTCAACTCTCTCGGACCTTGAGGGTTTGTCTACCTGTCCTCAGGGTTGTCTGTTCGGGCCCTTGAGGGTTACGACGACGGACGCCTGTTTGGACCTTGAGGGTTTGTCTACCTATCCTCAGGGTTGTCAGTTCGGGCCCTTGAGGGTTCCCGTACTTATTCTCAAGGACACCTGTTCGGACCTTGAGAGTTTGTCTACCTATCCTCAGGGTTGTCTGTTCGGGCCCATGAGGGTTCCCCTACCTATACTCAAGGACGCCTGTTCGGGCCCCTGAGGGTTGCCTTACATATCTCCAACGGCGTCTGTTGGGGCCCTTTAGGGTTCCCCTACCTATCTTCAAGGACGAGGGTTCCCCTCATGGACCCGTGACAGAATGCAGAGTGACGGATGCTTTCCTGCGAAGCGGGACAAGGCAGCCACATGTATCTATCAGACTAGCCCCAACTTTGCATTCAGATTTTGACTCATCTGTTAGTGCACCATTTTTTAGCTCCGCCCTTCATCCAAATGGGGTTGTTCCGTTCCTCTCTACAAGGTATGAGTACTTAAAGGTTTTTTGAAGTTTAACTCAAGGTAGTCCAAAACTACATGCTTCCATAACTGTAACGTTCTAAGTCTGGTTTCTCGCCATCGTTTTGAGAAAAAACTATTTTTCTTTAATTCCCCTGAAGAGATCCGTGACGTTGTCGCGGGAATTTTCATGTCAACAGAAACTTAAAGGCGGAAACATTTTTTTAAGGATTTTAAAAATTAAGTTGAACTGCGCTGTAAGCTTAACCAAAACACATGTGTCCATCACAGACCCACGGACCAGCACACCTTGATTTAAATTAAAACAAAAATAGACCTCCGTGCGCCATCCAACCGATATCTTTCGCATCTAAATGAGAGCATCCAACACCCTTTGAAGCAAAAACAAAAACCTCAGTCTTTAATGAAGGGTGGCGACTAAAAAAGAAAAGTTCACGCTTCTTAAAACACGCAACGCTCTCTCAGATGTGTTTTCCATTTACCAAGAAGAATTTAATTGTATTCACAGCAGTAGTTCACCAATCGTTTGATATTCTAATGAAGTCACTCTGGGCAACTCCCAGCCAAATGGACATAATCTTGGTTCTTGGTTTTCTATTCCTTTCTTTTTTTTGCGTTCATTCGTTCGCTCCTTTATTCTTATCCTGGATCGTCTGTCGTCTGGAAGGAAGGCGTCTGTAATAATTAAAATTCTTTATCACCAGTGTTCTTAATTTTATGGAGATCTGATTTGCAAAAAAAGAAAAAAGAAAAGGGGGAATATCATGGTCCTGAGATTTTCTCAATGAGGAAACGCAGGAAACGCGTCGCGGAGATTCGGTGGAAGACGAACAACGATTTTAAGGCGCAAGAAGATAATTATATTTTAATTAGAATCATCCGGCTGTAAACTGTCCTTTTGCCTTTTTTTCTTTCTTTTTTTTTTTTGAGAGCGAAAAAAGATGAGGGGGTCTTGCCTCGAAACTGAGATTTATTAGCGCAGGGTAGCCTGGACACGCATCGGTGTGCATGAATTTTGTACAATCAATAGATACCTATTAGGCTAGGGGAAGATCGTTTGACTGGTTGTCTTAAAGTATCATTATTTCTGAATGGGGGTTGATTAAAGTTGAGTACCAGATGTTTAATGTAAATCGAAGGACAAAGTAAATATTGATCTGGAAAATGTTCACAGTCGAGGCTGACAGTTTGATGGTCGAGTGAGGAAGACGACATATTGTTTGATTTATAAATATTTCTAATTTGTTTTAATTATAAAAATATATTTTTATTATTTTAAATAATGTAATAAGAAATATAAATTTTATTTGTAAACAAAAGATACAAAACGAGTATTTCAGTTCAGACATTTAGATTTCTTTTCTAAAATCGGTCGAGTCAGTGGCAATTCTCAATGAATACTACTATTTAGAAAAAGTGATGTCGGCATAAAACTGTATGTCCATTGGTGACAATAGCACGCACAACACGAGTATGTATGTAGTTTCTGTGGAAGAAAGACACTTGATGAACTTATAGTTCACAAAAAATTATAAAATAGTATCCAATTATAACTAGTATCCAATATACAAATTAAATGAAAGGACACACTGGTAAAATTATTTGAAACATTTATTTAAAAAAAAAGGAAAAGAATCTTAACACTAGAGAGAACTTAACACGTTCTTGTCGAGCTGGAGACTGCCACGATTGTTCTCGCAATCTGCATTGCATCCCTTTCATGATCGGTCGTTATCGCACTGTAAGCTCAAGTGGTTAGTCCATTTTACTATCGCATACTATCCCATCCGAGTTCAAGTGGATTTACTATTTAACGATCGTTCCATTTAGCGATCGTAGGACCACATCGCCATTTGATACTATGCCATCCTTATCTGCTGGGGTGTGAGTATGAGTAACCCCTGGACCTGTCATATCCGAGATTGCTGGCGATGACATATATATGACTCGCTTAGTAATTTATCATACAAACGACATTTTTGACAGGCGCTAGAAAAATTAAAAATAAAAAAAAAACAATTTAATAGGAATTTAACGTAATTTGGAACAATTTTGTAGAGGAAAATATGTTTTGTTTTAATTTTTTGTTGGATGAATCCAGGGTCGTGAAAGGATGAAGCCAATTTTTTTTCCTTCTCAAATAAATGAATATCGTCACGTTTCTACGGAAATTATCGACAACACACGAAAGCATTATTTTTATCCGCACTTTAAATCTCTCGTCAAACTTAAGCGGTTTCGAAAGTAGTAGAAATCAGTGCAAGCACAATGAACTTTTACTTGTCTAAGTGATTTATGTCATTTCTGATCCGGCGGTATCAATTAAGTCGGGGTATTTTTGTTTTTCAAACGTTGTCGTATCCTTGCTTACTTACTTACTTCTCGTATCGTCGTATCCTTGAGGTCGCGCAAATGTTCTATCCCCCAGCAGGGCACTGTGAATGGACGAATCACTAAGACCTGTTTTTTAATCTTAAATAAAACACATAAAATTAAACTGGATGGTGGGAACTTAATTATGAGATTCACTTTTAGAACAAAGTTTCGTATAAATGTAGGCCGGACTGCACCGTTCAAGGTTCATGTTGAAGGTACAATCGTGGATCACTGCTTTTAGCGATTAGTGATGGGCATCGATAGAATGAATTTAATAATCGAGACTTTATTAATCGAGATATTTTAACAATCAAATATCTAATCGAGATAATAACAGTTAACACGATCGACGATACACACGCGCGGCCCTGCGGATGCAATTCAAGAGGCGTGAAATGTCAGCCAGACGCAGCGTTTGCACTTTCAGCCATGCAGGTGGGAACATGCACAATTCGGCGTGGGAATCGGCGAACCTTGATTACCAGGGCGAGCTTAGATTATAAGAGAGTACAGTCAGTTGATTGGTGGTGCAGAGGTATTGCGGAAGTAGAATAAAATAAATTATAACGTTGATAACGTGTCTTTGAATTTAGAACCGTGTCCACGGAAAAAAATCCAGTGCGATTCAATTTTTCTTAAAAATACGATCAATGCACTAATGTAAGCGAAAAAAAATCGATTTCACCACTAACAAGCAAAAGGCAAACATTATAGACTCAGAAGAAAGCATACTGCCAAGTTTATATGTACGTACAAGATATAACTAAGATGTAAAACCAGAAATAAACTGAGAATGAAGTCATGAACCGAGAAGTGAAGTGACATTTGAATTATATTCCTTTGTGGTTTTCTTTAACTCTCCTTATGTCCACGCCAGTCTCCTTGTGTTCGCGCTGAAGTGAGTTAACTTGTGTTAGTGAGAAAATCATTCGAATGACTGCGACGGATGAATTGGCATGCAATCGAGCTGTTGTATGAGCGATTATGACTCGAATGAGCACTCGAATGCGATTGTTAATATATGAACCACTGAGTAAGACCAAGACCACACTTTCATATGTCAATGGCTATCGGTACCGTCCGAATGACGAGATGTCAATCCATGCCGCAGTGTCGCCAAAAACCACAAACCTCTTGAGCTTAGGGAGAAGCAAGGTATGTTATTTAACTTTTGCTCTGAGGAATATTAGTCATTTCTTCTGTCTTCAACTCCTCTTCTCCACCTCTGTGTACAACACTGATACCATTTAATAAGCAGATACCAACCTTCCGAAGGGGCAGTAGATTGCTATGTCTTGTCATCAATCTGGTGAAGAATATGTTTGAAAATGAATTCTGCAAATCAGATTCTTCCTTTCTCAGCAGAGCCTTGTTTCAAACCGATGCCAATCATAACTCGCTATGACAAGAAACGCGTTTCCACCGTTTAACTCTTCACCTATCACAACAATGCATAGCATTCCCTCTGGCTCCCAGCTCATGTACCTCTGCACACTAATCGCATAAACCCAAGGCGTTAGTTGTCAACAATCCACTTGTATCGGAAGAAACGCATATTAACCGCTCTAATTAGGGAAACAATGAAAATAATTTAAATAATAGCCCAACAAGGTTACTCAACTAGTCAACACGGCAGCGTCAAGAACAATGCCTCCCAGCAAGGCAGCACACACCGAGGCTCTCATCTGTTCCCAGCCGACTGCCCAAGCACAATGGGCGAACCCAAAACACATTATGGTTGCTTGGCCTCATTCATGTGCGGTCGAAATGAATTGGATCCTAATTAGGGACGAGCCTGAACATGGTTTCCCCATCTCCGCAGAGATCCTGGTTCAGAGGAGCATAAAGTGTTTTGGCCTTTTGTCCTTGCGCGTTGCCAGCCTCCGCCTTTCCCTCCCCCTCCCACCATGGCCAGTAATTACAGTCAAGAGTACAATGTACACTTTACACTGCATTTACATACTCGGGCCCATCCGCACAGGAGCCCGAACCGTTGTAGTGCAATTTTACGATTCTGTTTTATGACAAACTATAAAGTGGCAGATGTTCACTGCACGTGTGTGTGTGTGAGAGAGAGACATGGCAGGGGGCCACTCTAAATGGATACCGTGATGTGTTGTCAAACACAATCCCGTGACTGGTGGATTTCTGTGCTCACAGGTCGACAGGTTGGACGAGGGGACGACGTCGTGGGATTATTCTACTGTCTGATTAGTTTTCATATGATTGTGCCCAGCCATAAACGATGAGAGGACGCAGGCGGCGGCGATGAAGTCTGTTCACGTGTCTGCACATAAATCCGCCACACATCCAATGGCATTATATGATAATGGCTTTCCTCATATCCCCCCACGACCCAGTCTGTGGGGGTGGCTGGGCTAATCAACGAGAGTTCATTAGCTTCGCTGTCTTCGTGGAGTTGGCTTTCTGTCAGCGCTACCGAAAATTCAGTGACCCAACGGATATGAACGAGCATAATTCAGTCAAGATATTCATAAGTTATTCGTCGCTCTCGTGTGGGTGCGTGGGTGTGGGTTTGTAGCGTCGTGCGGAGAGACATATTCACGCCGTCATTAAAATTAGAGTCGTTATCTATTGAATGAATGGGATGGTCCTTAAAGGCATTGACATCTTGTTCAGTTCGCTATGCAAATGAAGCCCACACTTCGCCTCGGGAATGTGCATTTTTGAATGGGTTACGTGATGGATGCTACAGGAAGGGTTTAATGGGAGGTCATGTTCTGCTTCCTGTTGCCACCAATAAACATGCAGAATTGAAATGTACGCCCACATAGGCGCACGCCGACATTTTTTACAGGAGGGGCAGACTGTTTTTTCATCCTCAATTGTCATTTTTCAGCTCCAGTAAAGAATTAATAAAAATTATTGCTCGGATTCCAGAGACAGAGGAAAGTGCACCACCTTGACCGCATCCTTTCAGGTTCCCTCTCCACAATTACGAGCCATCAAATCGGAGTTCAAACCACAATGTTCCTAGATACCACCCTCACCCTCAAGGACCGCCACAAATAACCGAGACATCAAATAAAATCGAACGACAGATTGAGAGGTCATAATTAGAGCAATAACGTACCCCGAATTGACCCGTACAACGGCTCAATGTATCCCAAAACATCGTGTTGGCCATTAAACCCGACCCAACGAATAAATTCAATATGTTCAATGATCCCTACTGTCATCCACTCACGATATATATGACCCACATCCCATGCCGCACCGAAAAGGACTCAATAAAGCAATTTCAACGTGTCGCATCCACGAGCGGATGGTGAGCTCCCGATTCGACCCCATCGCTTCACGTGGAAGCAATTTGTCTTGTAAACAATTGAAAATATTCCACAAGGGATTAACTTATAATTTTTTTAATAGATTTCCTTTATTCTTTCCTCTTCCCTGCTGCCGCCTGTGCGCTTTCTCTGTCGAAAACTTCAAAGCGAACAGACGGCATTTGGATTGCGACTTAAGGGTAACATGGATTCCCATCACGTACCACTCGAAAGCAAATATGTTGCGAGTCTACTCCTTCGAGTAGCTTCGAATCACTTCTATCATTTTTATTTTCCCTTCTGTTCTATTCTTCTTCTCGTGCACCTCCTTTTTCATTCATTGAATTTGTGTCTTTTATTTGCGGAGCTTCTCTCGCCTGGGCGGAGAAGGGCCAGCCAAACGCTCGTCCCAGCCGGTGCTGGGGGTAGCGTGTGTGTGTTCTAAATTCAACAGGCATCCGCTATACGAGGACTCGTGATGATACTTAAAAGAATTTATTGATCACTTTAATTCCTGCAATGAAAATAAATTCTGATTTATTTGGTAATAAGTTCAGGTCGAAGGACGACGACAGCCGATAACTCACACAGCCAAAGGTGAGTGGTGTAGAATATGAATGAACCGTTATTTCGAAAACATGTGAAGTGACGCCGGGCCGACTTAGATAGTGAAATCAATAAGCACGAGCGCAGGCATTCCACGAGTGATGGGGTGGACCGAGGAGGTAGGGCAGGAGACCGTTAGTGTGACGGCATAGATAAAAAAAGAAGCACCGGATATGGTTAATAGATTATGTTAATTTAGCTGAATTGCTAGCGATCAGAGAAATTCTTAGTACTACCTGCATGCCGTTATGGTAAGGTTAAGTTAGGTTAGGTAAGGGGGCTGATAGTGCATTCACCAGCACACTTCGACCATGTTGGCCCATTGTGATACCCACAGCCAGACTACTACCACTGATTGACTACTCAAATTGTAGTATCATTAACTTGGTCCCAACGGCAAATTGTGACTGGACCAGGTTTTAAAACCATATAAAAGCGTGTTAACTTTGCTTTCACTGGGATTCGAACCGGGGACCTCGCTTACCAGGGGCAGTCACTCTTCCAACTGTGCATCCAGTCGTTGCCCTTATGATAAGGCCGGAAAATCTGTAGCGACTGCCAAGCAGCCATAAGGGTCATCTCCCCAGTATTCACTGCCTCTAAATTGGTGCAACTGTGCAATGAAGAATTCAAACAGGTTCCAGGCCACATCAATATAGAGGGAAATGAAATTTCCGACCAACTGGCCAAGCAAGGTGATTCCGGCAACGCCCCCACTGAAATTGTGGCCCCCTAAAGTAACCATTTGAAATACTTCCTGTCCTGAGTTAGTAGAAGGTGGACTTGAGCATCCAAGTATAAATTATCTGCGAAAACCTGGCCCTCCAACGTGAAAAAAAGGATATAGCTGGAGCCGTGGCTGTAAGCACAGGACACACAGGCTCATAGGCATTCATGCTATTAGACTCTGAATACCATTCAATATATATAATAATTATATGGGAGGCGCGACAGTCCGAGGTGGACCTGGGCCTAGCTTCTCAGCAACCACTTGTGTTGCTCGTGCTATTGTTCTTTCACGCGTGGAAGGGACCTACAGTTTAATTCCGACTCCGAACGGCGAATTTGAGAAGCTTTTTCGAAACAGGAATACTCTTTGAGCATTGTCAGTGACTCCAAAGAGGCGGGGCCGTGAATTATCAAAGGTGGTAAGTTCGGGTATCTAGACTCGATTTGGGAATCAGTAAGTGAAACCATGGCCACCATCATGAACGAGCAACGGCGACAAGAACGACCACGAAACGCAGCGCAGATAGCTGCCAATACGAACGAGCCGAATGTAAGTTAACGCAACACAATATCACTCCACCCAGGTAACACGCGCAAGCAGTCCAGCACGCATCGAAATCAAATTGCTGATGAAGCACTCCCACAGCGTTCAACCTGCCATCGATCGGATCAAATAGCACGGATGACGAAAATGCAGTTCCAGCAATAAGTTAGTACTTAATGTAGAAGTAAGAAACCATTGTAAGTTCAATTGTGAAGTAGTCAGAGTCGCTGCCCGTTCGAATTAAAAATATTTTTTTATGAAAAGTAAAATAATTTAATTTTAATTTGCAATAGGCCGAAGACCACCCTCGCGATGAGATGAGGGGGGCGAGGACCATAGATAGAAGGGGATGTGGGTTTAGTGGGTGGTAATCCCACAACTTTACTTAACACGAGTTGAGTCTTTGACAGCCTTCCACCTCCCACGGAAAAAAAGAAAAAAAAGGAAAGGGGCCAGCCCATAGAATTCGTTATATGCCTTGGAGGTAGATTTCACAAAATGGTGACCAAATGAGGGTTCTGATGCATTTGTATAGCACATTACGTGCGTCAGCGTCAGCTATACTTTGACGCATAAAATGTGTTCTTATGGGAGTTGACACATTGACCAACGCTGACGCCGACACGACGTTAGCTCCTTGTCTTTCTCCTTTTAGCGTTGACACATTTAAATAGAAACCAGTCTACAGTATAAGTATACCAAATTGAACTCTCTCAAATGAATTCTGTTTTGCCTTGAAGTATTGGTTGTTCCTTGCGTCAGGTACTTCACCGTCAACACATGTTTTGACACTACCAACATCGTACTTCTCTGTTAACAAAGTAAGACGTAAGTCAGAGGGTCCGGTAATTTTCTTTAATTTTAATTTGTAGAAGTGTCTAATTGTACTACACCTTTCCCTTATTGTTTCTCTTAAGTCGTACTGTGTTGACACGGTGTTTTCAGTTCTGTTAATTGTCTATGTCGGAACCTTAAATGTGTCCGTTTTACAATTCACATTCACATTATTGTTCCATCCATTCTAACATAAATAATTTACAAATTTAAACTGATACCAAAAATTATTTGTCAAGAATGCGAATTTACAAAATTAGCTCGAAACTCATTGAATGTCATCTGTCAAACGCAGAAACATTTAAAAGATCATCTTCATCCGTCGTGACGCATTCAGTACCACGGTGTTACCAGAGTACGCACTCGAAGAAAGCCGGGGACTGAAATCGACTTGCACAGGGCCAACAGCGTCTAAATCCATACTGAGAACCACACCGTCTGCCGGCCTGAGCACACTCTTCCCGGTGTGCATACACTGCAAGCAGACAGAATACAGATGACCCCAACGAATTCTCGATAACTACTTGTTTGCTACTAATCTCGAAGAAAAGCCTATGATTCTTCTTTCATTCCATCCCTCACACTTCCCCCAGGAAAAGAACAACGCAAATGCTTACCACACAGACAGCATCCTCAGCAGCAGAGATCCATCTCACTCATACTTGCCCGTGCAATGGAAACGAGGGAAAAAAAACCTTTTTACACAGTCAACGCACGCACCACCCTTCCGCCTTATCCAGCTACAAACCGATTAATACATAATGCCCCCTAACCCCATCACAACCACCGTCATCATCGACATCGCACCGAAGGAATGAGCACACTTCCTCCACCCGATGTCTCTGAAGTAGCATCCCGGCCCGAAATAAATCCTTTCGCAAAAGCACTCACAATCTTTGATTTTAACCCCCACCGGAAACCTGAGAGTCTGAACAGTCGTATAGCCATCATGAAAGTTCCACTTCGTTGATTTTATTAGTCTCTGGCGAACAATTTTCTTTTGAATTTAAAGGATTAGGTACAAGTTGTTTTCCTTCAATATAAATTGCATTAAGACATCGTAAAAAATACGCCCCATTTAGTTTTGGGTGTTCGGCGAACATGCGAGCCAGACATCCAGTAGTGCGACGCATGGCGGCAGAGGACACGCCATCGATGGGGGGTGCTCCTACCTTTGTGACACCTCAAACCCCCTCGGAGGCAGCTACAAAGTCGGTATTCGCTCGCAAACATCTCTGGCTCGCAATAATGAGATTCAAACCAAAGGCAAGTTATTTACCGGGTCCGTGAAAAGGATATTCCAATCAAGCGAAATAATCCTCCCCGCCTTGTGACGGGAGCCCCCGCTTCGGCGATGTCTTCGATGGAATATCAATGCGAGAACGATGATGGCCACTTTGGCGCTGTGTTTACCAAGAAATTATAAGGAAACAGATTACAGCCACATCCTTCCCGGGGATAATGAGATGAATTCGATATTTGCGAATATCCTCCGCAAGAGTCTGTGGGTAAGGCAAGTTGTTGGACATCGGCTGACGACGGAATACCGAGCACTACAGCACTACCTACGAGAGCGAAGAGAATCCTGTAATGATAATTACGAACACAGTGGGGAGAATGATGTCCTTGGAAGCATACTAATCAGACGAGGAGTTGCGGGTGATGTCGATTTTATTGGAAAATGGATTAGCCTTCATCTTGCAAACATCCATGCACACGAACACTATACTTGGCTTGAATATGAAGAGTCTCGTCGTGAGTCATCTGGGCAGTAGTCTGTTCAGAGAGAGTTAGGACATGTAGGTGTGCCAACGAATTGCTGAAGAAGAAACTGACTGGTCATTGATGGAGTTGAAGGCTCACGTTGAAAGGTGTGGAATTACGGTCATTCATCCGAACAATAGTGGCACATCGTGGGTATAATGACTGAATGTCGAAGAAACCAGACACTTGGAGAAAAACAGAAACAGCCTTGCGTCAATAAGGTAGTCCTTCGGGCATTCTCTCAAACAATAAGCCAAATTTATCCGCTGTTTACATTTCTCAAATCTCAGTTGTGGCAGAGAGAGTTGTTAGCTAACAATATTTTCAGTTCAACATTGTGTGGCTTCTCCGTTAAAGCTCTAATCATATGCAAGGAATGTAACAGGAAGCTACTTCGCTCAAGGGGAAATCTAATCCCCTTAGATGAAATCATAGCAGATACCGGACGTAGACACGCTCTTGTCAACAGGCGCTGCTTCGATTTGTATAAAAACTCTTGACCCTATGGCCAAAAATCGTTGTCTTCAAAGCTCTTATTTTGCGAATTCTGCCGTAAGGAGCCAAAAACATGACCAAAAGGAACACAGCAAAATTGGCTGAAAGCCTTTATGAACTTGTTATATTATTGACACATAACCATTTCTTCCAAGGTCAAGGAGGCCCAGTTCGACCGAGTTGTTGTGGTATATGGAAAACTTTATGGATCAAGACAATCGCGTAATCTTAGCATTCGAAGGCCGCTTAAAAGGTCAGTGACTTTCTTGACAAGTCGATTGACGCGTTGTCTCAAAACGCTTCTACCATTTCGGTATTATGTGTGTCGTTAAGTAGTCGTTCAACTCTCATAACTCAACAAATCATGTGGCAAGTATTTAAGCTCAACTCGATACACGTTCGTAATCCCGATAATCAAACGCATATAAAGCACGCGTTGTGTCGGCTTACTTAAAGGAATTTCGTAATAGGGCTGAATAGATTCGCAAGGATCTCAAAATCTTTTACAGCCCAACAATTTTGTCAGGAAAATAGTTGCAATATTAATGTTTTCTTTCAATATTTCTTATTGCACTACATCTTCCATCCCCCAGATAAATATTTATACTCGTAGAATTGTTATCGAGATAGTTTCAAATTTAAATTCTTAAAAACTACCAAAAATCATAAATTCTCTTTTTAATGTTCTTCAGACCGAACAGGTTCCTACCCTCATTAATCGCGGGTTTGGTTTACTTTCACCCCATGGGTTTTGAGTACTTATGTAATAGGATATGGAAAACGAGATAATGCTCGACGACATGTCCATCGGCATTATCCTAGGTTAGTGATAATAGAAAATATTTTTGAAATAACTCAGTCGAAAAATAAAGTCGAAGGAGATCGGACGTTTTGTCCGTTACTCTGACAACATTGTTTTAATTTGCATGCAATGCAACTACCTAAATGTGGTCGAATATGATGTATGAGGAGAGCTCAAACGTTTGCGCTTATTGTCGAAAATGAAAAATCGCGCGGATATGAAACACAATCCAAATGACATAGCTTGCTCAAAACCTAACAGTAATCTGTTGAATGAGCATTTGAAGGAAGCAATGTTGCATTTAAAGTTGATAAGTGGGAAATTCAAAAAGGCACTGAATTATCATACGACTTTCGCATAATGGTCACAAAACTCTAGCCCACCTTCATCATTATGAGGTCATTATAAGACATCATCGTCCCAAGCGAATTAGTGGGCTGATCTCCAAGATTATTCCAATAATGATCGTATTTTTGACGATATTCCATATAAGAAAAGAGTTAGGTTAAATGCACTAGTGGTTGGCCATCAAACTTTTTTTACACTTTGCTCTCGTCCAATTACTAAATTATTTTATGAAAAAAAGTTTAAAAATTGTTATGGAATGCGGGAACAAATCTTAATAAATAAATAATAGAATTTTCGATTTAGATCGTACTGGTTTTTAGAAACTACCAAAATAATGGACAAAAAAGTCATACTGGGCTAGTGGTCGGCCAAAAAAGCTCTAGTTGTCGGCCAGGATAAGACTTTAGGATACATTTAAACATTAAATAATCAATATTTATTAATTTTTAATAACAAAGCAAAAAAAAAAGTAATGAAAAAGACATTAATTTGACAACAGTTCGTTCAAACGCTTGGTATTGGTGGTATCAAACATAAGCAGAAGGTACCTCATCAATTCGATTTTTGCTTACTGGCTAATAAGTAATAATAGTAAATAATGATTATTATTATTTCTTTATTATCTTTGAAAAAGCTACAATTTATTTTTAAGTTATCTGCGAAGCTTATTGCTTATCTGAAGGTGGTTGAAATTCTTATTAGTACATTGTTTAGAATTTTAATATATTTTAATATTCCGTTTTTCGCTTTAATTTAGACTACTTCTACAGGTGGAAGTTCAGTAATTACACAGTTATGACTGAGAAAAAATTCTTTAATTTTTTTTTTCGTTTTTAAAGTTTTTTATGTTAAATGGCAAACTGTTGAAGATTGTTGGTACGGAATAGCTGAGTTGTCGTCTTCCATAAGCGTTTAAGAGTTCAGGAATTTCGAGAAACACTAGTTCTCGTCTTTGTGTGTTTCAATTGTGGGGAATGGTTTGCTGGAAACGATGGTCATTATAGTATTCCAAAACTACTGCCATTCTAAGGCAGCTAACATCTAATACCTTGAATATATTACTGTTAGTATTTATTATTTTGATTATTCTATTTTGACGATCTTTCAGCTTATCTAAATGAGTTTTTTATGCGATAGAGATGCCACCAATAAATAGTACACCTGTTTTTGTACATCTTTAGGTGTATATCTCCTGAGATACACCATCGCAAACATTGCGCTTTTTAACTGTGATCTGAGCTTGTTAACATGATCCTGCCATAAGAATCTTATCGAAGAATTTTATCGTCTTTACCATCTCGATTGATTCACCTCTTTTGGTAGTTGGCCAATCATTGTTTTGAAAGCATATTTTAATGGATGTCTGCGGCTGACGTGGAGTACGAATATACTTTAATTTACCATTTACCGCCTTGTTGGTTTATCGCACTCCTCTGGCATTATCGTTGTTGCAATGGCAAGGCAATTGTGTCCAACGACGATAGCTATGTCGTCCGCAATAGCAAAGTATTTTGCTCGTTCAAATACGCGTTGAAGCTCTTTCGTGAAAAGTATAAATAGCAATGGTATTGTCATTGATCTTAAGAGAAATCAATACTAATAGCTTAAGAGATTAACAATGTTTAACAACAAATTCATACCTACTAAACAAACAAAAAGTTTCAAAATAAGTATATTCAGCTAAATTTTCAATATTTTGGCAGACAAAACCTGAGCTTGATGTATCTGCATTAAAGTTCTTTCAAGAAAGTGTGTTCTAGGTGGAAACACACAGGACAAGAATCACACCCTATATTTTTTAGGACATCATCACTGTAAGTTAAAATAGTGCTCGGTTATCAACGGCCGACTACTGAAATTCGAAATGAAATTCAATTGAGCGCTAGTAGTTGGCCACCCATTACTTCCTATGATCTTAATATTTTTTCAACCACTTTCAATACATATAGCTTATGCTTCTTATAGCTATGTCCAATCATTAAAGTGTTATTTTTGAAGCATATTATAGCAAAAACTTGGGCTGTTTGTAAACGCTCACCAGTAATCGAAAAATAGGAAATCGCCACTTTCTTACACTTTCGTAAATGTACGCTGACTGATGTGTTTCTACCAGCTGATGTAATTACGTAATTTCATTAAAATTGTTGATGATGATGAGTAGAACATGTTCCTGCTTTCTGTATCGGAACCATCAGATTCTAAGAATGTCTAACGGTTCTTATATTACGGGACGAAAAGGGTGAAAGTGGACGGCCACTAGAGGGTTCCGACCACTAGTGCCGTAACCCTACCAGTTCGTGAGAAATGTATTTTTCTGAAATCATATTTATTAATTTGCGGTATCATTTTATGTGAAATGTGCAACAAATAAAGACAAAATTGGTTTATTATATTCATAACTCAGTAAAAGTTATTTTTTAGCGTATTGTACATTTCCTCCGTCATATTTTAAATGCCAGCAGCATTATCTGAGAAGACTCTCAAGACCCACAGATACTCCACATTGACAATAAAGGCAGCACCTGCGAAGTTCACCTCCTCGTTGTTTTTTAAATGTCCTCTTTTGTGTCGGTAACCAATGTGCCGCCTACAAGCCGATGTTAGTACTTTGCTGCATGCCCAGTCCCTTAGATTACATCACAACCTCAAAGTGTTCTGTAACCATTTCCACCACGGTCTTGAGACCCTTCTTAGTTGACGTTTTTCTCTCCTTTTCAATAACTCTCTACGACTCTACTGTTTTCAATAAAACTCGATTTTTAAAAGAAAATCAGTAATTTTTCACCTGAAACAAGAAGTTCACTAAAGAACCCAAGTGAATTGGCTGTAAGCCACACCAAAGACTTTCACTCTCCTTCAATTAACCCATCCGCCACTTCATCACTCACGCAAAGGGACCACAACCACTCAGACTCAGAAAAAAAGAGAACAGCATCCACTCTCCCGTCCTTTGTTTAGCTGCAATGCTCACTCATGCACACATTATTTGTTGTGTTTTATCGGTGAATAAATAAACCAATCAAAATTTTTCGCTTCAGGACGCACAGCAACCACCGCTTGGTCAATTAGTTTTCACTTCATCAATCAATTGGATTGTTTTTACAGCCATTCCAAGAGGTCCTCAGACCCTGCACAACGAGTTCATAAAAGTTCAACAAAAAAAAAAAAACCAAGCTCTCTCTTACACACACACAGAGAAGATAACTGCTCTGAAGAATTTAATGTTGCATATAACCATCATCACTGATGCTTAAAGCCACAGCGGTTGCGGAACGCATTCAGAAGTCCTCCTCTGACGAACTGAAGATGAACTCACTCGCTGCCGAATGGAAAATGAGCAACCACCAGTAATTTGGGTGCGGTTCTTCGCCTGAATGCCAAAGGATTTGCCCCAAAATAGAAAGAAGTCAGCCACTAATTAAATATATTTAACCATGCGTTAACTTTTAATGCAAAATATATAGAAAGCTGGGGAACAATATGATGCTCACTCGTCTCCGTCTGTGCGGGACAGGGACGCGGCGCCTGGTTTGCCGTTGGGTCGGAATATGGTGCAAAATGGCATTCAGTTGAAAACCACATCGAGATTATCACTCGCCCACAATTGTTCTGCGACTTCATTGTTCGCAAATAATCGCAAATCAGTCTGGTTGCTGTCCATTCAAACAGTGATTGCTTGAGCAATTAAATATTTCATTTTTGTTGTTTGGAATACAATTTAAGCGTGTTTGGTTTCAATTTTTTTGATCAGTTGTTGATTCTTATGTGCGTTGAGTGGCGATGGTTCTATTTCGGATACAACCACAGAAACACCTTTCTCGGGTCTGCTCTCAGAAAGGGAAGAGTGGTTTTTTTTGGATTGGTTTTTCTACAAGTCCCTGAATTCTCTAAGATAAGTCTTCCGCCAACATGACAGCCATAAAATCACCCATTAAAGGAAGTCATTGCGAGCTGCAACCTTCATAAAAGTTTGAGCTTCTCTACTCCATGTTTTGAGTCTGGTATTTGTTTTCGAATTTTTTGCCGATTTATAGAAGCTGTATCCTTGCAAGTTGAAGTAGTCTTCATCCGCAAGATGGATAGACGTGAGCATGAAAGCGTAAAATCCCTCGGGCCCATTAGTCTGACCTCCTTTATCTTGAAGGTTCCTGGACAACCATATAATAATAATAATATGGGTGGCGCTACAGTTCGAGGCGGACCTAGGCCTAGCTTCTCAGCAACCACTCGTGTTGTGCGTGCTATTGTTCGAGTGGAAGGGACCTACAGTTTAATGCCGACTCCGAACGGCGAAGTTGAGAAGCTTTTTCTAGACAGGAATACTGTTTGAGCATTTTCAGTGACTCGAAAGAGGTGGAGTCGTGAAAATATGAAAGGTGGTAAATTCGGGTATCGAACCTGGCACCCTCTGCGTAGGAGTCGACGAACTTACCCACTACGCCACGGCGTCCCACAACCACATACGGGACTCTAAAGTCGAAGAAACACCAGTGCCAAGTACATAGGCATTTACTTAGATCCCAAACTCAGCTGGAAGGTAAACGTAGACCAGCGAGTTAAGAAGGCGGGCATAGCTTTTCACGCCTGCAGTAGAACCTTCGGCAAAAAGTCCTCCAAACAAAGTTGATCCTATCTTACATATAACCTATACTCAGAAAATTCGACCCTACCTCTTGCAACATCCATAAAGGTATATCCCTGCTCAACGTCGCCTACAAGATCTTGTCCAGCATATTCTGTGGACGTCCTCAAGGAAGGTCCATCAAGCACCGTCGCGTCAGCACGTACCACTGACCGTTCCGTCACGGCAAATTGGCTAGAGACCAAATTTTCACAATAAGGCAAATCCTGGAGGAGACCAGACCCCTTAATTTTATCGATTTTAAATTCGCTTTTGATAGCATTCATCGCAAGCATCTATTCGGGATCACAAGCCGTTTGGGGCATGTCTCCCTCGAAGGACCAACAGCTAATGCAGCAGAGCCGGAATCGAAGGCAGGACGAAAGAATGGCAGTTAAATTTTGCATTGGAAATTCGCGCCGGTCTGTGAGGGAGTAAAGTAAGTGGAAATCTTCGACAAGACTCTATGGCGAACGTTCGCACATAGAAGTGTGAGATTTTTACTCACTTAAACCACCTCCCTGAATTTTTTAAAGACTACAACTAAGTAAAGCAATTAACCAGTAGTTTGTATTTCATGATTTAGGTACTGATCGGCAGGTTACTCTCCAATGAAAGTTCCTGCTAACACCGCGCTGGTGTAGACTATCGCTCGAGATCAAGGGGTCGTATCCTTTAAAGTCGGTGCAAGACATTAGTTTCCTCAAGGATCGGGTACACTGCAGAGTTTATGTGCTCTTCTAGGCGGCGCTTATGTTTATAGGCAAAGTTCTTAATTTCATCTTCGAGTGGTAATATTCCAAGATCGTTTCTGATATACCATGGTGCATTAACGATGGTTCTAAGCACCTTATTTTGAAAAGTCTGTATTATGTTCAAATTACCTGCTTTGGTACAACCCCAAAGTTGTCGCCATACATACAGACTGGTTTTAGGTTTTGCTTGTATAAATTAATTTTGTATTTATAGAAAATGCTAAAAAAAATATTTTCTATGAGGCTTAGCCTCTTTATTCCACGAGTTCAAACTAACGACTAACTTAACAAATATTTTCTACCTAAAACTTAACCGGTGCATATGGGAACGTGGGAAAGGAATTTGGGGAAATAGAAACTTCGACAAACAAGTCTCTCGGGTTACAGCTACTGCGGCACAGTCGGTAACGACTCCTCCTCTGCTGGTATGTGGAGTCAGGTGACTGCGCGTGCAACCTCGAATGATGTCCAGATGCGGATGGAGTCACGTGACTGCGCGTGCAACCTCGGACGATGGATAGATGCGGATTTGGCAAATTTGCATCCGTCACATATGAATAAGTCTGGTGTTAACTTATACAAGCAGTTTGTTGTCAATACTCAATGGTGCTAATAAGCCAGTATTTAAATTTATATTTCATGTCAAGTTCTGCACGTTTCTTCTTAACGTGCTGCTTCCACTTGAGCTTCACATCAAGAGTCATCCCGAGGTATTTTGCTTCATTGCCAAAATGTATTTGGACACGATTTATGTAAACTGGCAAGTCATTAACGTGTCTATAGGTGAAGTTAATATGGATAGATTTGCTTTCGTTCGCACAATTCGCTATAAGTTCATCCATTGTGTCCGATCTAGTGAACATTGTAGTTTTACTGCAGACTCTTCAAACGTTTTGGCTGTTTCCAAAATAGCGGTGTCGTCAGCAAAGGTGCCTAGTGTGTTCTTCCTGTGGTATATCACTAGTAAACAGTAGGTATAGCAGAGGGCCAATAACACTCCCTTGCGGTACACCAGCATTTATAATTTTAAAAGCAGAGTATTCATTTCCATGCTTTACACGGAAGATCCTATCCGAAAGATAGTTCGCAAAAATACTATACAGTTTCCCCGGTAGACATCGGCATAGTTTATATTTCAGGCCTTATGCCAAACTTTGTCAAGGGCTTGAGAAACATCGAGAAATGTGGCTGAACAAATGAACTTTTGTTCAAATGCTTTTTCTATTACATCAGTTATAGAAGAGCCAAATTGATGATTTGGTATGAGCCGTTTTTCTTCCACAATTGGACTTAAACGTCTAAGCAGAATTTTTACTTTAGACATTATCGGGAGTAGTGAGATAGGTCTATAGGACTTTTTATCCGCTGGTGGTTTCCCGAGATTTGTTGCCATTATAACTTCTGCCACTTTTCATTGACTAGGGGCATGGTCAAGTCTAAGCGCGGCATTTATTCAGTAGAGTAACTTAAGACCGGCTTCCCTAGGTAACTCTTTAAGAAGTTCTCCTGTAATTAAATCGTAAACAGGAACTTTTTTCGGTTTCAGCTTTTAAGTTCTTCCTTGAGTTCTGCCAAGGTAGCACTTCTCAGAACATAATTGTCGTCGTATACGTCAAATCCATTCTAAGTGACAGGAAGAGTTTGACCATCGAATGGCTTAGACCAGAGATAACCTATAATAGAAATATCCAACTTCTACCTCCCTTGCCCCTTGATTTCATCTGACAGCGTTTTTTATACGCTTTTTGTCCCCTGTCTGTGAATACGTGCGAGCTCTTGAGAACAGCTGTGGAGACAGCTGATACCCTTCCCCACCTTAGTAGTGGGGTGAATTAGAGTTCTTATTTGAAAATTCGCTCGTTATTTGAACGTTTTTTCAAATTTCGGTGTTCAATTTTCAACACAGTATGGAGGGGTAAACGAACGAACAAAGCTTATGTTCATGAAGTCGATTCATTAAAACTTTGAGCAATTTACAATCTGAAATACTTGGACATAATTAATGAATGCACAACATAATGTGAATTTTTTCATATGAATAAAAATTAATAATACATTCACACGTTCAGTTAACCTATAGTAAAAATATTATTGAAGCGTGAATCACAAATAAGATGTTTTGACAACCATTTTTTAGCATTAGTAAAAGTTGCAGCATATTGCCATTGTTCTTATCAAATTGTTTAAATTGAATTCATGGGTTTTTCAGAATTCATGATTTAAGCGTATAAAGCGGGCTTCATTTTTTGAGTTAATTTGTCAGGTATGGTTTATGAATAGGCTATATATACACTTAAGAATTAATTTTAGGTCAAATAATTCCAGTTAAATGGACATTGCAATACATTTTTACTCACGAAAGTCCATATAACAATGTAAGAAAATTCCCTTAAAAATACTAGTCAACTTTTGAACACCCTCCGAACAACATACCCATGTACGTTACATGGAAAATACATGGATTCCCACTAAATTCATGAATATGCCCCTTTTACCCACAAAATTCACGAATCGGCCGCCATATTGTGGTGAATTGACGAGCGTTGTAAATGTATAAGTGAAATACAAGGGATTACCACTACATCTTCGTTGTGGGCTAGGGGTAAAAATGGCCGAAGTTGGATATCTCTATCATCCATCATCTCTGGCTTAGACGTTTCTTCCAAGTAATCTGCGAAGAGATCTGCTTTATCTTTATCTTCTTTTGCTTACTCCCTTACATTTTTTCGGATTGGCGCGTTATGTGCTTCAGGTTTTTTTAACCCCTTCACCGCCTTTCAGATTGAGTAGTTAGTTTCTTTTTTTGCAGATAAGTATTTAAATTATTATTTTTGAATGTTTTGATTTTTGCCTTCAACAGATTACACAGTTGGTTAAGACGAGTTTTATGCTGTGGCGAGCGAGTTTTTTGCTGGAGTTGGAGATGGCAACAAAGATGTGATCATTTTAAGTCAAAGAATATATTTTGAATGTCTTGGAAAGGAGAGAGGGACTGAATCAAATCGAATTTGAGGTAAAATCTCCAGGATACTGTGGATTGCCTTTAAATTGCAACAGCTATTTTTGAAGCTGTATCTTCTGGACCTTGCCTGTGTCAAAAATTGAGTATCTGCCAGCCCGAACCCAGCCTATTTAACAACACACGACACGACGACAGCCACATTTCTTACAACTGCACACAAGAGAGCGTTCTTTCTCTCTTTAACGACCTCCGACCTCTCTCCTCACCAGCAGAACTCGTTACGTTTCCTCTTGAAATAATTCATCTCAATACGATGCAATAAAGGTAATTGAATAAAAACAATAAGCAAGTGTAACAAACAGAACCCACCCTCCGCAGAATCATCCACGAGTTGGAATCCAGAATCCATTGTAATTCATTGAGAAAATCAAATTATTGTCTCCTAGCAATTGAGGTCTGCCTGGGGGCAATTACCACATTAATGGGTGTTCATCAATTACAAACATTCCTCCTCCGCCGCGGCAGAGTCTGGTGAAGCACACATTTTTTCCTCCTTCAAGTGGCCCTCTTCATCTGAGAGAAACAATAACTACCTGAGGAATTAATTTCGTGTTCTACTGCAATACATTTCGAATTTAATCGCTTCGCAGGGATCTCCCTGTAATTACCACCTCTCTTCGTTCGATACGTCATTAACCGCATATGTCGTAATTTACACATGGCAACCCGCCCCCGCCACCGCCTCCGATGGGGTTCATCCCCCACAGACGTCGATGTGTGCTTTCACGTAATCCTTCGACGCGTCGGTCTGAAGGAAACTACTTTGTCAATCCCCGTGTCGATGCGTTGAGCGCTGCCTGCCGTGCCACGGTACCAGCCTTTCGCCAGTCGATTCAGAACGCCTTGCGTATCCACTTGTTGATTGTAATCTGTGTTTTAATTGACGTTTTGAGCCGTTCTAATGTGTTTAATTATTCAGCGATTTAGTTAAATTATTCGAACGTGAGAACTATTCACGCCGCCACGTCGCGGTTGATCCGAGGCGTTCCCCCTCGAGCAGGTGTCAGGAAATTCAATGCGTGAATGCGTGGTGGTAATTTCACAAGTGCTTTGATCGCAGATACATACCTCGAGCATTTTGAGTGGCAACTTGTCCTGGTTTCATGCGCTCGGATGGGCATGAATGGCGAACTAATCCCAATCAAATTGCCAAGAGATCTCAGACAACACGATACGTCTCGTTTCTGTGCGGAAGAAAACACACAATGGCACATTGTCTGCGACTAGACTTTGGCATTCTGTTCGAAAAGCGAAACAATGTCATCCATGTATCGTCTCCTCGGCAAAAAAAAAAGGGTACACTAGCCTTGACAACCGACCACTGTTCGTGGCGCACACAAAAGAAAGCCTTGTCAGTGCAAAAAGAGGACATCCACATGTGTTTTATTAGATAACGTGCTGTCACCGTCTCGTTTTTAAGGGAAAAGAAATGAAATTGTCCTGCCATATCGTCCTCCGTGCGACTTCCTCGTTTTTGGCTTTTTTTTTGTGCAGCAGATGACTTAAAAATTTGAAAAACACAGCCATTGTAGTCATCGACCACGCTCCGGATCTTTGTAGGCAGGCAGCATGTTTGAAATACGTTCGCCCTTTTTTTCGTCGCAAATACACAAACTTTTCAAAGACATTCTGCAGCCGAACCGAGCTTGAATTTAAATCAACATCTCCAAAAAGAATAACACACACGATGTATTTCCGCAGGGAATTTTCAAACATTCCCCGCTTTGTTCACGGATAAGGCCGGTTGGCGGTTGGATTTTCTTTGTTAGCAGTTTGAGCTTACTTTTTGCATTATCCGCTGAAATGTGTCGCAATGCCAGTGCCCGCCGGAAGTACGATGATGCCGGGTAAATGTGGAGACTACCTTGCGATTGTGAAATGCTTCGCTAATGGTTAGCGATGTTGTATTTAGCTGAATTGGTCGTTGGAGATTAAATATAAATGATGACATGCCGAGTGGTTGTTGTGGTGGCCATGGGACAGTGTATGATATGGTGGCCCAAGGAGATGGGATGAATTAATTACGTAGTTTGGGTTTGAGTGAGACTGTCAAACAGGAAATGTAGAAAAAGGCTTTTGAATGCGCATTGTGGAAACAATTCAGGTGAAAACGAATATCCAGTCCCGCTCCGTGTTGCAATACTGGACTCTGGAGTATATCTGTTATTTGGCTGGCAAAACGTTAGACCACCGGGAAAGCGGTAAGAAAGTTCAATCGAGACCTACCTGAGACTTGACTGCTTACTTTTGTTGAATAAATAATACAGTAGACCCTCGGTACAGTGAACAATCCGACCGAGTGAACACAAAAAATTTTATACAAACTACGCTGCAGTGTAAACAAGAAAAACCTCTTCAGAGTTAACCCATATTTCTGACACAGTTCAAAACACATATGCCAGCTGCAAAAATACACAATCTTTCGAGCTAATTTACCGTTTGTTTTGCGTACTTTTTATCTGCCATCAGCTGTGTTTTTTTGTAAGCGTATATACGCTTAATTTATAAGTGCATAAAAAACGATCATCGGCGCTTAATGATTCATCATAAAATCTTGGCAGCACCGACGACATTTATGACATTTGCAGTCAGTGATGTCGTCGGGAAAGGTGATGGTTGATCTTTGATGGTCACAATCTTCGTTTTGTGACTGTGTAGCGTGACCATCACTTTAAAAGCAAAAACACTTAATAATTATAAAATAAAAAAAACTTTTATCAAATGAAAAGAATCGTTTACGAAACCTACAGCAGAGACACTCTGAGTATACCAAAAATTGCATACTTATGGATGCCAAAACAATTCAAAATTATCAAATACATCAACCACACCTACAAATGTAAGCCACATACAGCAACCTAAACAATGAATGAATAAATTCAGTAATGAACACACAGAAAATAATGTTTGGAAGCATTGTTTTTATCCGCGCTTATTTCTTAGCGGCGATAGATATGATGAGTCCCTTAAGCGGGTATAGGATTTGTAGTTAGTGTATTTTACATGCAAATTGAAATTTACGCGTATATACGCTTGCACAAAAAACAGCTATCGTTCTACCTTTTGCATTCTCGGTTGAGTAAATATTCTCTTGTAATTGCAATCGTTTGATTGATTTGAACAATGTATGAAGGAAAATTTTGTCGTCAAAAATGAACCATAAGCATTTGACTTTAAAGAAGTCTTTTTAAAGAGACTTTTAAAGAAGTTGTCTGCAGGTAAGATAAAGTCATTACCACGATCTATTCGAATTTTACAAAAATAAAAACAAAATTCAAGGTGTTTCGGGTACAGTATTGGCAAAAATATGGAATAAAAGGAAGGCTGATATGTCACAGACAGAGTAAAAGTACTCAGATTGCGATGATAGCAAAGGGGACTTCTACTTACCCTGGCTCTGGAAATAGAAGGACGCTGAAAGCATCTGAACTACCTGAGATCGAAAAGGCGCTTTATAAATTATTCATAAATCAGCGGAGGCCCAACTTACAAGTGGCTTAATCCTGAAGCAAAAAGCCATTGTCATGAATAGAAGTTTACACGGGAACGAGTTCGCCTTCGTAGCAAGTGACAGTTGGTTGCAAGAATTTAAAAAGATGTTTGGTTTTCCGTTTCTCGAAATATCTGGAGAAAAGCTTGGAATCACAAACAGAAATTGTGTGTCCATTTAAAAGGAAACTTGAGGAAAAGATTCAAAATCTGGATCTTAAGCCACATTAAGCTTATAATGGTGAAGAGTCGGTTTTATTTTGGAAGCTTCTACCGGTATCAGTTGATAAAACTGCTCCTGGACGAAAAACAGACAAGAAAGGATAACTTCTTTATAATAATAATAATATTGGTGGCGCTACAGTCCGAGGCGAACCTGGGCCTAGCTTCTCAGCATTCACTCGTGTTGTGCGTGCTGTTGTTCTTACACGAGTGGAAGGGACCTACAGTTTAATTCCGACTCCGAACGGCGAAGTTGAGAACCTCTTTGAGCATTGGCAGTGACCCGAAAGAGGTGGAACCGTGAATTATCAAAGGTGGTAAATTCGGGTATCGAACCTGGCACCCTCTGCGTAGGAGTCGAAGCACTTGCCCACTACGTCACGGCGACTCACGTGTTGTGTGTAACGTAAAAACTTTTTTGGCGTGCACTTATATCTTCGAAAATAGAAAAACAAACAAATAACCGACAATCGCCTTCTCAATGCCCTCTTTGAAACAAACAGCAACTAAAGCTATTTTAACTATTATTTCTGTACTGTTTTGTTTATATAGACATTTTATTTTTTTATTTAAAATTTATTTATTTATTCTTCTTGTTAGTTTGTTTATATGTATGTATATTTATTTATCTATTATTTGTTCATCCTTATTTATTTGTTTATTTACTGATTTATTTATTTATTTATGTATTTATTAAGAAACCATTTATTTATTTACCTGTTTACTTTTTCGTTCATGTTGTTTTGTTTTTTTAATAATTTTTTATTTCTGAATATGTTTAATTTCATCACCATCTTTTTTTACTTATATCGAAGGTTTTTCATCTTATTTTCCTTCAAAATCTATGTTCATAAATGAAATATTTAAATCGTCCATACTGTTGCCATCATTTTTCAGAAGAAAGATATAAATGTATCAATTCTCTGTACCTTTCGCTGTGCGATTACTACATTATGTAGAAATTTTGATACGAAATAAAGAAATCGATCGATAGATAGATCCTATTAAATATTATTCCTTTAGTGTAGAAATTTTGAATTAAATTTAAAATGAAATACTGCATTATTAAAAAAAATAAAACTAAGTTTCTTGTTCATTAATGATGACAGCTGACGACAAGACACATGTTGACTACCTAAAGTATAGAAGGCCTCAAAACGTACACGCTCGATAATGTGAACAATCTCGCTCGTATTAACAGGTCTGCTTTTTAATAGTTCACTCAACTGAGTCTACTGTAGTTAAAGGAATTGCCACGCAATACTTGAGTTGGGGAAGAAATAAATTGCAGGGAATTCTTAAAAATGACATAGCTAACATGTACACAGAATGACCAGATAAGAATTTTAGACAAAGAAACGCAACTCCTGGCTTTACCTTAAAGCAATATTCGTTTATTATCTATTTAGTAAAATAGCAGTAGTTTAGTAAAATTTAGTTGACATTGCTACAAGCGATGAATACAACGATGAATAATTCTCGATTGTTTTGGATTTATGTGCAAGGTGCTGGTCGCATAGTTTAAAATGTCAAGTCATCGACTGTCTGGTCGTTTTCAGAAGTTATACAGATGGATGTCATTCCTAAGAACAAATGTAGTTCAGTTGCATTGTGGTATAAACTAGGTTCTCAATTAGTTTAACTCCGGTCCACACTTTGTTGAAGTATCTTTAAAATACTCGAATTTCCTTACATATCCCAACACATACACTGGGGGGAAATTAATATAGAGGCATATTATATAATTAAGTAAGATCATACATCCGAATAAAATCTTTTGTTATACTTTAATGTCTGCCCAACGAAAGACTAAAAGTACGCAACAAAAATAAATTTGATCAAATACGTTCCGTAAAAACGACCATTTTAAAGAAATTAGTGGGAAATTAAGATAGAGGCACAGTTGTTCTGATGGTTTTTGTTAATTTTATTTTTAAATTTGCTTTACAAATGGTGTATGTTAATAATGGGTACTTCCTCCTTGTTGCTAATGACCTCAAAAATTATGCTAGGCATCGAATTTGTAAGAGAATGAAGGTATTCAGCATCCAAGTTCCTCCAAACATCTTGAATGGATTGTTATAGTTCGTGGACTGTGTTGTACTGCCTCCCTTTCTTATAAACTTTTTTTGCCATTATTCCCCATAAATTTTCGATTGGATTCAAATCGGGGGATCGCGATGGCCACTCTAAAACAGGTGTATTTTTCTTAAGAAAATACTCCTTTACCACTTTGGCAGAATGGACCGCAGCATTATCTTGTTGAAAGATAAAATTCTCGACTCCAATTTTATCCGCAAATTAATCTAAGCCATATTCCAACATTTCTAAATATTTCATAGAGTTCATTTTTGGAGGAACGTAGAGGATAGGCATTTTACCGTTGTAGCTGAAAGCTCCCATATCATCGCACTGCCTCCTCCAAAGTTGCGGCTCATTCTCACTTCCGGTTTATCCCGCCAATCATGGCAATAGCTATGAAAACCGTCTGGTCCATCCAAATTGGACTTCTTTTCGTCACTAAAAATCACTTGTCTCCATTCTGTGGTCCACGACATGTGATTTCCAGCGACTTTCCTTGTGCTCGGGAGTGTAATGTTGGAGTTGCTTGCAATAGCTGTTGGACACGTCGTACACCAATTTTAAGGTCTAATTTCGCCTTTATTTGGGAAGCATAGAGTTTGTTCTTGCGTGCACAATTTGGAACAATTTGGTATTTTTGCCGGTTTGTCACCTTTTTTGGAGCTTCTTTTGGCTTTTTTGTTTCATAGCTCTCACCCAAATTTATAAAATGGTTTACAACGTTAGGGGATTTTACTATTCTAACGGCAATTTGCCGTTGGGATAGCCATTTTCTTTCAAGAGTCGGATTTCAATTTTTTCCTCTTGGGTGAGCTTTTTTCCACGTCCCATTATTTTAAAATAGTTATTGAGCTCAGTACTGTAAAATTTAATAACTTTAAATAACTCCGAATACCTATTCTGCTAAACTGTAACCGAAACACTTACGCAAAATTGATATTTTTCGAAAACTTTTAGTCGCCTCTATAGTAATTTCGCAGTAAAATTTATAAAAACCACAGTTTTTCTCAAAAACAAGCGTGCTGGTTGAGCACGACAACTGATATGGATGTGAACATGGTACGCACGATCTCACTATCACAAAAGCAAATGTGAAAAAATACCGTTTTGTTAACGGTCATTGCATTCAATGGGCAGCCATGCCATATGTCCCATTTATTGCGTTGCCTCTATATTAATTTAGCGCAGTGAATGTACGTGTGTATGTATGTAAAGAAAGGAAATACAAATTTTGTAAAATAAAAATCCGATCCCTCAACAACACTCAACTTTAGTCAATCGTCCCCGTCAATGCTGCAGCATTGTGTATGTCTTTTGCAAAGGAGTACTTATTTTGCACATGTTAAGTACACGCGGTAATCCCGCAAGTCAGACGGGCCCGCACAAACAAACCCCAATTTAATGAAGACCTTACAAGATTATGCAAAACTCCATGGGCATCGTTGAATTCTTTCGAAAACAACTCCACAGCATCCACTCCCGCCACGTTTACAACCGCAGAAAAATTCTCCATTTACATATTACTTAGGAATGCAAATGGAAATTAAACCACCTTGGCGTTTTCATTTGCACGAGGCTGTCTTTTATCACACCACCACGACCACCCCCGCCCGGCCTTCATCAGCTAAGAACATTCGCCGTGGCACATCTGCCCGCGACACTGACGCACACACGCTCGCCAGCCAAACATATTTTTCAAGAAGAATATAAAATCACTCGCTTGGCAGCGGCGGCGACTGCGACGCTGGCATCGGCCTTATTAAGTCGGCTGGGAGACAATTCCATGTTTTCGTTATGCTAATGAAGGAAAAATATAAGAAGACATTAAAACCATATGACGCCCTAATAATTTTCTACTCCTTGGGCTTTAAAAATGTAGATGGTCGGTCGCGGGCTGATGCGACTCTGCTGATGGCATCGTTCGCCGCTCAAGTCTCTATCTGTGTTCGCATCGGTTTTCCATATCCTATCAGGTGTCGGGGTGTCGGGGTGTCGCGGGGGCTGCGTTCTATTCGTAAATCGCTGCACGAAAATGGAAAAATAATTTTAAAATTTCCGAATTTAGTTGCGTGGTGTCATGGACGGAAGTGGCGTTATTCGCAATGAACTTATTACGTATGCAAAACGGGAAAATCTCAATTTCGTATTCAAAATGTAATCCGGTGGTAACCTCGAGGAGTGTTGGCGGCTACAGCGACCTTCTATTGTTCCCGGACTGCTGCTGGTGCAGATGTTGGGAAACGTTTTCGATTGTTCTAAACTAGAAAAGTAACTATGTGCTGCACATTTGGGTTTTTAGGTATTTTTTCTGTTTCTCTGTTTTAGAAATGTGTAAGCATTATGTGAAGACTTTTGTTTTGGCATGCTCATGCAATATCGTCGGAGTTCGTGAACCTCACGTAATCTCTGCATCGCAGTATCATTCAAAATTGTCGAATGAAACCGTAATTTTGCATAGGCTACTGGAAAATGGTGTACACTTGCTGTGCTTTTTGACTGAGATTAAGGACAGCCCAGCTAAGGGTATTCTTTTAAACTGCACACACTTTTGGAACTGTCCACTTTCATTTAGCATTGGTATGAGTTCCGATAAATAATTATTATTCCGCCCCCAAAATACGCAGCTAGAATTGACTACAAAACCGGAAAAAAAACTTTTTGTAAAACTCTCACATCTTCATCAGCATCTTCTTCTTCATTGATAATGAATTGTTCAGCGAATGTGAAAATCGTATATACCATGAACTGTGACATTTACAATGGCGATTGTAACAGAGAGGCAACAAGATGCTAATTTGGTTAAATCGTCGTAATCAGCGCCTCATTGGAGGAGCTCAAAGACGACGTTAGCAAGGATGACTTCTATGATGTCCAAGAAAGAAAAAACGATCATGCCCTAGCTATGACAACAAGATCGTTATCGCAGGACAGAGCCTGCACGTCCGTCTCATCTCCGAAACTCAAGCTGATGGACAGACTCGGACGCGGGTCCCTCATCTCAATATCCACAAATTAATCTTTCGAGATTCTGTTGAGGGCCAGACTGATTGTTTAATGTTTCAGGGAATGGATGGCACAAACGAACGATGACTAACTTATTTTTGTCTTTTCGAAATTGATGCAATGATCGTGGATGTCCCCTATTACGGCAAGAGTTTTCTTCGGTTACGAAATCTGTACTTGAATAAACGAAGCGCTCGTACCCTTTTGCGCTGTTCGTGAAAAACGACGCGAAGCTTTTTGTCTGGGTTTCTGGTGTAATTGACGATGGGCGGAATACAATATGACGATGAAATAGTGTCTCAAACTTCGTCCCTCGGACTCGGCATTGTACCACAAGCTCGGAGTCAAAGAATGTTCGGGTCTAAGCCGAGTTATCAAAGTTGTCTACATGACTACTTTGACATGACACCACCTTGGGAAGAATATTAGTAAAGCAGTAGCCTAATTGGCAATCAGGCCAGGCGGCTTGCTGCTGCAGAAACTGCAGGGATGAGGAGGAAGAGCAAACTGTGTTACACTACCTCGGAACCTGCCAGAGATAAGTTGAAAATATAGGGGCAGGTATTTTCACAACAGTTTTGAAGAAAAAGCGAACATTAACACGAAGAACATCCTTTAGTTTATAAAAATCAACAACAAAAAAGGTATTAATACACACACCGACAGAGGGTAATTGAGAACAAGTCTAGTGGGTCAACGAAGGCGATGTATTGAAAGCACAATGGTGAGGCAAATTCCCAGGACGATCTATGCCAGTCACATTTACCCACCTACCTATTAACCATCACACCCATTTTAGTCTCTTTCATCCCAAGATCAACAATAGCATCATCGACAGCCTGCAGTATCATTAGCATCTTCTAAAAGATCATGGGATCAAGGGGATTCATGGGTATATTGTTGGCCTATGGACGATTTTTTCAAGAGTGATACTGAAAAAGTCACATGACTACGAATCTCCAGGCCTGAAACCTTTTGTGACAATGTAGAACTCAGTGTGTTAGTTACCGATCTCGATGGAGCAGCTTAAAATCTCCATCGTCACCATACAACATGACAAATTAGAATGAAAGTCAAAACTAGATGCGGGGCGGCGGCACATAGATCGTATCTACCTAGATGTTGTCGTAGGCAGTCTTGAAATCGACAAATAGGTGTTGACTGTTGCCAGGTTATGTTAGATTTAGAAAGATGAGTGTGAGGATTGAACATCACTTCCACTCAGAGGTCTTAGAACCCATTCATTTGTGGAGTACACATTCTGTTAACCAATCCTGTCACGTGATGACTTAAACCACCCGTACTCTTTACGAATCTTAAAAATTCCGATATATCTGCAGTCGCGAAGTCAGCAGTCTCTGTGAAGAGTCTTTGGCCCAGCGAAGTTAAGCGCCGATGGCAGTGGCAAAGCAGACGTTCGATCGTTCGATCGTTAGGCAGAGATCACAGCATTCCGCATCCGATTTCGGGAGCATTGCTCCTATGGGACAGTGTCCGAAGAGCACATGTATCGACTTACGGTCGAACACCAGAAATTAAGCTCTGGCCGCTTTGGCCTGTTCGTTTGACAGTCATATCTTGCGAACCAAGTCGAGTTGGTTCCTTTAGTATAATATCGCCTATGGTCCTGTATAGTGCACTGATCGTTCGATTTCCATTTCAGAACCTTGTCTGAACAATCCATCAGCTCTCTCGTTCCCTGCTCTAGAGCTGTGTGCCGGGACCCAGCAGAGTTTGACCTTGTGGTGAATGATGGACCTTAGTGAGTCGCGGCAGTTCACTACAGCTCTTTATATCATTGTACAGAATCCTATTGACTTTAGTGCCGCCTGGCTGTCAACAAACAGGTAGGGTACACGCGAGCTGAGAACTGAGTAGATCATATATTCTGCTGCACTTCAGACACAAATAATTGCATCAATTCAATAAAAACTAAGAGCCTATCAGAGATCCAGTATATTTATAAAAATTTGTATTTCTTGACGTTCTTAGAGACCTTCAAGCCATTAGCTGCGACTAGCTGGAGTTGACCACACTGTATTTGTTAAGGTGGCACTATAGCAAGAATACTGTCGCCATATGCAATCAATGGTTAGAAAATGTTCCTGTACCGAAGGGTTGTACAATAAAGTATTGTTTCGAAGGTTCCCTCTAAACAAATAAATCCTGTGCAGTATTTTTTCCCCAAAGCCTCAACACCCTCTCACCATTCGGAATCAAAATCACACTCAAATGACAATAGGTCATCCACAAAGAATAGCCCACCCACCCTTTGAACACCAAGCACACTCATTATTTCGCCCAACAATGCTTTTCGTCAATTTTAAATATTTACAAAAATATTAGAGGGAACATCCTTAAGTCAATTGTTGTGTAAGCCGCTAAATGTGAAAGAGAAATCCCCTCAAGCATTTAGCATCCTTTTGTGTGGGCGTCATCCAGGAAGGACTTATTTTTTATCGGATTTTCAGATTTTTTTTTCCTCCCGAGTTTGTCCTTGTTGGAATCTCAATATTTTTCTTTCTTTCGGCATTTTTTTTTTTTTGCGGTGCTTTGGGGGATCTTTTTTTCTATTCATCTTTTCAGGCGGAAATAATTCCGGCCACTTAAAAGGTGATGAATCATGTTTTATGATAATATTATTTCAACAGGAAGAGCACCTTTTGCGTTTTTCCTGAACAGTTTTTCCTCTCTTTTTTTTGATCCTGCAACTGAAAGGGTCGTCGCAGATGTAATTGTGGGCGTTGGAGCAGGAAGTGACTCATGTGGGGAGATGTGTGTAGTTTGAGTTATTCTTTTTTTTTACGGTTGGACGTGGGGTTCATAATGCGGATCTGGCATGTGGTCAGTGAAAGGAAACACGGACCGCAAATTATTTGCAGACAAATGGACGGTCTATGGTCCTTGGTCTATTACGGCTTAATTCAAGGTTGCAAATGAGGCAACAATGCACAGTGAATCTCAGGTGACATTTCCATATGTGGAAAGCTATAAATTAATAGATCCAACAAAAGACATAGGCAGCTTATTGTTGTAGCATATTGAAATACGTGCCTGGCGCCGACCATGATGGACATTACTGTGAAGCGGATAATTCCTTGAATACGTTTCTAGATAATCAGCGATATGAACATCAAGAAGAAAGACATTGGTGTAGCAATTGTTCAAAGCTGGTTTATAATAAGAATCGCCACTCGGGTCGTCACAAGCCTTGACGCGGGGAGACGACTTAGTAAAGGTCAATGACGCATGGGAATCATCCCATTAAAACTCAGATCCTATCGCCTACTTCTTCCCCATTATCTTTCATCTTTTCCCGTTGGACTGGATCAAGGTGGCTACCGAACCGTACCAAGGTTCAACCTGGCTGCAGGCCCACCCAAATAATAGACCAGTCACGAAAGCCGTATCCGGTTAACCGGCAATACTCTGTGATCAAATAGCTTCATCGATATCAGATCCGGCTATACTAACGATGGACCTCTCCACACCGGTTCACCCGTGGGACAACATGAGCAAAACAAACAGACAAAAAGGAAAACAAAATGAACGTAAAATCTGATAAATACAAAGGAAACGGACAGACAAACACAAGACAACGATAAAGCGCCGAGGATCGGACCAAGTAACCAGCGTAGAGAGGCGACCGTAGAAGCTGCAAATCAACACCGACAATGAAAGTACGGCATCACTGTCGCTTACAAGAAAGCAGATAAGAGTCAGCACGGCCGTCTACAGAGCACCCGCTTTCCAGGTCCTTAGCCGATTAGACAACAATGGCGATTAGACTGCGCGACATGTACAAAGAGTCCTAAGAATGGGCCAACAAGACAATAGAGAGGAGGAGTAGTACACCTACCAAGGGACTCTCTACATCCATGAACAAGTGTCTTGAAATTGCTTCCAAGAGGGGTCGATCTGCAGATGAACCGTACCCAACTTCAAAGAAGATTAGGAGAATCAGTAAGTTCGAACTTCCCCTTAATGAAGTGGAGAAGGAACATCTTAATCCGAGTGCCACCTTATCCGGGAGAGCGGAAGAAGGAGGAGGATGGACTAAACATCAACTACCTCTCCTGGTGCAAGGTAATCTCGGGGAAAAACACTCCAACAAATAGCGGCAGGGGCTGGTTGTACCATAATTTTAAAATAATCCCCTATGAAGACGAAAATGCAGTATCCTTCTTAAAGGACCCAAGGGCAAGGTGATAAGCTTGAAGTTTTCAAAAAGGACATGATTCCGCTCCGGTCTAGAACTCGCGCCAGATTTTCGGTGGGTCCCAGCGACCCACAGGACATTCTGCTACTCATTAAGAGGCACAACCACAGACTGGAAGATAACAAGAACGGAGTTCTTATTCAACACCAGCGATGTGATTCTTTCCGGGCATTTGGTCTCTTTGGTAACATTGATTTTACAGCATCTAGCTTGGAAGGACAAAGTGTTTTGGATCGGCGCTGATTACATGGCCTACGATGATATCGTACCCTTACCCTCCGACATGATTCGAAAAATGGAATCGATGAACCGACCAACACATATCGCTTGATTCGCGACCGCCCACCACAAAGTTTGGGGAAGCAGCAAAATAAACAAAAGGTGTGAGTCAACTAGCCAATCGAGCTGGCTGTAGATCGGTGTTGGCTGCGGCACAGGTCCAATCCGGACTGTAGCACCACCTTAAGTAAGTAAATAAACGCGCTTACTATCTACTCCTAGCACATCTCACCTTCTGTGCTTGACCTCGGATCGGTGGACAAGAAACCAAAGAATTAACCCTGATTGTGAGTCGCTAAGCGAAGAGAGCACCTGACAAAACATACAAAGGCCTTATACGCTCGTTTACCATCTCACCTCGTTCTCCAAGTCTCACAAGTCATCGTCACTCCAGCCTACACTTCCGCATGCATTTCTTTCTGATTTCCTGAATAAAATTTGAATAATCTCCCGCAACCTGTTCACAGACACAAAATCCCATGAAACACCGTTTCCCGTCCCCATGCCAGGTCTCGCATCATTTTTGCCCAATTGTGCACACACTGTCGAAATGCTGTTCACCCGGGAAGGGGGAGGCCATCCTTTGGACTCCTAAAGGATATTTTCATTTAACATCGCATTTTCACCCAACAGGATTCATTTGCACACACATGCGTACATCCTTGTGGGGAAAAAATCGACAAGTTATATTTTCTTTATATCCTCATCATGTATTTTTCGTTATTTTACCATTTGCATTTTCCCATCCCGTCGCATGCTGTGCTGAGGTTGAGGCGCACACAAGGATGTTTTGACGGCAGATACCGATGGTTGTTGCAGATTTGTTCACGTCTGTATCGCAGCTGACACTGCCGAAAATGGGAATGGGAGCGGGGCGAGAGAAATCCATTTGGAAAATAAGAAATCGATGGCACCCGAGGGACAAATTTATCTACGAATCTGTCAATGGCAGTGCGAATGCTACTTTCACCTACGAAATGAAGTTCAATTGCTTTTCGGAGATGCCTTTGCCCTCTGACAGCCACACCTTGTGGCTGTTTGGCACTTGTTTTTGCTGCGAAATGACAAAATCAGGAGATGAAGTCGAGCGTGTAAGGCTGTTGTAACTAATGAATAATGATGCAAGAAACTCAATACTGCGTTGGTGCTACAATCGTCTTTCCTTGGATAGGATAGGATTCAACGAAAGAGTTTTGTGGCAATCAACGATTTTTTAAATGGCTTCACTTTTACCAATGATCAGATTGGTTTTGTTATGTTTACAATGTTTTTTTTGTTCTGGAGACGACATCCGTTCAGCTTACCAACACCAGTGTAACGGTTGCCTTTAATGTGTAATGGAAGACCAAAGAAGACTAGAGCCATAGTCAGTTGGATTTATAAAGAGCAGCGCGGAAGACTCTTCAACTGCTTTGAATATCCTGTCACATCCCTTGGCCAAAACTTCATTTGCTGAATGCGCTACATCAACGGTTAACTTAACAAGCATTTTAATACAATGAAATGCATCGCAGATTAACCCTTCTGTCGATGAGAAGGTCCAGCCAGACATTTTGGATCAAATGTTGACTACAGACGAAGTGATGGACATTGGCTTTTTTCTACAAGATACTGGATGTAGCAGCGATAGCATCTTTCAAAATTTACAAAAAAGGACGAGAGTGCTACGAACAAAACCTATGCACATCGACAATTTCTGCATTCATTGATTGCGCAGTTATTGACCTCTCCGATCGGATCAAGGATGAACGATCCAAGGATAATAGAAGAATTTTCCGTTCGTAATGGCATTAAATCAACGACTTTACACTTCGATCTGAACTGAGCATTCTTACAGAACTAATCTTAAATTATACCTCGTAGACAAAGAATCATAAAAGGGATGCTATATTAGCTGTGTTTTTTTGCAAGCGTATATACGCTTAATTTTGAAGTGCACAAAAAAAACGATCATCGGCGCTTAATGATTCATCATAAAATCTTGGCAGCACCGTCGACATTTATGACATTTGCTAAGCAGTCAGGGGTGTAGTCTTGGAAGATGATTTTTGATCTTTGATGGTCACAATCTTCGTTTTGTGACTGTGTACTTAAAACAACGTACGTGACCATCACTTGAAAAGCCAAAACACTTAATAATTATAAAATAAAAAAATGTTCATCAAATGAAAAGAATCGATTACGACACATAAACGCAATGTATAGCAGAGACTCTGGATATACCAAAAATTGCATACTTATGGATGCCAAAATAATTGAAAATGATCTAATACATCAACCACACCTGCAGGTGTAAGCCACATACAGCAACCTAAACAATGAATGAATGAATTCCAGAATGAACACACAGAAATTAATGATTGGAAGCATTGTTTTTATCCGCGCTTATTCCTTAAGCGGCGATAGATATGATGAGTAACTTAAGCGGATATAGGACTCGTTGTTAGTGTATTTTACATGGAAACTGAAAATTAAGCGTATATACGCATGCAAGAAAACGCAGCTATTGTTTACACATGCGGCTGCGCAGACCGATAATGGTGAAAGTGCGTCTGCATAAGCAAAGCGGAGACTTTATTGCCTGTGTCGATATTCTTAAGTACGGTCCAAGTGGACGCAATTAAATGCCGAATATTTATGTGGCAGCGAATTAAAAGACATGAACTCTTTCAATGGGTTCCTTGTCATGAACTATTTCAATGTGTTCTTTATCGGTTTGGTAAAGTGGTGGTGGATCATTGTAAAATATGAATCCACAGTACAGCGGTGGCCAGACATCAACGAGCCAGAAAAGGTCGTGTAAAAGTATACTAAAAGAAAAAATTCAAATAAAAACCATATTTGCATGTACTTCCGGCTGTTTACCACACAGTATCCAGTTCCACAAATGGCGCAAATGTGCAAATCCAGAAAAGACTTTGTAATTTCACTGTTATTTAAAAAAAACTTCAATTATTTCATTCAAACTTCAATTTTTCTTCAAAATGTATGAAGGTCCAGCCGGACCTATTCCATTGATGGAAAGGTTTTCAAACATCCATTGGCAGAAGGGGTAAGCACTTGCACCAATTTTTCATCATAATTTTTCATATTCATCATATGAGGCAACGAAGAGGTGGACTCCATAAGATGTATGTGGCAGTGAATGGTTTTCAACCATCTGTCGGATAAGCAGGGAACCCATGTGATCTCTAAATGGGCCACGGCACAATACAGATGCATCCATTTTCTGTTTTGGAAAGTATATTTAGTCAAAACACATACACGTATGAACTAAATTTCAAGCAAATTAAGAGAAAATGACAGAAGAATGTGCGGAGTTTGTCATTGGAAATGGGATAGGAAGAAAGTTATTCAAATTCAAAACTATAGGTTCCACCCACTCGTGAAAGAACAATAGCACGCACAACACGACTGGTTGTTGTAGAAGCTAGGTCCTGGTCCATCTTGGGCTGTCGCGCCACCGATATTATTATTATTATAATGAGTATTGCCTGTGACAGTGACTTGCACCTTCCTCAATGAGATCATCAGCCCAACATTCACGCACTTTTTGTGGATGCAACTTTCTTTCGATAGATACATCTGAATTTGTACGTCCATCAATGTATCTACTAAACGACTTCTCTCACTAGAATTCATAGACATTCTGAGTCCAAGCTATAGATGTATTCCATAGCTGACTGGGCACGCTGTTTTCAGTAGTCAAACCGATTCTTCTTTCGTCCGTGATGACTTGTTCTTTCCACGGGAGTGTCGGTCTCCCCTCCTCCATCTAGATTCAGAGAAGGTTCCGATGACGCTGTTAGCTGAATATGTGCATGATGTGGTCAAGCCAATGTCGTAGACGGATTTTAACTTCCGGACTTCAGTTACATCTTGGTACAGTTCATAGCACCATATACAGAATTCGACTTATAGAAGGTGACGCCAAATAATCTGTTCGAGTTATCATTTTATTTCGAAACCACCAAGATTAGCTCTGATATCTTACTTATCGTCATTGCAAAATTAGCTTATTGTAGAGAATGGTTTTGAACTTTCAAGGCTGGAGTGAGATATCAGCTTGTGCTCTTGATCTAACTCGATTCTATATATACCCGAGTACCCGGGTACCCAGCTTATGCGGGTAATACCCAAGTTGCGGGTACCCGGCATTGTCAGCTACCCGAGGGTATCAGCGGGAACAAATACTGCAACTCAATACAGAAATTAATAAAATACACCTTTATAGGAGAACGTTAGGCCACAAGGTGACACACGTGTGATTTCTTTAACATCATCCTGGAAAAGATCGTGCAAGACTCACACGCCAACACTGGAGGCACGATCTCCCAGAAGTCGTACTGGAGGCACGATCTCCCAGAAGTCGTACGGACGAACTACTAGCATAAGCGGATGACATTGACGTGATTGGCAGAATACAGCAAGCCACCAATAAGGCGATTGCTGGCATTGAGGCGGAAGCGGCTGAAATGGGTCCAGCGGTGAATGAGGGCAAAACTATGCTGTCAACAAGAAAGGACACACAACATCGACGTCTTGGACAGAGCGTCACAATGGGCAGCTATAACCTCGAGGTAGTCAAGGACTTCGTCTACCTCGGCTCCGCAGTAAACAGTACAAACAACATCAGTACCGAGATCACACGCAGAGTAACTCTTGCCAACCGCTATTTCTATGGGCTCAAGAGGCAATTGAGTAGTAGAGCCATCTCTCGAAGGACCAAGCTGACTTTATACAAGACCTTGATCATCCCAAACTTGCTGTACGGCGCGGAGGCATGGACAATCTCAAAAGCGGATGAGGAAGTCCTTGGTATCTTCGAGAGAAAAGCTCTGCGTGCGATCTTTGGTCCTGTTTGCGTTGACGGATTCTGGAGGAGAAGATTCAACCACGAACTGTACTGCCTGTACAGCGACATGAGTCTAGTTAGGCGTCTTTGAATCCAACGCCTACGATGGTTAGGTCAGGTAGAGCGTATGGACAACTCAGCTCCGGCCCGAAGAGTTTTCGACTCCGAACCTGCGTAACAGAGGATGCCGGCGTCTAAGTTGACGACCCAGGTGGAGAAGGACCTCACCCAACTTGGCGTGCGAGACTGGAGACAGCTATATACCGTGCTAGTTGGAGAGGCTTGTTGGTTGAGGCCCAGGTCCACACTGGACTGTAGCGCCAAATAAAGGAGAAGAAGTTAGGCTAAAACGACGTAAGGGTACCCAGATGAGTTCTTGGGTACGCGGGTATCAAGACCTCGAACACCAGCCACTATACTCGAAAAAGATACCCAAAATTGAACTTTACGAATGGACCACTTAGGCCCTAGACGCGAAGAGTCTGATTTGTCAACATGTTTGTGATTTTCCAGTGTTTTGCAATTGAAAACTGTTCGCTTAAAAATCTCATTTGTTCGCAATCTTAAATCATAAGTGTAATTTGTATTAATACCTCTTGATTCTAACCTCGTTAAAACTGCCAACGTTCCTGTCTGCATGTATCTACAAACGAGCGTGCGTCACATATTTCCAGATACATTATTTCTCCAAGCTACGGCACACCTACGAAGAACCCTTTTTTGCATATTCCCACCATTTACGTCGCACAATTTCAGCTCGGCACATTCGTATTGTTGATGCCATTCATTTCTATAGTGGTTGTCGAAATGCCAAAATGCCGGTGTAGTGTCATTATCCTGAATTATATTCACAGACATTTACACACGTTTATTCCTTTTGATATGTGTACGGTGCGGTGGTTGAGTGAGTCGCAGGGAGCACCCCTCCGCACGTTTGCAAGGGAAAATATGGTATTTCGGGGAAAGCGCCATAAATTACACCGTTTGTGCGATTTTCTAAATTCTAAACGTCATAACGTATTCAGATAGTGTTTTGACAGAAGTCCTTGTGATTAGCATTCCATAATGGCTTTAGATGGCGGCTTCTATGATATTATTGTTGATGTTGTCAGTGTAATGGGGTTCTAAGGGGAGACCCGCCTCGAGTGAGGGTGTGAGCAAAATATTTTCGCCATTGTTTCCATTGAAAGGGGTTAAAGTCTCTGTCGGCAGTAATTGCTGCGAAGGCAATTTCAAGTACCGCGAAGACGAAAGGAATTATTGGGAAATTTAAAATGTATGCAGAGACGTTTAAGG
Organism: Eristalis intricaria; assembly: GCA_964034865.1. Lineage (NCBI taxonomy): Eukaryota > Metazoa > Arthropoda > Insecta > Diptera > Syrphidae > Eristalis > Eristalis intricaria. Next base: position 22,957,455 of record OZ035876.1, on the reverse strand, counting down.
AAAATTATTGCTGAATTTTGAAGAGTTATGGATTTAATATTTGAATAAGGGATTGCTGTATAGAATCGTGCACTTACTAGAACAAGGCTCGCTAGTCGTCGAAATTCGACGTTCATCAGGGGAAACGCAATCAGAAGACTTGAGGGGTTGCGTAAAATTGTCAATAACCTACTTTTGTACATGTCCTTAGCACTTACCAAGGTTCTACCACAGAGTTGCATCAAAGATAAAATACGTTAAAGTACCCTGATTCGAGCCCCCTCCCAATAGCTAGCCCTGTGTATGGATTTCTTTCAAAAGCTAAGTCCCTGATTTTCAGAAAATAACGGTATTTTAACCAAAAACAATCATTTGTTATTTTTTCCTTGTATCGTATAATTCTGTTTCATGTAATTCGCCCTCAGTTGTAATAATAAAAATTATAATATGGGTGGCGCGACATTCTGAGGCGGACCTGGGAATAGCTTCTCACCAACCACTCGCGTTGTGCGTGCTTTTGTTCTTTCAGGAAGGGACCTACAGTTTTATGTCGACTCGGAACGGCCAAGTTGACAAGCTTTTTCTAGACAGGAATACTCTTTGAGCATTGTCAGTGAATCGAAAGAGGCGGAGCCGTGAATTATCAAAGGTGGTAAATTCGGGTATCGAACATGGCACCCTCTGCGTAGGAGTCGACGCAATTACCCACTACGCCATGGCGACCAATTCGCCCTCAGTTGGTAAGGAAAATTCAAAAGAAAGTGTTCAGTAGAGTTTTATAAGTGAAACAAAAATAAAGGGTTTTCCAATAGGGACTTGGCAACTTTGAATTTAATTCGTGAACGCACTCTTTCACTGATCATCAAACTGTCGCTGTAAATTTATTCAGTAAACTCAACATTTTCATCCTGGTAAAGTACACGAAGGAGCAACGTCTGCAAATTATAAAAAAATTTCTACCGAAATGCGGATTCGGTGACCGAAACTTTAAGAGCGTTAATCATCTTCAGTGACTAAGCTCATTGTTGGCTCAACGGGTTGACGTTATTGGTCGGGTGAAAATCTACATGTGCTTCATGAATCACCACTTCATTGACAAGAAATAACTGTTTGGTACGAGGATCACGTTACTGTGAATGGCCAGCGTTATCGCACGGTGATTACCGATTATTTTTGGGCCGAAACGGAAGATATGGACTTGGACGACATGTGGTTTCAACAGGATGGTGCCACAAGCAACACAGCACAAGTTAAAGTTGATTTTTGTTATCTCAGGAAATGGCTCAGTCGATTGGCCGGCTCGTTTGTGCGATCTAACGCCGCTTAACTATTTTCTGTGGGGCTCTGTTAAGTCATTGGTTTATGCCAAAAAGCCGAAGGTTATGGAAGAACTCAGAGCCAGCATTGAACGTGAAATAGCAGTCGTTTGAAAACTGTGTCCAATGAATCGACCGCTGCAAACGTGCCCCCGGTGACCATAGGAACGGGGTCGAGTTCCATTCATAAATGTTTTGATTGTACTTCAAGCCGTTAATGAAGTTTTTGAAACATCTCAAGTCCTTATTGGAACAACACTTTAGAATTCGTAAAAATATTTATGTTAGAACTTTCCATTGCCAAAGTGACAGTCTTGCGAAGGCGCATCGGCTCATACCCTGGTTGTCTAGGTTCAATTCCTGACAGAAACAATTTTCTCTCTTGGAACTCTCTCTCACTTCATGAGAGACCGACAACCCTCAGAATACATGGGGTTCTTCAAAAAAAAAAATAAGGGCCTAGTCCATCTCAGACTGTAGTGTCACTGATGGAATTATTAGGTCACTGATGGAAGTTCTCGTACATATCTCTGTGGCATCAGGCTCTCCGCTGCAGATTGCCTGGCCTATCGATGATCTTTTCCAATGAAGAAGGGCGCTTCTGAGCCTGAGCCTCTTTTGTTATGACGTGAATTATTGAAAGGCTCCTCGTAGGTTAAGTTAGGTTGAGGTGGCTGACTGCAGCGCTGGCTCATTGTGTTACCACGCCGATCTTAGGCTACCTATTCCGCAAACCAATTTGTGCTTTTGATAAAGCGAAGAAGAGGGCTGATTCTGATGCTGCTCAGTCCAGACTATCAAAGAAATGGGCCCGTAGAAGTCTGAATCCACGGGATGAGAGTGCACTCTACAATTAAAGAGCAAGTGTTTGATGGTTTCTTCCTCATTCTCGTCCAAGCAGCTTCTACAGAAGTCAGTATGGGGAAGGTGTAGTCTAGAGGCGTGAGTTCCGATGGTACAATACCCTGTTAAAACGCGAATAAGAGATCTGAGGTTTGGCCTGCTTACTCTGATCAAGCTAAGCGATAGGCCATAGTTGTTGGGTAATGAGGCATCCTGTGCCAGATATCGATCTGCGGTTTGTTTGAGCAAGGCTCCTCGTAAGTCATAATACTTTTGGATGTCCCCTCTGGCTTGATCCACATGCATCTTGGAGATGCACTTGATTCAGACAGTTCGGAAAATACATCTTTGACCTCTTGAAATACTCTCCGGACACCCTTGTCCATAAAATCCTTCGGTTTGTAGAGAAATACTTTCTGGACAGCTATGTTCATTTGTTTGCAGGAATCCCAACAGAAGGATGGTTCTGACTCAGGCGTTACGAACAGGCGTTCCTACAGACTTTCAGAGGTGTCCTCTTGTAGGTGGCTATTATTTATTGTCTGAAATTACAATCGCATGCCATTATCAATCCACACCCTTTAACTCAGGCAGTAGCAAGAGCCGTGGTGGAAGCTTTCACGGCGACTGAAGAACAGGAGAAACGAGCTGGTCTTAAGGTAAATGAGGATAAGACGAAATATTTGCTGTCGAGCAAGAAATGATCCACCGAGCACCACCTAGGGCAAGGCATCACAATCAATAGCCACAATTTTTAGGTAATGAAGGAGTTTGTCTACCTCGGGGCAAACGTGATCTCTACGAATGACATCACAGTGGAGATCCGAAGTAAAACACTGTCGTTTAATGCCACCCGTCTCAAATGAGGAAACCCCAGTTAATTTCTATAGTAAACTCGACACTGACTCAAAGAACTTCAAAGGACATGCTCTGCAAAATTCTTTTTTTACCAGTTCTGATATAAGGAAACGAAAGCTGAAAGCTAAGCAAAACTGCGAACTCTACGAGCTGTAGCAGGATGTGGATGTAGTCCCAAAGTCAAAAATCCGTCGACTACACTGGCTCGGCAACATCGAGCACATGGACAACGATGGTCCAGCTAAGAGGGTCTTCGAATCTGAGCCTTCTGGTTCGAGAAGGAAGGGAAGGCCGAACCTCCGTAGTAAGTATTCGCGGATGCAAGACAACTTGATCTTCGGACTGGAACCAGCGTACCCAGGACCGTCATCAATGGAATGCAGCAATTGCTCAGGCTCAGACCCCCATGGGTCGTATGCTTGTTAAGTAAGTAAGTAAGAAGTAAGATCTAGCCCAGTGCAGAGCACATCTCATCGTGCCAAACGTGAGCTCCAATCATCTATCCACAGTGGAACCGATCCGATGTTAATAGCGCTGGTACAACAAACATTAGTGCATGCTACGGTTTCAAAGGACACAGACTTTAATCCATAATCGTCCTTTCTTGTCAGTCTTCATCTGTACAGTTGAAGGATTCACGAGAACCAGGACGACAAAGATGACTCACTGCACGTCGGAGATTCGGTGTCAATTGCGCGGATCGCTCCACCACTATGGGCAAGGATAAACGAGCTATACGACGATGATGACAGGTCCGTCGAGTAGACTGCCACAATACGTTTGAGAGATCCGTAGAGTAGACTCCAACAACAAGTCAGGACATGACAGTTCCCCAAATACAGCTCCTCAAAGAGCAACGTCATCAAGTGACGCCTGACTAACAGTAAGAAGACCTATAATCGAGTTCACCTCATGTTCAACTCGATGACTCTCCCTCGTACAAGAAAGACCAACGTACAATACAGACCACAGAGGAATCTTTAATCAGTTTAACTAGGATAAATCTATAATTATTGCCCCAAAAGGACCAATTAAAATCACTTAGGGAGGTTCACCTTAATTTTCCCACTTAGACCCTCAAAAGAAGAACTTACAACCCATAATCGCTCAGCCGTAGACAGTGTCTCTTCCCAGCAACACTCATTTGATTAATTACCGCGCAAATTCATTTTGTGTCAACCTCGCCCCATAACTCTTAACCATCAGCGACGCATGGCTCCCTCTCTGGGGCTAAGAAGACACATTATCAGCCTCCGACCCCGTTTAGCTAATTGTAATAATAATTGCCCGAGACAAAGCCATAGTACATCACTGCCATGTTTATCGCCGCGTCTCCCAGTGGCGGCGCGGCGTGCTACGAGTGAAACCACTGTCGTCACACGATGGGACCCTGTCACACTGGAACACGGTACGTAGTTATTTGTCTAATAATACTCGCCTCCGAAATAATTTGTGTTGACAAGAATGTATGGGGCTGCGGATCTCACCAACACAGGTGAGCAGTGCAATGACTTCCGAAAGTGGGGACTCGGCCTGGTTGTGGTTGGGGCACACCCGCTGCGGCAGACACTCGGAAGCAAGAGCAAGCACTCGACGCGACGGAAGGGAGCCACGAAAAGAAGCTTCGTTTCTTCACTAATTTAATCGAAGAAAACTGTTATTAACCCGTGGATGAGTGGATGAGACATCTCAAGAGAAAGCGTACGAGCGACGATGTCATGCAAAAGAAACTCGAACCTGTGCTCGCTGCCGCGCTCGGCTCTGTTTGTTTCCCTGGAAGCATGGCAAACATAATTTATTGCCGTACCTACTCATGCTCATACATTGTGAAATTTTAATGTGTCTAAGCACGCAATGTAATTTAACTTTAATTAGGTAATTAAGAGTACGAGGATGGAGGACGGAGGACGGCGCTGTTTACCTGTGCGAAGTGCATCCTCTGCCGGAATTCACTCCAGAAATGAGTAAATAGCAAAAAGTGTATCTTTCACGGAAAATATTGCACAAAATTGTATCTGTGCTATGTGGTGGTGGTTGACTTCGTCGATGCTTGTACCCTTGTGTGCTCAGCACGGGAGTGGTTCTGTCGGTGGTGGCGGAACTCGCAAAAGTGGATTTACTCAGGGATGAAATGTATGCAAGGACCGAGTTATTAATTTTATGCATCGCCGAGTATGCGACAGTGGCGAAATCGTTTGCATTTTATCCTATTTTTATTTTATTTTTTGTTTTGCTTCGCTCAACTCGGCGAAATTATGAGGATTCAACTTTTTGTAACAACAAAGAAGTCATTAATTATGGTAAATATGAGAACCAAAGCCATATTTGTACGGAGTGCTCTGAGGGAAATTTGTTTAATGCACGAAAGGAATGCAAGAGCACTGGGGGTGGAGACGTGCAAGTTGATGGGATCGATAGAGCAAGACATTGCGAGATACAAGTGCGGCGAACTTAGATTAACTCTTAAGCAAGGGAGGCTCGACGTGGATTGCATTTTCGAATTTCTTTAGGATTTCGGATTGCATTTGAATAGATATCATTTGCTCACACTGAATAGAGGAGGTTACAGAATTTGAGGTCCCTTCACCAGGCTTCAAAAAACTTTTATCCTGTCAGTCGCGCTTTATACGATAACCGAATGGAAGAAAAATTCTGCAGCGAATATCGGTTTCTGCCTCCGAGGAAGTAGACATTACAGCGATCTGTAGGAGTTCTTTAAAGACCTAAAGATAGCCCGAAAGGTATTGATCTGTGTACTAAATTGGGTCGGTGAATTCAGGAGTCTGAGCAAGGTTGTCGTTCAATCTGAGTCTTTTGGTTTAAGAAGGCGGTTTCGACCGAACTTCCGTACATATAAAGCCTAGATGAAGCCAACCTGCAGATGGGTAAAAGGATGAAAGGCAGGATCTCTTCATCTGAGGATTATAACTGTCTTGAGTAGTAGCGAATGGAGGATACAAATAACAGGCGGACTTCTTAGGAAAGGATATCATCAACCTTGGAAAAACTCTATCCATCCCCATTACTTTCTTAGTGCAGAGGATGAACCGCCATTTTCATTCTCTGAATTTCACCGCCCCAGATTGTAAAATGGCAAACTTAAGCTAAACGTATGCTCTTTTGAATGATAGTTCAGTCTAACGTATTCCCTCGAGACAGCGGAGTTTCTTCTTCTTCTTATTAGGCCCTCAATGCCTGGAGTGAAGGTCCTTGGCACTCTGCCTCTAGTCATTAAGAACACACTGCATTGTATCCGCGATGACTTGGTGTCTATACCGGGGGCTCAATTTTCCTCTCCTTCTCAAACCAGGCGGCTCGGATTCGTAGTTTGTCTGCCAATAATTTCTATCTTTGGCAGGTGTATGAGTATGTTTAATGCCTCGGCGGAGGTAATCCTTAGCGCTCCGCTAATGCATACACATGCCATCCTCTGTACTCTAGCGAGTGGGGTGGTGTTGATTCTGTCGAGTGCGGTCTACCAAATTGCGACACCATATAGCAGTATGGGTCTGACTACCGATATAAATAGCCAGTGAACCATTCGGGGTTGCAGTCCCCATATGCACCCAATGGCCCTCTTACAGCAGTGAGAGCCGTTGAGGCCTTCTTGACACGTTCCTGGATATTTAGCTTCCAGCTTAACTTCGTGTCTAGTATAAGGCCTAAGAATTTAGCGCTGTCGCTCAGCACCAAGGGGGTCCCGCATAGTGTGAGAGGGTCAAAGTTAGGGATTTTATACTTCCTAGTAAAGAGGAGTAGATCCGTTTTTTGCGGATTGTCACATAGGCCGCATTCGCTAGTCCATTTCACTAGCTTGGATATGGCAGATTGCATAATATCTCTGATCGTGGATAAATATTTCCCAGATACGGCTATGGCAATGTCATCTGCATAGGCAATGACCTTACACCAAGACCCTTCTAGTTTCACATGTAGTTCGTTAACCACTATGTTCCACAGTAGAGGGGAGAGTACACCACCCTTCGGTGTACCTCTGTTCATAGATATACGGATCGTGGTATCACCAAGCTTCGAGCTTATAACTCTATTATTGAGAAGCCGGTGGATAAAAGTCACTATAGGCTTTTCGATCCCAAGTCTGTTGAGTGCTGAGGTTATAGCGTGAGGTTCTATGTTATTAAAGGCTCCCTCGATATCGACAAAGGCAGTGAGAGTAAATTCCTTGAAATCGAGGGATCTTTCTATAGTGCCATCAAGTGAGTGCAGGGCTGTTTCCACAGATTTGCCCTTATTGCATTGAGGTAAACTTCAGGTGTTTTGTCTTCGCTAGGTTTTTTGTAAGAATATCCCCCGTCATATCTTCTGTACAAATATACTTCAAGTCGATTACCCATCTTCATATAGGTCTCGAATGTAGTGGCAGCGGATATCTATATGCTTGCTCTTGGGATGCTGTACCGCATTTCTCACAAGTTGTTGAGCACCTACATATACTATCATTAAATAAAGTCATAGTTTTATTAATAAGAATGCCTAATTTTGATATTAAATTCCTCAAGTAAACGGCTTCCTTACTGGCTTGCGATGACGCCATATACCCTGCCTAAGTTTTTTCTTTCAAACGCATCAAGAATCAGCTCTGCGGTTTTGTTTAGCGTTCAGCTTTCGTTTCCATAAGGAGGACTAGCAAAATAAGAGTTTTGTAGAGCGTGATTTTGGTCCTTCGAGTCAATGTCGTGTTTACTATTGAAATTGACTGAGTTTTCCTCATTTGAGACGAGTGGCCTTTGACGGTCCATCTGGAGTCACCTTTCACCGAGAAGGACGACAGCGCTGCCAAAAGGATTCTACTTCGGATCCCCACTGTGATGTCGTTTGTTTCTTTTTTTCTGAGTTAACGTTGGCCTCGAAGTAGACGAACTCCTTTAGGTTAGGTTAGATATTGGGGGCTGATATTGAATTCACCAGCACACTATTGGTCCTTTAAGATACCCACTGGGATTCGTACTGGCCATCCAGTCGTTGACCTCGAAATTGTATCTGAAGATCGTGCTGCTTTGTACTAGGTGACTGATATTTTGTCCTTATTGAACTTAAGATCTGGTTGCTTCGCCTCTTCTTCAATTGCCGTCAATGTTTCCACTTTGGCACTTTTTGAACGCTCCACTGCGTCGATATCATCTGCCTAACCCAAAAGTTGGACTGACTTGTAGAAGTGCCTTCCTTATTTAGAGCTGCCGCCGCCAATCTTCTGCAGTACCAAATTGAAGAAACCACGCGACAGCGCACTACTTGCCGCAATTTGGTGCAGATTTCAAACGGCTCGGAAGTCCTTTAGACGAACTGCACAATACACTGCGTTGCTGTTAGCGATTAAATCATTCGGCCATCTCTTCTTTTTTTTAAAGGAGCATATAAAGCTGATATTCTAATCGGCGGGAAGCTTTGTGGGAGTACCATATTCTGCGGATGATGTGGTGCATGTTCCCGAATAGAACTTCACCAGCGGCCTTGAAGGGCTCTAATGTTAAGCTATCTGAGTCTTTGTTGTTCTTCAGGTGCTTAATGATGTGTCGACTTCTTCAAGCCTAGGTACGAGGACTACTTAATCAATTGGAGTTGGAATTTTAAGATTGCCTGGAATTTTAAGATCACTCATAATCAGGCTAAGCAGCTGTGGGAAGTCCTACTTGACCACATTCGCTATTCCCTGCCGATCAGTAACTATAATACCCTCACAATTTCGAATAGCATTTCCTTAAGGGTGAGGCCGGGCTCCTGCCCTTTTTTTTTATTAAAGATTTGGATTTTTGAGCCTATCTCGACTCTTCGATATCATTGAGCAGAGAGGTTTCGATCCACCTTTTCTTCAGGTGTAGAAGCTTCTTATCCTCCCGTCCATTAGCTCGCGACGCCACTTACGCTGCTCTAGTTCTCTTCTGCTCACACTCGCCATCATACCGTCGTCATAGGCAGCGGCAATGCAACCAGATCACACTAGCGTTTGTGTTCGACGTGGTATACCAAATAGTTTCTCAATTAATATCTCGTCATAGGGTCTGTCAATCTGCGGTTTGTTGGCTGGTGCAGCTTTCTGACAATGGAAAGTCGACCTCTGAGTCTAGCTGCTACGAAGAAATGGTCTGAGTCGGCGATTGCCCGAACGCAAATCCAGGATATTTGACACATGCCCGCTTGCTTTGCAATGGAAACTACACTCATGCTCAAACAATTAAGCCAAATATGCGATAATGAACTACTTGTTGTCTCACATCTACCGCCGCCGTTCCGCTTTATTCTCTTTCTCTTTTGGGTTTTTACAGATTATACTATCCACTGTTGGACATATCGATAAACTTTTATCTTGCTCTTTAGCAGTTTTAACATATTTCAGGTTCATTCATTTCAACAGTAGCAATTGGCAAGTACTTCCTTATCGCATATGTGGCTTTATTGTATGAGCATGAGTGTACATAACACGCCTGCTTGGTAGGTTTGGTAGGCAGTCTTTTGTGTAGTGACTACTCATTTATCCTCAAGCTGGTTTCAAATTCAATTCTTTCGATACAATTGCATGTACTTCGAGGGAACTTGGCCTGTATCCAATTCGTTAACCACAAGACTCTCTCGAGCTACCATTCATTCTCTGATGTGACTGTCATAAATTTCAATTACCTCATGTTAACAGCATTATTAAGTATACGTTCCGTAAGTGAATTTTCCTTTTTGCATAAATGGCGAAAACCTCTTAAAAGCCGCCATTCCTTAACGGCCCATCTACAGCCGGCGCGGCGCGGGCGTTCGCAGCACTCTTGCTCGATGCCGTATCATTTTGTATTCATTGTTTCTACGATGCACGAATAACATGATAGGAAACCACCACCATCACCGCCACCGCCACCGCCGCCACAAGTCAATCCCATAAATTAGGGGGCGCGATTTTCGACATCCCTCTCCCACTGCATGGTGCGCGATTTTCCTCCAACTCACATCTAATATGCATCATCGCAAATAACCGCAGAACAGCGAACGCGTTCCCTCTTTAATAATGCATGCAAAAATCCTTGTGTAACGGAAGGAAAAAAAAAGAAAGAATTATATGACAAATGTACACTCCAACAAGACGTGGCCGGGGCGCAGAAGACATCGCATCGGCTTCGCAAGATAAACTACTCCGCTGCCATGACGGCGAACAGATTTCCATAATGTTGTGAAAAATATTATGGCAAAAAACACTTCTTGTCGCTGGTCTCGCTGCCTCGTTTTTTTCTCACTCCCCCGGCAAGGATCTAGTTCCATAAATAACGTGCAAAATGTGAATGCTCCAGCGGGAATTTATGTGCCGTCTGAGGAAGGAGAGCGAAAGCCTGCCAGTGAGCGGCGGGCGCGAAGGAATCGCAATAAAGTGAAACATTAAATGGGATGTCATTTTGGCTGGGGTTAAGTGATTTCGAGCAGGTGCGAGGGATGCCGACGGAGGATGTGGGCGATATAAAAGGATTTAAGACGATGTACGAGCAGAATGAATCCTGTGGAGTGTAGCGAGTTCCTTTTTGATGTTATCTAATGAGGGAACAGCTTTATCTAATGTCCGATGGTTGTATGGAGTCCCCAGCATCGTAACCCTTTGCCTTTTCCACTGGTGATGTGATTTATTTGGTATAAGTCGTGTCGTTCTCAAATGAAATAAAGACTGAGGGGATTTTGACCAGCGGAAAATTACGACATCGTGACAGGGGTGCTTCCACTAGAAGGGAAGGTGCAATTTATTAAACTTGTCCTCCTGACTCTGATCGCAAGCCAGTCCAGGATGGTCCTGGGACGAACAAAAAACCACTCAAGGTGGAACGATTTTTAGCCAGCTTGCGCCAAGTTGGCTGAGGTCCTACTCCACTTGGGTTCCTTATTGGGGTGTCCCACTGGCCCGTAGTGGATAATCATCGGCTTAGAGTAGTGCTGCCCATGACCTCTACATGGCCATATTAGGCATTGGATACCTTGAATCCGTAGACAATCTAACCATGTACACTCATGTGACTGTGCGGCCCATATAGATTGTGTTTGAATCTTCCCAATAGATTAAACGCAGAACTGCTCTCTCGAAAACACTAAGGTCTTCTCCATCTGCCCTTGAGATTGTCGATGTCTCCGTAATAGAGCAGGATATAGATCTTTCAATATAAAGTCAGAATGCACCTCAAAGAAGGATTATAATTGCGTGCCCTGATTGCCATGGCTCACTTAGACCAGTAGACGACTGGATGGCGCAGTTGGTTAAGTGCCTGTCATTGGTTAGTGGGGTCCCATCGAATTCAAAGTTAATACGCCTTCATCTGGTTTTCAAATCTGGTCCAGTCACCATTTGCCGTTGGGATCCAATTCACGGCACTATCACTGGAGTAGAAAATAAGTGGTAGTGGTCTGGTTATGGATATCACAACATTCCCACATGATCTAAGTGTGCCGGTGAATTACCTAGCAGCCCCGCTTAGCTACCAACCTATTCATACCGAGCATAGAGGAATGGAACATAGACAACACTTGGCTGGAGGATGCTTTAAAAAACAATTGGATGAAGGATGGATTTCAAAAATGGTACACAGATGAATCGATATCTGAAAACAAAGTAGAGGCTGATGTAATAGGACTGAAATAAACTGCTCTCTACAAGGAAGCAACATTTCTCCAAGCAGAATTGATTGCAATCAAGGAAGCTGGACAACGCTTTACCAACTGAAAACTCACTAATACAGAAATATTCATATTCTCAAATAGCCAACTGGTTGTTCAGGTGGTAAAGAGTTACACATTTTACTATAAGGCTGTCTGGGGATGTCACAAATCCCTAAATATACTGGCAGAAAATAACAGACTTAAGAAGACTTGGGTGAACGGACATGATGAATGATGAAGGAAATAAAATGGCTGATAAACAAATCAAGTTTATGGTTTCAGAAATACGGGCACAAATCTTCATCTATGCACGTGGAACATTGAATACATGAACCAGTTTTGAAACAACCAGGAGGCTACTAAACACTCAACTTTCATACAATAAAACTTCAATCCCAAACAAGCCAAAGAAGTGCTTTAAGTTTATAAAGCTTACCTAAAATTGTGTTGCGAAGCACTAATAGGACACGGATGAAGAAATTACCATCTCCATAAAATGGGCATTTTCAGTAGATACATTTGTAGTCACCAGAGATTTGCATCCATACATCGCACTTATTCATTCAAATCATTTACTTTCGGTTTTTCTACCATGTTAACCGCAACTGCATATGTACTTATGCATACGATTTTGAGTCAATGCATCCTACACTACAGCATGTTCATATTGATATAGCCGAAGCGGTGGTATATGTGACCGCCAATGAATAAGAAAAACACCGCATTTATTTATGACTCAAAAACAATCAATTTTCGAAATTTTTATTTTCGTAACCTAGTAAGTACATATGTAAATATGTGACATATTATGTCAATTGCGTTAATTTTGACATCATTCTTCAAATCGTTACAGTAAACAACAAAAAACGCCGCATACACCGCAAGTAGTATGCGGTGTTTTTCTTGTTCATAAACGGCCGCACATTCCACCGCATCGGCTATGTCAATATGAACATGCGCTAGTGCAGGATACGGTGACTCAAAATAGTAGTACTCGAGTTTATAAGAGAAACATACCCCGACACATACCCAAACGAGTATGGTAAACACAACTATCGCGGTGGCGGTGGCGCTATGCACTGCCACCCCCTTTTTTGTGTGTAGATTTTTAGTCCCAAAAAAATTATCGAATCGCAATCGCTGTCGGTCACCCTTGTACTGGCACTGTGGCCAGATGAAAGAAACTGTGTAACACATAATATGTACCAATCTGCCCAAGCCTTGCCCGAGAAAGATTCAAATTGATAAACGGAACATCCTTAACAAGGAAAGACTTCCAAGAAATCCCATCTGGAGAAGTTGTTAAAATTCTGAAGACTGCTCTTTAATTCTATCCCCCTTTGTATGAAGTCGGTACAGTGCAATAGTTCCCGAGTTCTTCAATACAATTAAATTCAATCTGCATTTCTTTCCAGAACCTAGCCCTACTGTAAGAATTTGGCCGATGGTCGATTTTCCGACCTGAAACCAGACATAAAATTATTCACGAATGATTTCAGACTCTCACACGAAACGCGAACTTCGAAAATTACAACAATGATAGGTGTCTACTTTCTTCTGTAGACTCTCATAGAGACAAATGCGAGGCCCCTGTAAGAATTTTAGGAGGCCTTTCTCAGGACAGAGACCGAAACGGTTAAAGAATGTTTTCATTTTTCTGACTTACCATTTGCCTCCGAGAAACTTTCGCCACTGTATTCTCTCGAATCGTTAGTCATTTAGAACTGGAATGTGAACATTTTGTAAGACCGTCAACACAACACCGAACCACAGCTTCATAGTTTCGCCTGAAACTCATTCGTTACCCACTTGATCCCCCTCGTTACAATTACATTCAACAAATGCAACATTTCAAAGGATCTCAAGTAAAAATTGGAAAAAAAAAACAAAAAATACACAAATCCCGTCTACCCAGCATATGTATCGAACAAGTGGCGTTTAACAAGCCGTTAACAAGTGCCCTCGAAGAGAGCAATCAAAAGAGCATACTTGACTGCAGAAAGGAAGCACAGAAGTCTCCCTTTTGTTATGATACCATTTGCCCTTGCCATTTTCAAATTAAGTGGCAATTAAGGGATAATTTTTCTGTCCAACATCTGGATTTACATTCCCGAACGGTATTTTTATCAAATCCAAGCCCTCTTTAAATTATCCACATCCCCAACTGGGGAAAGTCCTTGCATATCCTTAAAGGGTAAATGGAAGCCTTTAAAAATAAAATTCACTGAAAATTGAATTCGAAAAATATGGAAAAACGGCTCCAGCAACATAAATCGCGGAAATAAAAACCGCACCTGACCCTAAATAAACAACAGCGAATGAAATCTAGACAATAAGCTGTTGGGGAGGATGCGGGATTGAATGTCGGCCACGGTAAAGCGGAAAAAAAATCGAGAAGATTTAATTAAATGAAACCAAAGGAATCGACCTGGAAGACAAAGAATGAATGGTGAATAGGGGGAAAAAAACGAAAACGCGTATCATTGTTATTTCTGAGAGGCTATGATGGTACACGGGTGAGGATGGAAATTAAAAATATTCAAAACAAGAACATTTTCCAGGACATAAGTCAACTGCATGGGCAATGGTGGCGGGGTATTTATTTAGGACACTTTCTGAAAAAAAAGAAAGGTCTAACGATGTCGTTGTTAGATAAAACGAAAGAAGTTTCATTTAAGGTTCTTACTTTAAAAGTAAAAGCTAGCTAAAACGTTGGTCATCCAAATCTTCTTCTTCTTCTGGTGGCGCTCCGGGGTGGACCTGGGCCTCAACCAGTAAGCCTCTCCAGCCTGCACGATCTCTAGCCAGCTGTCTCCAACTGCGCACACCAAGCTGATTGAGGTCCTTCTCCACCTGGGTGCGCCATCGGTTCCGTGGGCATCCTCTATTGCATTGTCCCACTGGTTCGGAGTCGAAGACTCTTCGGGCTGGAGCAGTGTTGTCCATGCGTAGAGCGCATGAGAGGCCCAGCCATCTTAGACGTTGAATCCGTAGACGCCTGACTAGGCTCATGCCGCTGTACAGCCCGTACAGTTCGTGGTTGAATCTTTTTCTCCAATAACAATCAACGCAGACATGACCAAAGATTGAACGCAGACCTTTTCTCTCGAAAAGAGCAAGTGCTTCTTCATCCGCTCTTGTGATTGTCCATGCTTCCGCACCATAGAGCAGGACAGGGATGATCAAGGTGTTATATAATGCTATCTTGGTCCTTCGAGAGAGGACTCTACTACTCAATTGCCTCTTGAGCCCAAAGAAACAGTGATTGGCAAGAGTAATTCTGCGTTTAATCTCGGTGCTGGTGTTGTTCGTACTGTTCAATTGCGAGCATCCAAATAGAGATCCGGATTTGACATTCATGTTGCAATGACGGGGTGGGTCGCAGTAGCGTAGTGGGAAGCAGTTCCGGCCCACTTAGAGCTTGATTGGATCCATTGTGATATCACTAATCGGCAGCTAGCGTCCCAGTTCCTCTTTGGGGACTAACTAAATAAAAGACTTGATGATACCTGCTGGTATGGTAGTGGCATATCCTGGATAATGCACACCCCTGGATTACAGCCAATTAGTATTTTTTATAAATTTTGCTACGTCCAGAATTAGAATGCCAGACATTTCCTCAAATCTGTTAAATAAATAGATGCCAACCGTGATTTTTCTTGTCCTTGCAAGTACTGGGTAGGTGCCGAGGTAGTGAAACATACTTTCTTCTTCCTCTTCGTCCATACAGCTCCTACAAAAGTCATTGTAGGGGGTTCCCATTATCCTTGCGTGTGTGCCGAATAGGCAATGACCAGTAATAATCTCATAACTAATTAGGAGCGCGCTTGTTTTTTTTGGGATTTATTGAAGGCCGTATTAGCCTTGAAGTCCTACAAGTATCTAAATCCATCCACCTCCGATTAGCGGCGTTGATGGCATCTGTAAGTAATAAAGTGTTTATTACTTGAAGCGAGGGGTATGGGGTGTCCTGATTACTTGCCATTGGCAAGCCCACCCCTGTTCTAGCTATCTTGTCGGCCCATTCGTTGCGTGGAATACCACTATGCCCAGGGACCCAGCATAGCGCAAGGTTGCATCTGACCGCTATCTCCCTTAGAAATAGACGGCAAAGTCTTACCATCTTAGATTTGATTGATGGTGTATCCAGAGCCTTGATGGCCGCCTGACTGTCTATGTATATAACGATAGGCGGGCTCTATCGGGTTCATTGACAGCAAGCGTGTAGCCTCTTGGATAGATTTTACTTCTGCATGGAATATACTACAGTGGTTGGACAATCGACGGAACAGAGAGACGGATATTTCCTGCGATGACGCAAGTCCAGTCCTAGTCCAGTTCTTTCTTCCGTTTTGGATCCGTCTGTGTATACTTACAGATGGGTAGCTTCTCTGACTACGTCTGATTCCTATTTGGGATGAGTGTTTTATAACCAAATTCAAAGTCTACAACGGGCGCTATATAATCTGTATGCTTTGGGATGTTTGCATTTTTGATTATTTCCAAGTGAATTTTACTCCAGCGGTTGCATCACCCCAACCTGATCGCTGGCTTGGTAGCCGCCAACTTCCCGTAAATGTCCGTGGGAAGTAGCTGTAGCATTGTTTCCATGGCGGCTGCAGGTGTGGAGGGAATTGCACACAGATCTTTATATACTGCTTATCTTTCTAAGAATGAATGTATTTCGTAATGCTGGCACCAAACAATGATATCATATGTGTGTTATTGTGTATACCCAGTGTGGCATTTTAGGATTGAGCCCCCATTTGGAACCCAGGGTGGTGAGGGGGGGGGGGGGTTCTACATCCAGTCAGATTTGTTAGTTAAACGCAGTAGCGATTTGATTGGTGTTTCTCTCAGATCGCTTTGGTTCTCGAAAGAAGTAGCAGCCTAGAGTAGCTTTTGATATTGCGGCAGGCAGCTGTGTGATGGACATCCTCACGCGTTCCTAACAAGCCGATGAAGAAGCTTTTGCGACGATTGAAGAGCAGGCAAACCGAGCTGAGTACATGTTGACACAACTAAACATACATACATGTCGAGCTGGTATCGCAGCCTCACGTACCGCTTGGAACAAAACATTGCAATAGACAGCGGTAATTAGTTGAGATCCGACGCGAAATCAGCCTCGTCCGTAATTCGGTTACTCCAAGCAACAGGAAGCAAAGCTCATGATTTGAAGAAGCACTAACGTCCTTTTGTTTCAGTTCGATAATATCGTCGATGATTTGCTTCATGCAAGACGCTCACTATCGTCTCGCCTATCGTTACAGTTTGAGTGGTCTAATTCCGCTCAAGTTTCGCTATTCTCATTTCAATTTGCGAACAAAACTAGTACAAATGCGACCTATCACTCTAAAAATATCTCAAAAGTGTAGAACAAGACGTACACACAATTTGTTCTCATTTAAAAGGAGACTATACTGACATAGGTATCGCCAAAAATCACTCGTCGAGACGATAGTTAATGACAGATTATAGTATACACGAAGCAGGCACAACGATATCTCTGGAACGCTATCGTTTTTTATGCTTGCATGAAGCGAAACTACTTTCGAAAAGCTAGCGCGAGACGATTGCCGCCTTACGCGATTAGTGCCCTGCTATATGGGGCCGAAAGACGACAAGCAAAATGGACTAATTCTTGGTGACTTCGAAAGAAAAATTGTACGTCCGGTATGGGGTCCGAAATCAATTTTGACGGCCCACCAAAAGTGAGAACTATCCAGTAAAAGATTCTCAAACTTGGCCGTTTTGAGTCGACAACAAATTGTAGGTCCCTTCCACACTACTGGGAACAATAGCACAACGCGAGTGGTTGCTGTAGAAGCAAGGCCCTCTACGGGCCGTAGAGCCACCCATGTTATTATTCATCTGCGATAGAACCGGAATCCTACAACCTGTGTATGTGGATATAGTCCGGAAGGTAATAATCTGTCGACTGTCACTGCCTCGAACGCATTGGTTTCCATGTTTCAACCAAGAGAGTCTTCGAATCTGAGCCTCCTTGTTCGAGAAGGAGAGGGAGCACGAAATCTCCACTGCAAAGACCAAGTCATCAGGGACTCAACACAGTTTGGTCTTAATGACTAGAAGCAGCATACTCAGGACCGTCTACCATGGAAGGCAACTACCGCTCACACCATCTATCGGGCGCCACTCACAGTAACGTTGTTCTGACTGTTAAAAAATACGGCCCCATTATTCCGCTCAACCATAAACCGGACAAACCAGTGCATCTTTCCAGAAGCATTGGCAGAAAGTAGGCATTTGTTTTATCCTTGCCATGCTGGATAGTCTCATTTTCATAATCATTGAACGATGTACACAAGTAACTTTCCCTTCGCTTAAATGAAAGGTCACTATCCAAAGGAAGTTCCCAAGAAACAAAGAACAATGTCTATATGCTTTTGATCTGATTTAAAATAACACGTTCGCAAACGCCGAATAGGAAAACAAAACGAAGGGAAGAACAGCGATGGAAAAAGAAGACACTCTGAAAGTCTAAATTGATGTAGATTGTCAAGTGAAGACAACATGACCCCTCACATTCTTACTGGTCGGATGCCGATGTATTCGATGTTTTCCGCGGCAGAAAGTGGACAGGAGCGTGTGCACGAGGAATACCCGTTTCTACCGCATTACACGTGCAAATTTTAAGTTTTATAGAATCAAATGCGAAGTTTATAAGCAAAAAAAGTGAAAAAGTGCGGCCTGTGTAGAAATCGTATCAGCTTTCAAGTAAGCATTTGTATTTTTCCTTACTTGTTTGTGGGGAGAGAGAGTGGGAAAGAGAGACCATGTAAAAGCATGGTTCGATTAATTCTCCTAAATGACGATATATGATGCGTCGAAATATGGCCATGTAAAAGTGACTTGCCTCTTGGATACTAACAAGGTCAAAATTCCCGAAGGATCGGCTCGAGGATCGTCTGGTTTTGAAGTTTAATTTGCTCAAACTAATTAAAACAGAAGCGAACAACTAACTTTATGTTTATATATTTATTACAATCGATTTTACAGATATTGGCAAGAATTCTTTGTTATTTTTAGAAAGTGATAGTGAAATTGTATGGACCATACGGCTGGTAATTGTAGAAATCGCTGTAGTTTCCGCTGCTGTTACCATAACCATAATAAGAGTTGTTGTTTCCGTACAAACCCATGCCTGGTACTGACCACTGATCTCCATAACTGTTACTGGAGCCATTATTTTGGTCAGGTACACTCACTGCCCAGTATCCACCATAAGAGCTGTTTGTACTGTTTGCACCATATCCATTGTAAATGGCTGATGTCGACCAATCACTTCCATTCACATTCTCCGCGCCTTGCCCTCCGAAGTTCCAATACCAACTGCTGTAGGAATTGTTCTGGCCATATGTACTGTTCTCCGCCTGGTAGTATCCAGTCGAATTATTCACGGAACTAGAACTGTTTCCGTATCCGGAATAATTTCCAGGTTGAGACCACCCTGAGACCGAGTTATTGCCATAGTTTGGTTGGCTTGATTGGAGTGGCAATGTAGATGAAGTTGTATTTTTTAAAGGCGCGACGGGAACAGAGCTTGATGGTACTGTTGCTGTGTTATTTGGCTTTAACTGAGTCGTGACTGTTGCCGAGATTGTGCTATTTGGCTTCAGTTGAGTAACAATCGGAGAAGGTGTTGTTGTTGTGCTTGTTTTATTTGGCTGAGAGCTAACTGCAACAGGCTTCGCAGTCACAGTAGAGGTCTTAATGGTACTAGGCCTTGGGGTTGGTGTTACAGCAGAAAGAGCACAATCGGAAAAGAGCGCCACAACAAACACTGCCAATACAAGAGAACGCACAAAAGACATACTTGTGCTGTTGATGAAATGGTTCAAGGTCTAAGACTGAAAAGGGACTATCTTTCATGGCCTTTTATATTCATATTCTTCTGTAAAATGTTCAATTCCATATTTTATCAGGTCGTTTGGAAGTTAACAATGTAAACGTTTTATTTGAACTAAAACGGTGGTTTGTAATTCTTTTGTAGACGAGTTTATTTATTCAACTGTCAATCGAATTCATCAGAGAGCGAATCGTGTTGCCATGAGGAGCTTACTGACTTATCTTGAATGTCAACAACAGTGGCGTAAACCGAAACATCTGTGGGTACTCCATCAGTGACAATGTTGCCAATTTAAAGTTCTCCTCCTTTCGGAAGAAATTAGATAGAAATGAATACAATCACAGCATTTACGTATGGAGAGCGACGTCATTCATATATCCTGCACAGACACAAGTCACAAGTCGATTTGTTGAAGCCTATATTCGATGACTCGGCCTATGACGATGATTCGACTCTTCCAACTTTTCCAGATCCCGATCCGAGAACTCTTCATTTGGCTTTAGTTGATGAACAAACATCGCCTTGCAAGGCCTTTTCTTTTCTCATTTTTTATCATTTTAAGCTACTTGTTTTTTATAGTCTCCCACACTTACTCGCTTATCAGGTGACCTATGAGGGGTCCAAGCCTGAGCAATAGTTGCTTTCCATTGCGGACGGCCCTGGGCACGTTGCTGCCAGTCAGCAAGACCAAGCTGTCCTGCGTCTGTGATGATATTGTCTTTATACCGACGGGTCGGCCTTCCTCTCGACCATACGCTCCATGCTCCTTTTGACTACATCTACACCTTAGTTCAACTCGTACAATTCGCAGTCTTTATCACCATCCAGGTTCCAAGAATAGCACCAAGAATTATCCCTATCACTCAAGCCCGCTAAGCAGCTTTTGGAAGCGCCGCTTAAGCTAATCCACTATTCTTTGCGGATCAGTAACAGAGCTGAAGAGCCTGTGTGCTTTTCCTAAAGCCAGCAGCGAAACTCCTGGTTTTTTTTATAAAAGGCCCTGAATTTTCTGACTTTTCGATACCCTTAAGCTGGGAGGCAGCGAAAGACAATTTCTTCTGGTGTAGAAGTTTTTTCTCCCCCCATCTTCAAATCCTCTTGTGCTGCTCTTGTTTTTCGTTGAGTTTTTATTGGTGATCTAAATGTCACCAATTTGGTTTATGACCGCCGTATTCATAGTTTGTCGGTCGCCGTAGCGTAGTGAGTAAGTGCGTCTACTCCTACGCAGAGGGTGCCAGGTTCGATACCCGAATTTACCACCTTTGATAATTCACGACTCCACCTCTTTCGCGTCACTGACAGTGCTCAAAGAGTATTCCTGCCTAGAAAAAGCTTCTCAGCTTAGCCGTTCGGAGTCGGCATTAAACTGTAGGTCCCTTCCACTCGTGAAAGAACAATAGCACGCACAACACAAGTGGTTACTGAGAAGCTAGGCCCAGGTCCGCCTCGGACTGTGGCGTCACCCATATTATTATATTATTATTATTCATAGTTTTTGAGATATCCTCATTGATAACAATTCTTTTAAGTACATAACTAAATGCTTTAAAAAAATACATTTAAGATTTTTTTGAGAGCGCAGGCACATTTATGCTGTACACTCACTTTTCACCCAGACTGTATATACCTAACAACTATAGATTTAGAGTTGGGGTTGGTAGGTTGAAATACCACTTCAGTGGTAGAAGTGTCATCACTGTTACTAAAGGATAATCGCAATCGAGGTGTCGAGTAAAACAGAAAATAAAACTGGAGGACAGTCGTGAGGAAGGAACTAAACAAGAAACGTTAATTCTCAATGAAAATATAAATTGTTCAAAATAGAAAAACAAACAATAAACCAAGATTATTTTTCAACACCAGAAAAATAAATAAATATTTGCTATTTTACTAAATAAAAACTTTTATTCACTCACAACACTAGTGGTTACTGTAGAAGCTAGGCTCATGTCCGGTACAGACTGTAGAGCCACCCATACTATAATATTATTATTCTATTGTTATATTATAAGAGTCTTAGCCAAGAATCTTATAAGGTCCAACTGCCAATAGAATTGAAGACACTGCTTAACTTTTCTGATCACTGGATTCAAACAAAATCATGACGACAGAATTATTCAGAGTCTATTTACATTTATCTTCAGCAAATAGAACGGGTTGTGACGGGGCGCCGAAAACTTAGTCAAATAGTAAAGCAACTTCTCCACTCACAACCAGTGCCAGCTTGGGGTTTGGGTGACGGCGACGTTGGATGATGTTTATTGGCTTCTGTTTGCCTATAATTCATGATACAGATGACGCTTAAGTACAGAAAGACGGCTTCAACATGTAACAGCTGTTGAAACAGTCGATTGATTACGTGACAAATTTAAAGGGCTTATGATTTTTCATAAAAGAGACTATACTTAAGCGCCAAAGTATGGGTAACTAATTATTAGCCTTTCTAATGACTGCAGAGTAAGACTGCTTTACGATACCACGCGGATTGACTACTCCAGTTTTAGAAGGCTAATGGTGGCGCTATTTATCTTTTTGAGATTATTCAAATAGAAGGCCTCTAAATGTAAATACTTACCGTTCGCCAGCGGTCCATGAGCAGAAGATGTGATTTGCGGTTTATACCTCCTCTACATACATGCATCGTCTGCAGAAGTAACCGTATGGGACAACCATCCCGAGGGCACGTATGCCAATCGCCCGTTTTTGGCATCGATGAGCTAGGGAAGGTGTGCTTGGTCTAAGCAGACAGAGTGATCGTTTAGGGTCAATGATGGCCACGTTTCCTTTGTTTTAAGTCAAGTGGTGCCTTGTGGTTATTTATTATTGGTTGCTGATAGTGTGTAACTTGAAGATGGTAGGCTGTAGCGATCGGCGTAGAAGGTGGAACTTCTCCTACTGTTAGAGAAGAGGTTGAACCACACTAAGCGAGTTCATTGGCCTTGGAATTACCCGGTATAACACAATGCCCCGGCACCTAAAAGATGTGTTTGTTGAAATGCTCACAAACAACATCGTTTTGCTGTCGCAAAATGTCTTCTTGCGACCAAAGATAATTGATAATATAGATATCCAACTTCGGCAATTTTTTCCCCTAGTCTAGAACGGAGAAAAATGCATAAGTATTGATATTCCTTTTTATTTCACAAATACTTTGACATAAACCATGGATCCACCGCGCAATGGCGGCCGATTACATTGTTATGTGGAATTTCGTGAATAAAAATGGGGAACTATTTGACCTCATATTAAGAATACAGTTTATTCAAACCCTACCTGACAAAATAACTCAAAAAATGAGGTCCACTGTATACGCTTAATTCATGAATTCTGAAAAACTTATGAATTCAATTTAAACAATTTGGAACAATGACAATTTATTGCAATTATTTCTAATGCGTAAAAATGGTTGTCAAAATTTGCAATTAATTTGTGTCGCTGTTTCTTTAAAATGTACGAGCAAAGAAACTTCTAATTTTAAGTGATTCATGCAAACGCTTTAATAACATTTTTATTATTAGTTACTTGACCGTTTGAATGCATTTCATACGTATTATTCATATGCTAAATATACACAGTATGTTGTGCAATCATTTATTATGTCCCAGTATCGTAGTTTCTAACTTGCTCAGATAGGAGTTTAATTAATAGACTTCATGAACATAAGCTCTGTTCGTTCTTTTTCCCCTCCATGCTGTGTTGAAAAAACACCGAAATTTGAAAAAAACGTTCAAATAACGAGCGAATTTTCAAATAAGAAGTCCCATTACTAAGGTGGGGAGCTGTTCCACACTTGTTCTCAAGAGCTCACACGTATTCACACACACGGAACATTAAGCGTATAAAAAACGCTGTCAAATGAAATCAAGGGGCAAGGGGGCAAGGGGGGTAGAACTTGGATATCTATATCATCCCTTATCTCTGCTTGCGACATTTCGGACTATGCCATCCGTAAATATTGTACAAGAAGGGAACAAAAATTGAGACAGTTGATAATATCTAAAGGTACTTGCCCAAGTCTGTTGATCATCACCTCAGATCGGTATGGCAATATCTGATGGCAAAACCCTAAAAGCAACTGCGTACATTACTCAAGAGTTTTTTTTTTAAACAAATAGCACTATCCGAGAACACTATAAAAATATAGGCATGACAAAATTTCTACAAAGAACATGAAAAGTGAGTCTATAAAGTTTCAGTCCGACGGAAACTGAAAACTTCAAACAAATCTACCATTAGGAAACAATTTATTTTGAAGAAAACGAGAATACCTGAAAGGATGTATTCAGTTTTGCCCTCTACTGTAATTGCCGAAACAGACTGTTCGAACTGATTCTCAAAATCATCATCGAATGACTACTACCACAAATGCTTACTAAATAATGAAAGCACTCTATTTTGCAACTGCTAAACAACTGAAAGTCGGTAGTCCTTGGGCATTTTGACGCACATGAGACCCTTGCTTATCACCATCACGCACACAGACCGGGGCCTCTCAGAATGACATGAAGGAAAGAATTATATGAAGAGAAATTATCCTCAGAAACAGCGTTACCAGATTTAGCCGTTTCCTGCGATTTTAGCAGGATTTCACCATGAAAATAAGATAAAGCAGATTTTTTATCATATTTAAAAATTCTGCTGTTTTTAAAAAATTTGGGCTTGAAGGAAAAGGTGTTAATTTGGCAATGCACATTTGTAGGCACACTGTAGCACACAATGTAGCGAAGAACTCAGCATTCATGCCTCGAATAAAGAAGGTTTAAATAACGTTTTAAAAAAATTCACGCCGCCTCCTGGTTTTACACAACTATAGTATATTGTACAACAACTAACTCTAGAAATATTTCACTTCAGGGCGTCCTCTTCGAGTAATAATTGTCAGGTACTTGTTCGAGTGACAGAAAAACTCGTATAAAAAATAATAAATTCACATTCATTCGAATTATTTTGATGATACACACTGATCTAGTTTTCTCGTGTTCGTAATTAGTAGTGTTAGTAAAATTCTAAGGTTCCGAGAATCGCGACGTTCTCGAAATGTTGTATTATCTTCATTAGTGTTACCGGACTGGTGTGCTCTCTCACCGACTGGGACATCAAAAGCAGTACCAGCAAGGGCTCTTTAAAATCAGCTCATGAAGTGCCGGAGGTCAGGAAAGTGGCTAGTTACGTAGCCAAAAGCCACGTGGAGCCACTTTAATCAGGATCGTCAAAACCGCGGAACTGCCATAGTCTCGAGGATAATTTTACCTTCCCTGAATAATTACAAGAATCGATGCTTCACTTCTAGAATTATAGAAAAATTAAAAGGCATCACTCTGGAGAAATTCTCCGAAAATAAAAAGATATCCATCGCCTGGGCCACTAAGGTGTTAAAGGATATGGCCGAGGGTTATAGTGCTGTATCAGACTCCACGGTCCAAGTACAAAATACTCAAGCTGGCCACTTGGGTCCCGAATCCATCTTATAGTGAGGCACTAACATGTGACCAACTTCAGCTGTGATCGATAGGGGCGATAATGACTGTGTTAACTCATCCGGCCACTAGAAGAACATTGACCTAGGAATCAATTGCTTCTAACTTGAATTAATTAGGGAAAATGATGTTCGGGCTCCCGTCGCCTTCGATGCGGACAAGGGCGTATAAAGTTTATTTCCAAGGACCAGAGGTCAGCCGAGCTATATAAAAAGCCAGTAAGTGTCTTGTGGAGCTGCGCACAGCTGGAATTTGTAATATTATGCACAGATATTGTCGCCTGATGAGTTCAGTCGCATTTAGCCTCAAGACGTCCCTTAGTTACCGCTTGTCTAGATGACTGAGAATTTCAACATCCTACTTATCTGGGTTCCGGGACACAGTGATTTCCAGAGAATTGCTTGAAAGGGTATTACCACAGCATTCAACGGGGATGGAGGCAACTCAGGTATACTCTTGATCCAAGATGTCCACTCGAGACTGAGTAAGTCGAATCTCAGAACCCGCATTCGTGTTATAGCCGGGCATTAATAATAATAATAATAATATGGGTGACGCTACAGTCCGAGGCAGACCTGGGCCTAGCTTCTCAGCAACCACTAGTGTTGTGCCTTATATTGTTCTTTCCCGCGTGGAAGGGACCTACAGTTTAATGCCGACTTCGATCGGCTAAGTTGATAAGCTTTTTCTAGACAGGAATACTCTTTGAGATGAAGATGAGGAAGCCATCGCACCAATTGCAGTGTCTTCTCTTCTAGTACACTCATTCACTTAGCCGCTCTATACTTTATACTAATTGACCTGAACTAGGAAACATTAGTATTAGTCGTTTCCATCGCTGAACGAAAAGCTTTAAATGATTTGCGGAATGGAATCAACTTGATCCTCGATGTAACACACTGCGTCTGCTCTGGCTTAAGGGTGACTGCTGCACATGTCAGTCAGCCACCTGAACCTTCCTTTTGGAGTACGGTGAATTTATTTTGGTTATTCAAGGAAGGAAGGAATAACCAACTATTCGTGACACAAATGACCCCCACATCACGACTTCCGAGGCGAGCCTTGAATGCGATTCCATCCGGAAGGGGACCGCTTGGCAGACCCAGCATGATGTGATTGGGCCAAGTTCAAAAACTCGCCTTGTTACGCTTTGGCGTACCTCCTGATGAGTTACAGTCGGTGGCGGAGGATCGCTTTGCCTGGAGATCTCTCGTTCGTGCTTTACCTACGCGGCCATTTTAGAGGATCATGCGGCTCAGAAGAGGATGATGCTGATGACAAAATATTGATAAACATTAACAAGCCTATTACGGACAACTCAGGCGGACAATCCCCGGACAATCCCCTTAAGCGGACAGTTTCTTACGACATTGGATTTTGATTTGAATATGAACCCACAATGTCGTGCTCTAATAACTAAACTCCTTTAATATGAACAGCGAATCTCGCTCTGATCCCATTTTGCTTCAGTCGTGTTGATTGGCTTCTGCGCATTTTTAAGCATTGCTTTGGTGTAACTAATAATAAATATCTAAATACGAATGAATGTGTTCAAAAATGTCAATCGAAAGGAAGTTTGTCAATGCTTGCATTGTCTATTCCTTTACTCACATACATTGTGCATGTCTGCTTCTTATCCCGCACAGCCCTCAATACAATCGCCCCCAAAAAGACGTAAGAAATCATTCCGTGACTTTAACATTTGGAAGTCGACGTCATCCCCCTCTCGTACACCAAATGGCGTGCTAATTTAGTTAATTGCAGCAATTATCTAAATGAGTCAGAAAGAAAAATCAGGACGATATTTATAAGCGTTTCGCAGTAAGCTCCCTTTATCCTCCCTCCCACGTCACCCCCCAAAAACACAGAAAAAATTCCGATTTCTTTGAAGAGAAGAAAATAAATATAACAGCGCTCAACCCTCTTGTCGTGCGGGCGCCCGAGGCAAGAAAGTGTGACATGTCGTCCTAATGAAGCGAAAAAAATGTTTCCATTCTCTGTATGAATTAATTAAAAACGAGCAAATGGAATATGGTGGCAGACTGCCAAAAGGACGATACGCCACGGAGCCACTCTCTTTGCAATTGTGTGACACAAATTAGCCTGTCACATGGTTGCCGGAAGATTTGTCGCACTGCCCTCCAAAAGGAGTTTCTTCTCTGGGTGGATGTATTCTTAAAGTGGAGTTTGTTTTCGGGAGCGCTCTTCAAAAGTGCACGGTCTTACCAAAACCAATGCGAACGTGAAATCAATTCACGACACGAAGTCTCGTCTAAGTGTAACCCTTCCAAGCACACTCCATAAAGGACGGTACTAGGTTTACGACACCTGATTTTGCCTTCTTAATTAGCTTGCTGTGTCACAGCCACAAAGAAGAAATGCATTAGTAATCCGAAGACGTGTACCAGATGGCTTAATAAAACTTACGTGACCATTGCAACCAATGAAGCTCAATCCGCAAACCGCCTTAAACACGACAGTAAAACCTGCCACCCCGGCAATACCGCACTGATCCACGAGGAGGGTCGAAGGGATGCCGAAACGAATTTGATAAACCTTGAGGGATTTCCTTGCGTTCTTTTTTTTTTCCTCTTCTGTTTTAAAATATTTGCCCACTTCTGGACGTGACTGAAATACGCAATGGCACGTGAAGAGGGGCTGAGCACTCCTTTTGGGTTACCTGGTTCTAATTTGGTCATCGAGATGGATCCTTGAAATGGCATCATGGAATACTAATGGCGGCGGTTGGAGATAGACAAAGGAGTGGAGTAAGCATCCTAAAAGGATTGATTAAATGAAGACAATTGGTTCATTTTAACGAGGTGTTGATGTCTGTGGTAGAAGTTACTTTAAGCACTCCAGTTAAGGCATTTCGTGGATTGATAGTGAGGGAAAGACAAGTGAACTGCATTCACAATCCAAGTTTGTGAAAGAATGGGGAACGTGTCTAGGTGTTGCGACTGCTTAAAAACGAGGCTCACGTGTAAGTACGATCAGCGTGTTTGCTCTGATGGTGTTTTATTTGAATTACATCTGCCAAGTCATATGAGAATAGCACACACTCATATTTCATCGTTGATTAAAGCAGTCACTGAGTAGATACTCGACGGACTAATGAATAGTGAGTGACCGCGTCATGCACCGAGATATGAGCAGATGCGAGGCGATTGGTCAGCACATTTTTTTTTTTTACTTGGCTTGGTCATTCAGAGTCAAAAAAGGTTTAAGACAAGCTTCTCGCTGTTCTCAGTAATGGCAGAAAATAAGAAGCGTACTTTTATCATGATTAAGCCCGAAAGTGGACTCGTCGGCAAAATCATCAAGCGTTTCGAACAGAAGGGCTTCAAGTTTGTCGCTATGAAGTCAATGTGGCCAAGAAAGGACTTGCTCCAGAAGCACACTGATTTGTCAAGCCGCCCATTCTTCCCTGGCTTGGTCAATTACATGGTTCCAATGGTGTGGGAAAGATTGAAAGTTGTTAAGAGGACGTCAAATGTTGGGTGCCACCAACCCAGCTGACTCGTTGGCAGGAACCATTCGTGGTGATTACTGCATCCAAGTTGGCCGCAATATTCGCCGTTGTTGCGATGTTGTCGAATCTGCAACAAGTAAATCGCTCTGTGGTTCAATGAGAAGGAATTAGTCTCATGGACCCCTGCTGCCGAAAGTTGGGCCTTCGAAAAAACATACAGCTTGCTGCATGCGAATCGCCGTTAATAAAACATTCCCATCTTAGAAGTAAAACTCTAAATAATACTACCAACAATTCTGTGAAACAATAAAATAAAAGAAGACTTCTTGAACATCGTTCTTGAGATGATCGTTCAAAACTCGGATGCTAACTCCTGAGGCATCATCAGTGGATGACATTGGCGTTATTGCAGAATGCAGCGATCCGATGTCAATTGTCAGGGAATTACTATATCTCTGCTCCGCGATAATCAGTACAAACAACATCGACACCGAGATCAAACGCAGATTAACTTTCGCCAAACGACGTTTTTTGGGCTTAAGATGCAGTTTAGTAATACTAACTTTATCAAGCCGACTTAAGACCATACACCGATCGTTTCAGTCCTGTTCTACGACATTTTTTTTTTGTTATTTTGTCGGAGGTTTTTAAACACTACAATGGACCACTTAGACGCAAAAACATGTCCTTGTACTGCGGGTCCTGAGAATGTCTCCTCTGATCCCTGTTTAGCGGCGATCTAGGGGGCTAGGCAGTCGAAACAGACCATTCTTTGACATTCTACGACTTTGGGGCATTTATAAACTCGTTGGTCTCAGTTCTGCGTGCAATTTACGATCCTCGTTCCGTTGTGAGGCATCTGAAATAGATCATTCCATCACAAGCTGTACAGGCACGACGTTCACAAGCATCTAGCTAGATCTCTACCTATTCAAAACTTAATGCGGTTCAGGCACGTATATGCCTTGACTTTACTTATGTCCTGTATCTCCTTGTGGGTTCTATGGCCTCTACAATGCCTTCGCGCCATCGAGTGCAGTTTCTGGAAATGTGCGTCAGTTCTCTCCAACTTCTGCGCATGGTAACATTTTTCCAAGACCCTCAGGCTCTTACAAATATCCCACTAATAAAGAGATTTAAAAAAGATTTTCAGATTTATAAGGATATCAGGATGTCTGAGCAACACCTCAGCATTAACAGGTCGAGTGCGAAGTAAGAACTAAAAGGTTTCATCCCCTGAAGGATGAAATGGGTCCAGTAGAATCTAACGTGAACCTAGACGTGTCTTCCATAACTCACATAACCTATCATCATTCTAGGTACTCAAGATAAGTTGAAGGCAAAAGTTAATGACGTGCTCTATTGACGGTGTTTCGTGTCCATAGTTGTTCCTCAAGGTTCCATACTTGTTCCTTTGCTTTTTCTCATTTTTATCAACTCACTTTATTCGGAAAAAAAATCGGAACAAAGACACCGCGTTTCCTGACGATACGGTGACTAGTCAGAATTATGTCCTTCAGATCGACTGGTGAAGAACTATCCCTTTTCTTTTTTCATCGCGGGGACTGTAAAATATTTAAATAAAGAACCTTTGTCCTATTTAGTGTATTTATTTAAAGCTTCGATATGGCATCGTTTTCTGTGCTGGAACTTCAAGTACCAAAATATGCTCTTCTCTTGTGTCTCAAGAATATGTCCATCGACTTATTTGTGACAGAATTCGTTGGCCTGGCGGCTCTACATCCTAAGTCGGACCGTATCTTGTATTCCTCAAATATAAAAGCGTCATGTGCATGAATTTCCACATTATGACCCGAAAATTGAAAGCACTTGCTTAAGTCAATTAATTGCACGAAGAAGCAGAAGCTATTCTTAAACATCGCCATTCCTATCCTTAACAAATCCACCAATACACGGCAAAAAAGACAATAAATACTCCTTCCATTCGACTATTTCACCCTTCATGCAATATATATAAAAAAAGAGAGAAGAGCAATCCCTTTTAGTCGTTTTTATGACCGCAAACGCAAGAACTTTCAGCACTTCTTTGTCAGATACACGTTCCACATCTCCATAGTATTTTAAGCATAAGAGACTAAGATGAATATTGTAGACCCGGTCTGCGGTCTGCCCATTGTACCATCATTACTCATTATTACGGCGTTAGAATTCACGTCCCGGCCACAAGGAGATTAACTTTTAAAAAATTTATGGTTTTCAACGCATTAGGTATGTTTTATGTTTTTATAATAAAACCAAGGGATGAATTTATGTTGTTTTAGACATCTTAAAATATCTTCTTTTAATGTCCCGCTGAGTGGGCGAGTGACTGCAATTGGAGGCTGTGTTTATTTTTTTGGTGGAAAATTGAACGCAGAAGGTGGTAGATAGAAAACCATCGGCCATTTAGGTGAGGATTTTAAGGACACGGTGTAGGTGTGCTGTTTTGAGAATGAGGGTGTAAAAATGTTATGTTTTGCATTTTGAGTAAGAGCATTAGTTTGAGGTTTCTAGGAAAAGTTCATCAGAGAGGATGAGCTAGGAGTGGTTTTATGTTCACACTCAGAGGGGGAAAGAATATTGAGTGGACGTTAAAAAATTCAAAATGTAAAAAAAGGAGCATGTCATCAAATTCTACTTGGAACTAGGAGTAGCAAGCACGCATTTACTACGCGAAGTTCCAAACATTTTTTAATTCTTAATTGATTATTTTGAATACAAATCCAATTTTGAATTGTCTTTCTCCTTAGATGACCCTAAGGTGCTTTGTGATCTCTTGTCAAGAAGCCTCTTCAACTTATTTACATATGTATGTCACTACATGACACCTTATTTGTAGTCATTGTCTGATCTGCTGGTTCATTGCAGGCGACAAGGCGGAAAGTTATTCTGTCAAAGTCGTCTACCTTCATACCCTGATACAGCCTTTTTGGTCGTAATTGCATCCTCTTCACTAAGTATCAATAACTCTTTGAGCTTTAGTGAAAAGAAGGCTAAAACTAATCCAACTATAAAGAAATTAAATAAAACCCTAAGATAACCTATTCAATTCTACCACGTTTCATTCAATCAAAATGAATTCATTTAATTTTGACAGATGCAATATGCATTGCAAGAGTTGCCCCTTTTATATATGGTTCGGTGTTGCCATCTTTTTAACAATAACGTAAACTTAACCAACTACTGAACATTTGTCTTGACTGAAAAATGTACTCGTTTATCCAATTTGATTTTTCTTTTCCTCATTTACGAACGACGAAGCGACATTCTAAGTCTGCTACATTTATCACTGTCTCAGATGAAGTGGTATTGTTGTGTTTGAGGAATAAAAAATGAATCAACTCTTTTCTTTTGCGATCAGCTGCAGACTCCTCCACCGTTCATTCTGCATTCTCTCGTAACCTCCGATCATACTTCCTGCCTTAGATCAACCTCGTTATCGAGTTGCCTCGGTTAGCCGTATTCGGTATATCGTATTCCTGTTCTTGTCTTTGCTCAGTGGGCAAGAATACGTACCATGTGCAATTGTCATTTGACGCCCCATTGCATTGTTACATTTGACCTGTATTCTTGCCTTCTTTTGTAAGTCATGATCTTGTAAGAATACTTGAATGATTTGGCACTAGTAGCCTACTTATATGTTATGTCACATGTTTGGTCTCATGTTGGCCACAACAGTATAAATGAAAATTCTTAAGTTTGGGCTCGAGCTTAGAGGGAATTGTAGACAAAATTAAATTAAAATAATTTTTACTCTTACACGCTACTGTGAGTATACATAAATGTCACATTATTATGTTAATGTTCATGTGAATAACATGATTCTACTGCTTACTATCCACTAGCAGTTCTCTCATAATCTTTAAATGAATGTAAATTATAGCAAATATAGAGTCTGTCACTGATCCTCGAACTGAGACCTGTCCCTCTGTCTTTTTATCTTTATTCTACAAAGCCTCTTACGGACTCAACGATCGTACTCACAACATTAAGGCAAAGTCACTTTATCTGTAATTCCTTAAGGATTCTCTCAAGATATTGGGATGAGACAGGAGCAAACTCAGGAGCAGTGGTACCCCGGACGATAAAAACAAGCTTACATCATCCCTTAGAAATTTAAGAAAAAAAACACGAATAAAGATTTCATGTAAAGGTGCTTTCGAGCACTGAATGAAATGTTAGTTAGTTAATTAGACTATTTTATTTCAAAAAAAACTCAAGTGTCAGAGCACCGAAAAATGCGAAACTCCTTAAGTAAAGGGCATTTCGAGATGAAGTGCAACACAGCCTCACGTTCTCTTCAAGATTGCACAGGTCGCATAAGATTGGAAGCTCCGGGCGATGCGGTATGAAATTTAGCTTACAAAGTTCGCCTCTTATTTTAAAAATCATACTCATTTTTTCTACTGAGTAGCTATTCAAGAAATAAGTCCTTTCTTGTAGATTGTGGTTCATTTTGCTGTAGTAGGCTGTGTATTGGGATGACTGGGCTTCATTTACAAATTTTTCAAAAATTCTGTGGCCAGTTTTCTGAAGTAAGGTGTTAATTTTTTGTTTCAAAGATGTTCGTTTGGGTAAAATTTAAGCTATAACCGCACACTCACTTCACACTTCACCTTATATCTATGCATTTGCGCAAGTACCAGCCTCGTAACTTTTTCCTGCCTCATCGCATTGACTTTATAAATATAACCGAAATGTATTTTAAGAGTATTCAGGAACAGGGGTTGTAACTCCAGTCTCTAAATGCAACATGTAATTAGGTGAATTGCTAGAAGCCGCCTAAGAAAATTTCTTAGGAACTTTTCCACAGTTTCGGAAGGTCTGTAACCCCAAACTTGTGCTGCATACAATAGGATAGAAGAGGCTGTGGCACGGAATATTTTAACTTTTGACTCGTGCGAAACATTTTTATTCTGTATACAGTTTCCCCAAACGGCATAGATCGCACGCTTAGCTTCAGCAAGTTTAACTTAAAAGTTCTTGTTCATATTTAGGTTTGACGTAATCAAAACACCAAGATACTTGTACTGCTTAACTATCTCAATCTGTTGGCCTTGAAATCTCCATTTTTCTCCTCGAGCGTACCTTCCTCCTCCATCTCTAAAGATGACCGTCTTGGATTTTTCTAAATTAACAGGTAAATTCCATATTTTGCAGGAGGTATCTAGCCTGTTGATCATTGACTGCATGGTATCTATTGAGTCGGCGAGAAAAACTATATCATCTGCAAACATTAGTGCCGGAATATTGGTTCCACCGAGACTTATTCCACCTCCGACCTCATCCGTTATATCGTTTATTTACAAGATAAACAGCAATGTACTAAGCAGGCCACCTTGTTTGACGCCCATTGAGACCATAGCTCTTAAAACATTAATGACTTGCGACGAGATTCCGTACTTAAATAGTTTATAGAAAAGCATTTCTCGCGGGGTGGAGTCAAAAGCCGCACGAAAATCCACGAAGAAAGCTTGTCATTTTTTACGTTTCATTTTGTATATCTCTGCAATATTTACTAGCGAGAATATCTGATCTATGGTAGAATAGTTTCTACGAAAACCAGCTTGAAATTCCATTAAAATGTTTCTATTTTCCACCCACTTCGTAATTCCATTGAAGAGCACACTGGCAGACAACTTAGCAGATGTGTTTAAGAAAGATATTCCTCTATAGTTTGCCCGATCATCATAATCACCTTTCTTATGGAGAGGAAAATTATAGCTTTCTGAAAAGATTCGGGCCGTTGCAAATATTTTACTGAATTCTGCTGTAAGAGCTGACAAAAATCTGGTGAACAATTTTTGTAGTATTCAAAAGGAATACGGTCAATTCCTGGCGCTTTATTTTTCTTCGAGTTCTCGATGGCAATTTTTAGTTCTGAGGTGTTAAAGGTAAGTCAAGGAATTCATCCACGATCATGGGTGCGCATACTGAAATGGGAGGGATATTTGCGGTGCATTGAGAAGAGTTTTAAAATGGTCTCTTAATTGCTCTGTTTGTAGTCCTAATGAGATTGAATTGGTTTTTCTTTTAATAAGCTTAACCGCTTTCCAAAATTTACCTGATGATCTCGAACCATTTATCAAGGCTATATTTTGTTCTTCGTAATGTAGTTTTCTTGCATTGCATAGTTCCTTGAATTTTTTATTTGCATCCGCGTAAAGATTTCTATTGCGAATATTGTAGCCTTTTTTCACGGTTTCATCACAGTTCATGAAGAAAACTCGCGAGTGCCTTAAGTTCGATTACACCTTTTGTGTTTCCGCGCTGCATCAACTTCTTCCAAAATATCTCAGTAGAACGAAAGATCACAAGGGAGTTAATGATCTTCACGAAATATCAAAAAAGGAAAAGGACTTAAGAGCTTTTTGTGGTATGGTGAAATGCCTTGTGACAAGCGCTCCATCTAGTGTCTACAAGTCTCTTGATTGACACACCTTAATTTTTTATGAGAATCTCCCAACGATGCATAATATGCTGAGAAAAATGTGCAAAGTCTTTCCACTGTCCCAAAAAACGTTGTACTTGAAGAAGTGCTTCGCGAAAGAGTGAACTCCACAAACGTTTAATGAATGGCTTGCAAATTGCTTGAATTTATTTGCCGAATTCAATTTTGAACTCCTCCATGATTAACCGCCATAGTCGCAGCATTATGATTTCTTGTCTATGTCAAGATTATCTTCACTGAGTTGCTTTGACATCGTCCGTCAGTTCTTTGATAGTCTTTTCAGAGGTAGGAATAAAACCATAGAAAGAATCTCCTCAGCTCAACTTTTTTTTTTTCTTATTTTAAGGCTTCGCTTTATTTATTTTAAAAGCTATCTCGCCTGAGTTTCGTTCCTGGAATCTGTTAGAGGGCTCGATTTATGTTACAATTGCGTCTGATCAAGTCATCTCCAGCTGATGTCATTTGGAGTCTTCTTGGCATGATAATCTTTGCCGAGTAGGAGTTTAAAGAAGGACGGGTGCATATGGCACTTTGCCCATGACAGCCTGATTTGGCTGATCACTTCCACCATCGCATGCAAATTATTTTAGATATATAAAATTTTGGAGGGGAAGAACACTTGTTTGTTATTGTCCAAGGTAAGGTTAGGTTAGGTAGGTTGGCTGCTAGTGCATTCACCAGCACACTTAGACCATATTGGTCCATTGTGATACCCACAGCCAGACTACTATCACTGATTGACCCCTCCAGTGATAGAGCCGTTAATTTGATCCAAACTGCAAATGGTGACTGGACCTGATTTGAAAAGCAGATACAAGCCTATTACCTTTGCTTTCACTGGGATCCGAACCGGGGACCCCGCTAACCAGAGTCTGGCTCCCTACCAACTGCGCCATCCAGTCGTTTGTCTAAACTGAAAGACGTATGCTATCTGACGGTGGTCCTTGTCTATTTGAGGTTCAGTCTTAGCTTTGAAATTTTTAATCGTTCCTGGTTATTTTATGATAAATTAGAGTAGAGTTGAGGGCCACGTCCTGCCTGGTACATTAACCGCTGATGTTGTGGCTGCTATTGTTTCTAACGAGTGGACAGGGTGTGCAGTTTTATGCCGACTCCGAGCGTCCAAGTTTGAGAAGCTTTTTTCTTTGAAGTTGTGGTGAAGAGTCTTAAAATAGAGGCATTGTTTTCTGGGGCAGCTGATTTGAAAGTTAACGGCCGGATTCATCTCACTGGAACAACGTTTATAAATTGTTTAAATTTATTTTCAAAAACATGGTTCAATTAAATTGATTTTCAAAACCAAGGTTCAATTCAAGAAACTCAAACTTTGAAAACCCATTACACTGAGATAAGGAAATCGCTTGGTGGTTTAAAAATGTTTATGGTGAAAGGAGGCTCTTATGGGGAGACCGAAAGGGGTGTACCTTAGGCTGTGACTGACGTTTCCTTTAAGAGTCAAGCTTTGCGGTAGGTATGGTTGATTAGCCTCAGAATAAGATGGTTGGTCTAATTGGGGCTTGTGTTGTTGATAGAAGTACAAGCCTTGAGGATATTCCTTTGCAACTCTTCTATCTTTTCATTGCGGTGCAAGTTTGGGTATTCGACTTTCTTTCGAAATTAGTGAAGTGGCGTCTGAGTTCTCGTCGGCTTAGGGGAGTAAGCAAAGCTAAATTTTTATTTACATATAATCCCTTTTCTTTAGATCATGTCTGCCTATACTACTTCGTGTCGCAATTGTTTAAATAGCCGTCATTCATTTTGTTGCAGCTTTACATCAGCGCATCTGTCAGGGCAGCGTATTTTTGCATATTTCAAAATAAAAACTGGTGATCAAGATAAACGTTGGACGATTTTACGGATGCGGACAAAGGTATACCTATGATTTGGCGAGAGCCAAAAGATCATTCAAGTCTTTCGTTTGGATATAGCAAGATAAACAAAAATAAAAGTATCCTAGTTTATGATCAGCCCCGTACCTCATTCAGTTAAAACCCCAGTGTCAGTTTTCAAAGAACTACCTTTTTTATTAGAAGAATACGAGTGTTGTGGAGATCGAAGTGAGAACAACGATGAAGATTTTGAAATTCCATTCGTAAGGGATTTGATCAGAAAGAGTTAAATTATTTGGTCCGGGATTTGGCACTTTCTGAAAAGGCTTCAGAGCTCTTAGCATCAAGAATTCACGAGAAAAATTTGCTGGAAAAAAGAGCGAAAGAACACTCCAGAAAAAGCTACAAGCGAACATTTTTGCCCTAAGACGTATGTTTGCCGTTTGGCTAAGGAAGTTTACTACTTTTGTGAATAAAATTATTATCTTTGAACATTTTGTTTGGTTATTGTTTCCATAATTTTTTATTTTATGCACATTTTGAACAAAAATATGATATCCTGTAGCTTAAAAACTTGACGTGATAGACCAAAACTGTGATCATTTTCACATTCAGACGCCAAAATAAGTCAAAAAACAAGTGTCAGGTCTTAGTTAACGAAATGTGTGTTTCCCAGTGTAATCAATGTTTTGATAATAGTCGAAACAATGTGGAATCATTTGTCTAAGCCCGCTAACGCTGTCGGATTCTGTCACACATAATTGAAAAACTCTTATTTTTGACACAAATGACAACGTAGGCCTAGGAGCCATTTACTTATTTTTTAAGTCCAGAAACAATCTCGCCCCTTTTTCGGTGGGTAAGACAGAGAATGGAAACGATCCGCCAAGCCTTACAAACAAACAACAAATTACGGCCAACATAGCTCGTGAGAAGGGACTATTCGCAGGAGAGCTGAGGTCTTGAAATGTGTTGAAATGTGTGTGTGTATGAAACTACAATCGACTTACATGTAATTTTTTTTGGATGACTTATCCAAATAAGGGAAAAGAAATTAAATTCAACAAAACCGCAATTGCACATTTAAAACAATTATTTAAACATCGTAAGCACAACCGGAGAACGTTTCTAGTTATAGTCGTTCTGAGGACTGTTACGATTGTTTGACTTAATCTGCATCTCATCCCTTTCATTATCGATCGTCATCGATTATCGCACGTGGTCAGTCCCTTTCCTGATCTTTGACTGTCCCATCCGAGCTCCAGTGGATTTATTTATCAAACGATCGTATGAACGAATTGCCATCTGAGACTATGACATCGCTATCTCTTGGGGTCGATACATGAGTATCCCCTGTTGATATGTTTAAGACAAGCGTGCCATGGTCCTTTTTGACGAACCTTGTTAAAAATTAAATAAACATTTCTATTTTCTCTTGTATTGAGCAATTTGGCATCACTTACATCTCGTTTCTTATTACATCTACATCTTAATCCAAATAA
The DNA here is from genome assembly GCA_964034865.1 of Eristalis intricaria. Lineage (NCBI taxonomy): Eukaryota > Metazoa > Arthropoda > Insecta > Diptera > Syrphidae > Eristalis > Eristalis intricaria. The sequence continues at coordinate 22,919,221 of OZ035876.1, read as the reverse complement.
ATTCATCTTTTCATTGTGTACATAAGATCTGTTATTCATTTTTTTTATATAAGCCTTTGTGCGTTTAATGAAATCAAGAAAGTTAACGTTTTGCGGTGACCCGATAATTCGGTTATTTTTTTGGATTCGAAAATAAAACTTATTAAACTTGAATTAAAATCGTGTTCTTTGTCTTCCGGGAATATATTTATTTCAAACGTCCCCTTTTATAAAAACAAAATGTAGGTAGTGCAACTCGAGAGGAAGCCGTTCGATGCGTTAAGCTATGCGACCGGTTGCTTTTTTGCGATACTAAATCTTAGCCTTTTTGAAATAAATTGTCCTTAGCGTACCTCCGAATCGACTGCGATACTACTGTTCTTTGTCACGAAATAATTTGGTGATACATTGATCGAGCGCTACATTATTTGTCTATCCTCGTTACGTAAGCCTTGTTCTTTGAGGAACTTCGCCGTGTACACATTAAGCTGACAGTTTAAATTTCTGTTATAATTCCATGAACTCTTAATTTCGCTCTTAATGGAATGGGAGCACAGAATTGTGTACTAGGCAAATACATGCTAAAAACATTTCGGCCCCTGCAGAGACTGCTGTGTCTTTAACCATACTTCCGCAGCTTCACTCAAAAACATATTATCTGCGCTCACTCAAACGTTACTTAAATCGCGGAATTTTATAGTTTATCCAAAGGTCCAAATTCAGTGCAGTCCCTCCTTGTTGGAACACACAAAAATCCTTAAAGTTATAAAAAAAATATACATTCTCTATTCTAAAACCCCCCACCCAGTCATGCCCATACTCTCAACGTTCTAATAATCGAGAAGCATCAATGAAAAGCGGTCTTTCTTATATCCACAAAGGAATTCCTCTTCCTTTGCACTGCTACGAGGGCAAAAGAAATGTTGAAAATTATGAAAATTGCATTTTCACCTTGCCGCCCATGTGTCTGAGAGAAAGAAGAGAAAAAAAAACGTCAACCTTACCGCGCCCACACTCCCGCCCATTCACCCTAAAAACAATAAAATTGTAACCATAACTTAAACAATGATTTGTTTTTATTGTTTTAGCATGCTGCGACTCGGCGAGTCTCCGAAGCCCTTTAATTCTGTTCCATTGCTCTTTTCTTCACCCCAGCCCTCGGGTGCGGTTCCCCAGTTAGTCGTGTTTTTTTTTTCTGTTCTGCGCTGGAAGTCCTTTATATTTTTATTACCTTCCCGCATCCAACTTCAATCAGGAGTTTAGCTAACGCTGTCGTTGCCGTCGTCGTCATCGTCATCGTGAAGCGCGGCGCAGTGTGGTCCGCGGGGAAACCTTTAATCTGTGGCCGAAGTCTCGAATTGCTCATTTATAAATTTTTTATTAGACATCCTGCAAGGACCAGCCGCGAAAAACAGCCAGCCACCCAGCCAGCAAGCCAACCAACCGCCGCGCCCGACCCCCGCAGAGCGTGAGCTCAGATGCTTGATGCCGCTCGTCCCAGAGTTACAATTTCCTCAGGATCGTTATGAATTTCGAGGGCTTTCGAACAAAGTGGATATTTCTTTCTCTCGTTTTTTTTTTTTTGTTGATGGAACCTTTTTCTTCAGACACATTTTTTCCGGTCCTCTGTTGCATTCTGATTCACCCTTGGAATCCACGGTGTGTATGTGCCTTTTTTTTCCGTTCTCATCTACATTTTGAGGGAAACGAAAAGCAGGGAAAAAAATCAACAGAGTCCTGAAAATTGCTCATTTTTACGATACCCAGGTTGTGTGTGGGCCGGCGGTGGTGGTGGTGGCGACGGTGGAGCCTTCACCTCGATTTGTAAGATTCTCCTGGCGAGAGCAAATGAGCAATGGATACAAGTCATAGGTACGACCGCGGCTGAAGCTGGTTTTGAAATGTTTGCAATTCCAAATATTTCCACTGAGCAGTGAACTTTTGGGATGGATGGAGGCAAGTGTGTGAGGCGGGTGATGTTTTTTTTCCACATCTGACTCTCACCGGAGAAGGCTTTCACTCTCTCTCTCTCTGTTGTGCCCGGTGCACGGCCGCGGCGGCGGAGAAATGAAGAAATTATTTTTGATTGGCATTTTGCTAATAAAAGAAGGTCGTTAAGTTGAAAAGTTATGAATTGTTTTGATGTTGAGACTTGGTATTTGTTCAGAACTCGTGCCTGATATTCTCGTCATTTTTTTTTTTGGGCTGTGTTCTGAAAGGGATGGGACAAGTGTTCATATTCCTAATTTGTATATTCGGCCGGCTTCCTTGAGGACATTGTGGAAAACGAAAAGTTTAGAACGGCTGTTTAATTAAATGAATATTTTTGATAGCACGGAAGTACTTATGGGATGATGGTGTCTTGGGAGAGAAGGAAAATTGATTAGAATTAGTAAGAGATCTCGATGAATTGTATGCAATTTAAAGCCACGCCCGCTGTGTACTCCTTGACCCATGGTTCGATACCTAACTTTCATGTGCACGACACGACGTCTCTGCAACCACTGAGAATGCTGTGAGAATACGTCAACCAATTGCTTTCGAACTTCCCCGGTTCGGAGCGGGCAGAAATCGTTCAAGCGGGAGACATGAATAGCATACCATACAGGAGAGTGCAAGTTCCACAGTCCACCACAAACTGTAGTGCAACTCAAAGAAGAAGAAACTGATTGTAACTGGAAGGGCCTTAGTTAAGGAAGGTAAGCAAAGCTGGACGTTCGTGGACACAGATTCTTAATTCACTCCGCCAACGTGTTCGTGTCGACGAACTGCACGGCTCTTTGCCTTTCACACTTACATATATCTCTATCTTTAGTTGTCGCTAGATGGCAGCAAGACCAAATTTTCGAGCCTCAGCTTTGGTGTCTTCCAGTTTTGTAAGTCACAATTTTTCTTCGCAGAGTTAGAAAGCTTGGGCCTATTTTTGATTTGACAGTTTGGTCTTCGACATTCCGGTTGGCAGGGGATAGAATATCCATTCTCTGTTAAAATGGAAAAGTTAATCGGAAAGTGCATTCTATACAGTGGTAATCAGTACTCAGACTCTGCACGGTGAATGACGAAAATTTCGTCTTACTGAAGCTCCATAGCTAGTCAAGATAGCAACATCAAGACTGAAATATCAAGACGTGAAAAATGAAGATGAAAAAATATCTTAGTACTCCGTTCTTAAATTTGAGTACAAGGTCTCCTATCGTGATCGCTCTAGGGAGTTTTCGTTATGAGATTAGAGTAGGCATTGAGCAGATTCTATTGAAATCGTTCTTAAACAAGTTTAAACTTTTCGAAACGCATCTTTCAGTTAGGTACATCCAAGTCTTTGAGAAGAAGGATAGTCGACATACGCTCTTTTTTCTCCTGTGAAATTCCAAACTAAACTGATTTTTAAGGCCGAAAAGGACGACTGGAACTACTGGATGGTGCTTTTGGTCCTGGTTAGTGGAGTCGCCGGTTCGGATCCCAGTGAAAGCTAAGTTAATACGCTTTTATCTGGGTTTCAAAAGACCTAGTCACCATTTGCAGTTGAGATCAAATCACTGGAGTGGTCAATCAGTGGTTGAAGTCTGACTGTGGGTATTACAATGGCCCAACATGATATAAGAGCTAGTGAATTTACTAGCAGCCCAGCCTACCTACCAACCTAGGCACACGCTCTTTTTACTACTACCCTGATTTTCAAGGCCGAAAACATAACCCACATAATTTTATCGCATTGCTTATTATACATACCTTGCCTATAGAAGTATGTAGAACTTTTTCTTTTATATTGCATAATTCATTTGTTATGAAAAATCATCCGATTATTTTTGAGGCAAATTTGTTCACTTTCGACTTTTGGCCATTTGGCCAAAAACAATTATTATAATGATAAGACTTACGTACCTTCTTCTACAGCTAATGGATTTTTTTTTCAAAAAAAAAATCACAAAAAGCCATTTCCTAAATGTTTTCTATCCCTGAAATTATTTTCAAATTCAAATCTTGAGTCTTATATCGAATTCCAACAACGAGCAAACCAAACAACAGAGCCCTTTCGCGATTCAATCCAAAGACGATTGCCAATTATACTAACCAGACGTCCTCTTGCAAGAGAGCATGTCCTTTTTTGTCTTATAAAAAAATGTTCGTTATCTTTTGGAAAAAACAGGCAATTTGTTCTCTTTTTGGGTTTTCTCAGTTAACTTAGGTAACTTAACTCTTCGACACAACAAGAAGAAACAAGACTAATTCAGACAATTTTTTCCATCGAGTTTGATTGTTCTACCTACATGAATGCATTTAAACAAAGTTCCCAAACAGAGCGATGTCAAAAATTCGTTGCTTTATTAGACAAAGGAGTCGCCAAAGGTGCATCCTTCTAAATGTTACCATGCAGATACACGAAAAATGGGTAGTGTGTTTTGCAACCACTGAGAATGCTGTGAGAATACGTCAACCAATTGCTTTCGAACTTCCCCGGTTCGGAGCGGGCAGAAATCGTTCAAGCGGGAGACATGAATAGCATACCATACAGGAGAGTGCAAGTTCCACAGTCCACCACAAACTGTAGTGCAACTCAAAGAAGAAGAAACTGATTGTAACTGGAAGGGCCTTAGTTAAGGAAGGTAAGCAAAGCTGGACGTTCGTGGACACAGATTCTTAATTCACTCCGCCAACGTGTTCGTGTCGACGAACTGCACGGCTCTTTGCCTTTCACACTTACATATATCTCTATCTTTAGTTGTCGCTAGATGGCAGCAAGACCAAATTTTCGAGCCTCAGCTTTGGTGTCTTCCAGTTTTGTAAGTCACAATTTTTCTTCGCAGAGTTAGAAAGCTTGGGCCTATTTTTGATTTGACAGTTTGGTCTTCGACATTCCGGTTGGCAGGGGATAGAATATCCATTCTCTGTTAAAATGGAAAAGTTAATCGGAAAGTGCATTCTATACAGTGGTAATCAGTACTCAGACTCTGCACGGTGAATGACGAAAATTTCGTCTTACTGAAGCTCCATAGCTAGTCAAGATAGCAACATCAAGACTGAAATATCAAGACGTGAAAAATGAAGATGAAAAAATATCTTAGTACTCCGTTCTTAAATTTGAGTACAAGGTCTCCTATCGTGATCGCTCTAGGGAGTTTTCGTTATGAGATTAGAGTAGGCATTGAGCAGATTCTATTGAAATCGTTCTTAAACAAGTTTAAACTTTTCGAAACGCATCTTTCAGTTAGGTACATCCAAGTCTTTGAGAAGAAGGATAGTCGACATACGCTCTTTTTTCTCCTGTGAAATTCCAAACTAAACTGATTTTTAAGGCCGAAAAGGACGACTGGAACTACTGGATGGTGCTTTTGGTCCTGGTTAGTGGAGTCGCCGGTTCGGATCCCAGTGAAAGCTAAGTTAATACGCTTTTATCTGGGTTTCAAAAGACCTAGTCACCATTTGCAGTTGAGATCAAATCACTGGAGTGGTCAATCAGTGGTTGAAGTCTGACTGTGGGTATTACAATGGCCCAACATGATATAAGAGCTAGTGAATTTACTAGCAGCCCAGCCTACCTACCAACCTAGGCACACGCTCTTTTTACTACTACCCTGATTTTCAAGGCCGAAAACATAACCCACATAATTTTATCGCATTGCTTATTATACATACCTTGCCTATAGAAGTATGTAGAACTTTTTCTTTTATATTGCATAATTCATTTGTTATGAAAAATCATCCGATTATTTTTGAGGCAAATTTGTTCACTTTCGACTTTTGGCCATTTGGCCAAAAACAATTATTATAATGATAAGACTTACGTACCTTCTTCTACAGCTAATGGATTTTTTTTTCAAAAAAAAAATCACAAAAAGCCATTTCCTAAATGTTTTCTATCCCTGAAATTATTTTCAAATTCAAATCTTGAGTCTTATATCGAATTCCAACAACGAGCAAACCAAACAACAGAGCCCTTTCGCGATTCAATCCAAAGACGATTGCCAATTATACTAACCAGACGTCCTCTTGCAAGAGAGCATGTCCTTTTTTGTCTTATAAAAAAATGTTCGTTATCTTTTGGAAAAAACAGGCAATTTGTTCTCTTTTTGGGTTTTCTCAGTTAACTTAGGTAACTTAACTCTTCGACACAACAAGAAGAAACAAGACTAATTCAGACAATTTTTTCCATCGAGTTTGATTGTTCTACCTACATGAATGCATTTAAACAAAGTTCCCAAACAGAGCGATGTCAAAAATTCGTTGCTTTATTAGACAAAGGAGTCGCCAAAGGTGCATCCTTCTAAATGTTACCATGCAGATACACGAAAAATGGGTAGTGTGTTTTAAAACAAAATTACAAAAAATTAAATTATTGAACAGTGAACTTTTCATTTGAACAGTTTGTTTTTTCAATTTCTGCACATAATGCTAATGTGGAGCGTATATTTTCTTTGATTACGACCCAGTGGACTGAAGAGCGGAATAGTCTCAAGGTCGAAAATGTAAAAGCAACTATTTTGTTTAAGTATAAATATAAATATTTGTTTTAAAAATATATCCTACTCGGAATTCTACGACTATCTATTATATTTAAAAAAAAAACTGTTCTTTACAAAAAAAACTTCAATCAAACGACAGTCAGAGCTAATAATGTAATCAGATCCATTAATTTATTTTTATTTTGTATTTAAAGTAAGAACTAACTTAAAATATTTTTATTTAATTTACTTGAATTTTTTAAAATGTATTATTATTATTTTTTTATGAATTAAAAATGATGTATTATGTTTTTTCTCATTTTGGGTGCTTTCTTTATTCTTAAATTTGTAATTTGAGTTTTTTGAAGATGTCTTCTTTTTCGTGCTCATGCATCTGGTCATCCTATTGCAACTGCATGTCTTCTCTGATTCACCCTGCTGGGCACTCTCTCTTTCACTCAAGAGTGTAGTTTAGGTTGCTGGTTGAGTCGATTGATCATTTTATTCCTTGTGCAATATCACTTAACATTGCCAATTCCCACATTAGTAACCCTTAGCTCAAGCTCATACTCTAACAATAAAGAGTGTCTGACAAGTGAATTTGTTGTTCAACTATATGTATCCTTACACTATTTTATAAAATTCTGACCTTTTCCTTTTAAGGATAAACAGTAGCCCAAATAAAAATAAAGATAAAAAAATAAAACATCATGCCTGAAACGAAATACTCCGTTGCTTCTTCGTCGTCTATTAACGTCTGTCAATTAAAAGGTTATTCACAAAATACTTCTGCGTTCGTGAAAAAATGAGATTTCCTAAAACATATGACCCCAGTTACTCGCCGTTGCTTGTAAGCCTTTATTGACGTGTTTGAAAGACCTGCGGGAGAGCTGCATAACTGAAAAGGATAATAAAAATTGGTTTAACTATAAACGTTATTTGAATTCATATTAGAGAAATGAGAAATTGGGTTATCACTTTAAAGTAAACTTACGGTGGAATCAACGCACCATTGTGTTTCAGTGTTTTCAATGTTAACGCACTGTTAAAGAAGTTGAGATCAGACAAATAATAACGTTAAAAAAGACAGTTTTAATGCCTTGTTCGTTGTATTATTGAGAAGCCATCGCGATATGGGGAAATTAAATATAAAACAAATTGCTTGCAGAACGGACTTAATAGTTTCTGAAAAATGATCGCGACATTTAAAAGAATAGGGCCTGGCCTCCCAGTTGGGGGTTGTGCGTAGGGTAACTCCCTCACCACGTAAAAATATTATGGTTCAGAGACAACCAAATTCCACGGATACGGACGGAATTAATGTTGACGACCCCAGCAAACGTTACAAGGACAACCATTTTCGGTTCTGCACGTGGAATGTTAGGTCCCTTAACAGACCACGTGCAGCCAAAGAACTCGCGGAGGCCCTGGACTGCTACAAGCAGACATCACCGCAATCCAGGAAGTGCGGTGGAATGGGCCGGGCAAGAAGAGGATGAGAAACTGCGATATCTACTACGGTCATTGCAACAGGGAGAGGCGCTTATTTGGATGTGGATTTGTTGTTCGAGGCAGACTTAGGCAAAAAGTCTTAAGCTTTGTATGTAAAAGCGAACGCCTCATAACAATCCGCCACGCCCCGACAGAGGACAAAGATGACAACAGCAAGGATGACTTTTTTGATCTCCTAGAAAGGACTTACGATCAGTGCCCCAGCTTCGACACTAAGATCGTTCTAGGAGATTTCAATGCAAAGCTGGGTAAGGAAGACATCTTTGCCAAAGTCATCGGGAAACACAGCCTGCACGACACTACATCCGATAACGGACTCAGGCTGGTGGACCTTGTCACGGGACGTAATCTCTCTGTAGCTAGCACGCGGTTCCCACACCTCAACATCCATAAAGGAACCTGGCGGTCCCCTGATCAATCAACCGTCAACCAGATTGATCATGTAGCGATCGACGTCAGACACTCCTCCAGCATTCTTGATGTCCGAACGTTCGGAGGAGCCAACATCGACTCGGACCATTTCCTTTTTGTAGCCAAGGGAAGAACTCGGATATCAAGAGATCAACGGAGTCGAGAAAGGACACCACGGTTTGACGTCGGAAAGCTACAATCGCAACGGACTGCTAGGATCTTTGCTGATCGAGTCTCCCGCAATCTCTCTCTAAGTTCGTCGCCACCTGCGCAAACAATCGAAGAAGATTGGAGGCGTTGTCAAGAAGCCAAAAATTATGAAAAAAAAATATTTGTATGTAATTTTTTTTTAAGTCTTCAAATAAATGTATGCAAAGTTACAAGCCTAAAAAATAATTAATGTTCATTTACCAGCAGATTGAAAATCGTCTATCGTGAATGATTTCCAACGAAAATAATACGTTTCATTAATCCAAGTCTGGCATACGAATTGTTTCCTATTTTTGTAGTGTCCTGCCCCACTGTGAGTCTTCCGGGTGTCTGTAAGTGCCTAGTAAGTAAACAAATGGTTTTGTGTGGATGTGTTGAATAAACTCTGCTTGGATTTTCAACTAGACCGTCGCATGAAAAAACCATCACAGGGTGGAGGCATCGAAGAAATCGGGTTATTTTCATTGTTTGAAGTGGAATGTCTATCATTAATTTGTCTATGACATGTACCACCTAACGTAGTCTAATAACCATGATAAATGGATATGTTGCTTATATGAACTAAAGATTAATCTGAGCCAAAAGCATTTTCAAGTAAAACTTAGAAGGTGATCTAAATTTCGTCACTTTTTTTGTTTATGACCCACCGTGCCCGTGGTTATTGAGACATCCTCATATCTTTTTGTTTACTTATATAACTAATTGCTTTAGAAAACTGCATTTAAGTTTGTTTTTTTTTGTCTGTAGTCTAACATAATTTTTTTGTTGTTGAGAACGCATGCAACAACGCTGTTCACTCATTTTTGACGCTGACTGTAGGTAGGTTTATTTATTTGTTCGTGTTCCACTGTAGTCCACTGTAGTGGCTGCTTATCGTTGTTTTTGACGTTCTCTTATAGTGCGTCTCCCGTAACTCCAATATAGTGCCGCCATCAAAGTCCCTCAACGCATTAGCAAACCATCTCGATGGAAACTCATCCCACTGCGTCACCCAGACACTGTCTGAGAATGTTCGATCGCATCACGAGCTAAGCCGTTCCACCGTCTACCTTCTAAACTTCTCACAGACGAATGCTTGAGTTTTCCTAAAACACGGAACCAAAAAATAACTCCGAAAAGACAGTGGATAGAGTTTCGAAAATAAATTTTTCCACCTAGTTGGAGAAATTTCACGGCTTCTTGTTCGTCGGAGGCAAAAAGACGACTGCACGGAGCGCCGGGGCATGGTGTGTAGGTGGAAATTAATGTTATTACTTTTGTACCCGTACGCTTTCAGACACCGCACTTACTCGTTGTACATAAATAAGAAGATTACTCTGTGGAAACTTGTAAATACTACCACTGACTACGTAGGCAATTTCCGTGCACGAAACCGCCCCGATAATGTACTGTGCCTCTCTATCAGGATGCTTGCTTACAGCTGTGTACGAGTGTTCTTTGGTTTGCCAAAGACTCGTTAATTTCCGCTCTGTATTCGGCAGCGAAAGGATTCAAAAATCCATCCTTTGCATTTTCCGCAAGACGATTTTGACTACCATTTGCCACGACTACCACGACTGCCACGACCCTCGGCACTCTTTTCTAGACTCTGGTGCTCTGCTGTTGCTGCTGTCACTCTTGCTCTTCGTTGTTGTGGCTTATGAAATTCACAAAAAGGATTGGCCCACATTAGCTGCCTTATGTTTGCCGAGGGGGCTGGTTGGGTGGCTGGGAGCGAATCTGCCCGTCTGGGTGCGGATTTTGCTTGCAAGATATTTTCGGTGGTGCAAAAATTCGAGTCATCAGGCAGAGTGGAAGTGGCAAACTTATTTTTCACTTGCGGTGGTGAATTATATCATGTCTTCGACACACGATATTTGCATAAAGTCTGCAGTATCTTTACTCTTTATTAAGTCGGAGATGTGCTGGCGTGGGGCGGAATTTAAGACTGGAAATTAAGTAATCTTTAAGGGCTGAGCAGGAGTTGTCGCTTAAAATTCACGTGCTATATATTTTTTTACAGACGTTCGTAATAACCAAATATTGTCTAGAACAATAATAATCAATCCCTGCCGACTTGCAACTTACATCAACATCATCCTGAAAAAGATCGTGCAAGACTTACACGCCAACACTAGAGGCACGATCTTCCAGAAGTCCGTACAACTGCTAGCATACGCGGATGACATTGACGTGATTGGCAGAACACAGCGAGTCGTCAATGAAGCGTTTGCTGGTATTGAAGCGGAGGCGGCCAAAATGGGTATAGCGGTGAATGAGGGCTAAACGCAGTATATGCTGTCATCAAGAAAGGACACATAACATCGACGTCTTAGACAGAACGTCACAATGGGCAGATATAACTTCAAGGTAGTCAAGGACTTCGTCAACCTCGGCTCCGCAGTAAACAGTACAAACAACATCAGTACCGAGATTAAACGCAGAATTTCTCTTGCCAACCTCTGTGTCTTTGGGCTCAAGAAGCAATTGAGTAGTAGAGTCCACTGTCGAAGGACCAAGCTAACATTATATAACACCTTGATAATCCCTGTCCTGCTCTATGGTGCGGAGGCATGGATAATCTCAGAATCGGATGAAGAAGCACATGGTCTTTTCGAGAGAAAAGTTCTGCGTTCAATCTTTGGTCCTGTCTGCGTTGATGGTTATTGGGAAGAAGATTCAACCACGAATTGTACGGGCTGTACAGCGGCATGAGCCTAGCCAGAGGTCTACGAATTCAACGCCTAAGATGGCTGGGCCATGTAGAGCGCATGGACAACACCACTCCAGCCCGAAGAGTCTTCGGCTCCGAACCAGTGGGACAACGAAATAGAGGATGCCCACTGAACCGATGGCGCACCCAGGTGGAGAAAGACCTCAATCGACTTGGTGTGCGCAGTTGGAGACAGCTGGCTAAAGATCGTGCCGGCTGGAGAGGCTTACTGGTTGAGGCCCAGGTCCACCCCCGACTGTAGCGCCACCAGAAGAAGAAGAAGATAGACCAGAGCAGATATTTCGGTCACAATGGGTTATTATCATAATGGGATCTTCACAAAGTAAAATCACTGCCTACTTCCAAGGCAAAAAAAGTTGAATTGAGAAAAGAATCAGTCGATCAACGTTAATAGCGGTTAAAGCTTTTCCAATTTTTTATAGAGCAAAAAAGTGGGCTTTAAATAATACCCCGGAGAATTCCGAGACACTTTTACATACTTTATTTGAAAAAAATTCGAGGAAAGGCTGTGCGCAAAGTATTGCAAAATATAAAAAAGCAGTAAATGATTTTTTATATATTAAATTAAATAAAAATGTATTTAATATATTTAAATAAAAATATACTAAATATGTATTAAAATTAAATGTTAATAAATATCAATAAATTACCCCAAGTGTATTTTGTGGGTGAGTAAACACGATTGGATAACCTGCAAAATCTTGTTTGCGTGAACTGTGCAGTAATTAGTTCACGCTATCCAGACAGCACTGTAATATCGTTACAAGTAAAGATGATAGTTCAAATAAGAGTTGCAATGTTATTTGGTTACATATAAATATCTTCTGTTTTACAATCTTTTGTCCTTGAATCGTATGAACAAAGGAGCATAGTTGCGGTGTATGTGGCGTTTCGATTACTTATAAGCGGTCGCACATACCAACGCTTCGGCTAAGTTGATATGAACATGCGATAGTGCAGGATGAAAATTAAAACACAGTTGAGTTCGCTGGGTTGTGAGTAACGGAACACGTCCGCTCTCATTCAACTTTATTTTCGAACTGCCTACACACGAAATTATTTCTAAACACTTAACCTAAGGATGAGGCGTCGATGCAACACATGTCATCGATCGTCATCTATTAGGAATGTTGGTGACCACTTGAAAGGGATCAAAAGATATACCTTAAAATACATGACGTAGGTCATGGATGAACATTAAAATTCGTATTCATATTTCGTCTCTACGAAGGATCGAAATATAATACCAAAGACTATTTAAATTTGGACCATAAAATGAGAGAAGATAAGTGTAGTAAATGCTCACTTTAACTTGCATTCAATCAAATACGTAACGCTCGAGTTTATAAGAGAAACATATCCAATTGAGTTCGTTATAGAAAGTATGGTAAACACGACTATCGCTTAGGTTACGATGACCGTACACAAATGCAACGCGTTTTTTCTGAATTTGTGAATAGATTTAAACTCGCAAAAATATGAACACATGTCAAGCTCAAGTTGCGATCAAACTAGAAAGATGAAATTTTATATGTGGAGGGTAAACTAATTGTTTCTCATATAAGGGACACTCAAGTCCTTTCGAGAAATGATAGCCTTGTGGTAACATTTAACCAACTTTTCCCAACACATTTTGAAAATACTTTCCGACTGCACATAAATTCGATTCGTTCCACTTCAATGGAAAATGCTTTTGCTCCTCCATTCCCTTCCATCATATTGTCCTGTCAAGGAAAAAAACTCCATTCACAAAAGGATGAGTCGAAAACAATGCAACAAAAGATATCCTAAATGGTAACTGTTCTAACGGAAACGGACTTTGAAGAGTAGTCCACGTTGTGCTTTTATTTTTTAAACAAAATATCGTTACAAAAAAAAAACAGAAAATAAAGAGAACATATGCACATGGCCAATCCTTTGTTGTAGAAAGGCTGCTTTATGCACAAAGTAGAACAAAAAGCAAGCCAAACATCCTATTGAAATTTCCCTCAGCTGCCTCACATGTGAAGGACATTGTTTCATGCTCAACAAAGGCCACAGAGAAAAAATATCCTTTGTATTTTTCTCGATTATTACATGCACCATAAACGCAAACTTTGTCCGTCCACTCTCGCATTGTAATGGCAGACGGTATTTAGAAAATAACTTAATCCTTTGGTTAATATTGAAATAAATATGTGCAAACTAATTAAGGCCACCACCAGCGAAGGGGCGCTGGTGAAGTGTGGTGAATTTCAAAAAATTGCAATTTTGACAAATTCTGATTGTTCGGTATTTTAGACCGAAAATACCTCTGTCTAGATGGTCCACCCATCCAAAAAAAAAAAAAAACCCTGTTTCTGGCTGGGAAAGGGTTCGAGTATCGACCCACTGAAAGTGAAAAATCTAAAAACCATTCATTCATCTCCTGTCGACTGTCGAGCGGCTGTTTCAACAGTTTCACAGTGGAGTGGAGGCGGCAGAAAACCTTATTTTAATTTTTAATATAAAAATCCTTTCTACAAGATAATAAAACTCATTAACGCAAAAGGGTCTGGTCCCCTGGCATTGATTTGCATAGGGGTAAATTAAGAATCCTTGCAAAGATGTGGGCTAGCTCGCATAGCTACTCCTCTACAGCCAGACAACTTCACGTATCTAAATGTGAGTATATTATTTCGTGCAGGATAGATGGGTATGTTGGTGAAGTGGCGCAGGGGGAGTCGCACATAGATTAACGTACGTTGATCCTTTTCGAAAATAAATTAAATTTAAAGTGCTTCAGTGAAATTTTAACTTCACGTAGGCGTATGTGTGCCTGTCTATGCGGATGGGGACGGTGAGCATATGACTAGGTTTGTTGACTTCTTTGTCGGAGTTTAAAGATTTTTGAGAATTTAAAAATGCTGTCAGTTTTTTACGATGGGTTTGCTTCTTAGAATTGATTCCAATTTGGAGAATATTCTAAGAACGTGAGCGTACTATTGTTATCTTTTTATGACCATACAAGGCATGAGCTTGGTCAAAAGATTTGATGAAAATGACAAAGATACCGGAGATGAATTTGAAAAATTTGCCCTTGATTCTAAATAATGAAGGAGGTATGCTCGGATAACGGCCTATTCGGGAACGCAAACCTTCCAAACCAAGAGTAACAAAGCAGTTGAAAAGTCAATTACAAAGCATACTTGCGATATTTACTAACAAATTATTTGCTATAAATATCAATGCTCATTTCGAACGCTTTAAAAAAAGGTGAATCGTTTTCAGGAAAACTATTTCTTGTTTATATAAATTTGCATCGGCGTATACCTAAAGTTCTGATCTTTTTTAAAATTGAAAACTTTTTCCAAGATGACACCTTTTATGACAATTTCAGAATTAGAAGACCAACCTCTCAGATAGGAACAGATTTGTCGTTGAAAAATTTGAGAAAGTCGCAAAAAAAGTTTTAAGAATTAACAAAGAACATACTTTTCAATGCCTTGGTCTTGCCACGGTTAACTAAAGCGGAAATAAAACGTTCTACTAGTTCTTCTCAAACTTAAATTGAAAATGAAGACTTATAGAAATCTAACCCCAACAAGTAATTGAACTTCAGCGAAATATTTGAAGAATAAATCGACCATACGAACAGGTTGAGCAATTTTCGAGTCCGAATACATTGTTGCTTGTGGCTTTGCTAGCTTCAATTAAAGAATGGTTTTTTTTTCAGAGTATAAAAATATAATAATAACAAACAAATAATAAATATAATATATATATATATATTTATAAATATATAAATATATAATAATAATAATACATAATAATAATTCAGAGTATATAAATAAATATAAATAAAATTATAATGACTTCCTCAGTATCTAAATTTCATCAAGCTTAGGAGTAGTCCATTTTTTCAGTTGCGTCCTCTTATTTTTTTGGACAAATTTAATTTTTTTCTATATGCTTTTTGTGCCTTAGGCTCGGACAGAATTGTTAATATTCACTAAAGAATGGTCGCTTTGTGTCCAGATCTTGACTTATCCATGGAAATGACATTTTCCATCCTTTGAAATAATTCCTCCTCAAACTAATTTCAAATAATGTGGCTTTCATCCGAATCCACAAAGAGTACTGATCTCATCCTGACCCGACTCCGAATCTGGATAATTTTCACGATATTAAATTTTGACGATTTGCTGGTAAATGAACATAAATTATTTGTTAGGCTTTTAACTTTGCATACACCTATTTGAAACAAACTGTACATAACTTTCTTCTTGTTTTTTGTGATCAAACAAAAGCCCTTCATTTCGGCGGCGTATGTGATTTCCGCTCACTGGAACATCTAAAACCAAAAATTCGAACGAGATATGAAGAGTACATTTCGGCTCTGTTATGAATAAGGCTTATTAATTTTCGCACAAAATGGCGGACATTTGAAATTATGAATCAAGTTGAAAAGTAAAGAAGATCTTCACCGATTTGATTTATTCTAGTTCATACCATAGCTATGTATATATGTATAGAATAACTATAAATAGGGAACCGATTGGAAAATTCCAGATACAATTGTTGAACGACTCCTTGTTGTTCTGCGTATTATTCCCCAGACATCGGCGAAGAAGTTCATCTGCTGACAAATTTATGAATATCGACGTGATGGCTTCCCACACGTCATCGTGTAATTCCGATTGATGTTTATAACCTTGTAATGTCCCAGCGGCTTCAGACTTGCGCCACTTGCACCAAAAGTCAGGTGCGAGGTGGCCCATGCTGCACACGCGTTCTCGCCGTCGCCTGACGCTTTTACCTACTTCAAGACTTTTTGCAATTTTCACATGAAATTTTAAACGAACATTCATGAATAATTATAGTTTCGAATTAAATAATAATAATAATAATATGGGTGGCGCCACAGTCCGAGGCGGACCTGGACCTAGCTTCTCACCAACCACTCGTGTTGTGCGTGCTGTTGTTCTTTCACGAGTGGAAGGGACCTACAGTTTAATGCCGACTCCGAACGGCGAAGTTGAGAAGCTCTTTGAGCATTGTCAGTGACTCGAAAGAGGTGGAGCCGTGAAATATGAAAGGTGGTAAATTCGGGTATCGAACCTGGCACCCTCTGCGTAGAAGTTGACGCACTAACGCACTACATAACGGCGACCCACAGGTTCGAATTAAATGTGTCATAATAAAAATCGATTTCTTGAAAACGAGAATTTTGAAACTTAGTCTCCAAAAGTTGCAAGAAAATATACAAAATGTCAAAATGAAAGTATTTTTAAAATGTCGTGTCACGGTCTCTGGGCGTCAAAAATGGGTCAAATTGCCACTAAAGTTATCGGCAATCCGGGTAGTAATAAATTGTATATCCTTGGTTTTCTAACATCTAAATTTTTGCTTAGTTTTTGTTTAACTTTCTTCTTCTTTACACATGCTTTTCTCCGAATCAAACACCGTTCCCAAAGTCAACAAATGAAAAAATCAACCCAATTTAGAAATTTGCATGATTTTGAAAAAAAATGTTTGCGGTACTGTGATTTAGAATTGTATGGTTTATCGTAAAGGATTTTCGAATAATATGCTTTGCATAATTTACGCAAAGTTTGCCTTTCTCGATGGGCCCTAAGCATTACGCAATCTCACAGATTGAGAAACCAAAGTGTTTACAAAAAGGCATCAGTTATGCCCAAAAATAGGCGCGCTTTTTTGGGCGATTCTGTACTCAGCTTACTTTTACTTTACACACAAAAGTGAATATAAAATTAGTATAATGTACTCAGAATCACAAGTGACTATAGCGCGTTGAAGAATCTCAAACCCCGGTGGCACCTCACCTACGATATAGGTATCATCGCTGAATCCACCGCCACCAGATGCCGCTGACAACAATTCTTGAAGATATACCAGAATTATCGGCTTAAGTATTCTAAATATCGACATAGGATAACGTATCCCAATTTTTGTTCTCGATCCTTTGTTTAATATTCAAACGCTTCTAGGGAATAAAACAATATTTGTACAAACATTATAAGACATTCAACCAAATGCTCAAAACTATTTTATCTTAGGGTCTAGTGCCATGAAAGTATAGACACGCACTAACTTTTTACGCAAAAAAATAAAGTGAGTAAAGAGTGTTTTACTGAGAAAGTGGGCTGAGTATAGATTCTCAATACAACACGCCTAATGCCTGGACGGATATTGACTTTCCTTTCTCAGTGGGTTTCCACTTTTTCAGAGTTGCTTTAATCAGGCGTGCACCCTGTTGCATTATTCCTCATTCGACGATTGAAATTGCCCAGCCTTACTTACTCTAGCAAATGGCGCAGCGCGTCGTTTAAGATTAGACGATTTAGCTTCACTCATCACTGCACTTAATTTCCTGGTTATAATTTCTCATCCACCGTAGGAAAACGTACTTTTGTTTCTTGGAAAGTCCAAAGGCTTTGTCCACGATTATTAGTGTCTATGGCTCTGCGTTTTAAAGTGTGATGAGAAGAATTAACGAATTCTATGGCGCCAACCTGGTCTTTCAAAAAAATACTCTTTTAGTCAGGTCACTTCCAGTTTTTGTGACCTTGGGCTGTAGCAACAAAAGGTTCCAGCTCGCGTGATCTTTCACTAGCTTCGCCCACCAAATCGGTTGTGGTCCCTCTCCATTGTAGTGCAAGCGGCATCCTTAGTCACGTTGTTGGATTAGAAGACTCTTGCTGGAGACACGTTTTTCTATTGCTCTACATTGCTCAGCCACCTGAGACGTGGTTGAATCTTCTCCTCCACACTTGACCAAAGCTCGTACGCAGAATATTAAAGAGAATTCCAAAAAAATTTGAAATTATTTATGCTTCAGTGCCATAAAGCAAAACTGGGATTAATAATGATAAGCGAGCCTTGGTTGGTTATTCGAGGAAAATTTGTGTTACTAAATTACCCTTTGGCCAAGAAGGCATCAGCGGTTTGTAAGAGTTATTCTGCGTTTGATCGTACATCGTTACCTCAAAATTATTGAAGCATTACGCCATACTTGCTGTCGAAGACATTGATGTTGCGTGTCCTTTCTTAAGGACATCATGTACTTTGCTTTCCCTCGTTCGCCACCAGACCAGTTAAGTCGCTGCTGTCACTATGCTAGCGAAGACCTCAATCGAAGCTTGTGAAGTCTCAGCAATCACGTCTAGCTCATGCCAATAATTGTACATGGTTTTGGGAGATCACACAGAAAGATTATGTACCCAGTGTTGGTTTTTCAAGAGATACATATCTATATTCAATAAAATTATATAAAAGCGCGTGCCTTTACCTAAAACTACTTATGCCTTCCCAAGTCTTGATAAATACTTTTCCGATCCCTATGAAGCAGCAGCTGTTTGTTATCAGAATAAATTAAACACCTTGCATTGTTATATTAAGTAAAGCTGAAGACCCCATAAGTTCCACACGATTGCCTGTTGAAAAGTCTTTACTTACACCTCATGTTGTGACTTAACAAATAAAAGAATACACGAGTGTGTTACATGCTCGACAACAATATGTATTGCTTAAGGAATCTTTAAAAATTTAGATCTTGATGTCCTTGGTTCCCAGCTTGATGTAGGGCCGGCTTTGAACCACAACTGGAGTACTAGTTGTCGTCGTCGTTGAATCCACTGCTGCGGCAGCGTTAGCAATAATTGTAAAAATTATCGAAACAAGTAGAAAGATGCAATATTTGAAATCCATGTTTGAGAGTTGACGACAAGCGATGTGACTGTACTGAACTCGGATCCCGCTGATCGGTCTTTTATAGCACTTGAAGTTCAGCAACCATTTAAGCAGCTGTGCAAATACGAGTAGGCACGTTGTTTAATTTTGGGTTCTTCAATTGAACTTACATTTCGTAGAAAAGAGAGCATTTGTTCAAGTGTTTCTTGTGACAGCGGTCTAATGAAAATAGAAACTGCGGATGTATTTTTGAAGCTAACCATCAACATGTTTTGCGTTGTGACATAGTAATTCGCTTCCACTTTAAGTATAGATTTCAAGGTCGAAAACTGGTTTTGCAACTTGTATCAGAATATGTTTGCTACAACTAACTGCTGTTTGTTTTTAAAGCATTTAGGCTTGTTGTTATGTTGAACTCAAAATATACACTTCTTCTTCTTCTTCAGTCCGGGTGGGACCTGGTCCAGCCTCAACCAGTAAGCCTCTCCAGCCGGCACGATCTTTAGCCAGCTGTCTCCAACTGCGCACACCAAGTTGATTGAGGTCCTTCTCCACCTGGGTGCGCCATCGGTTCCGTGGGCGTCCTCTATTGCGTTGTCCCACTGGTTCGGAGTCGAAGACTCTTCGGGCTGGAGCAGTGTTGTCCATGCTCTCTACATGGCCCAGCCATCTTAGACTGAATCCGTAGACGCCTGACTAGGCTCATGCCGCTGTACAGCCCATACAGTTCATGGTTGAATCTTCTTCTCCAATAACCACCAACGCAAGCATGACCAAAGATGGAACGCTATTTTTTCTCGAAGAGACCATCTGCTCTTGAGAATGTCCATGCTTCCGAGCTATAGAGCAGGACAGGGATGATCAAAGTGTTATATAATGTTAGCTTGGTCCTTCGAGAAGAAAAAGTGATTGGCAAGAGTTATTCTGCGTTTAATCTCGGTACTGGTGTTGTTCGTACGGTTCACTTGTGAGCCGAGGTAGACGAAGTCCTTCCCTACTCGAAGTTATAGCTGCCTATTGTGACGCTCTGTCCAAGACGTCGATGTTGTGTGTCCTTTCTTGATGACAGCATATACTTCGTTTTGCCCTCATTCACCGCTGGACCCATTTTAGCCGCTCCCGCTTCAATGCCAGCAAACGCCTCATTGACGGCTCGCTGTGTTCTGCCAATCACGTCAATGTCATCCACGTATGCTAACAGTTGTACGGACTTCTGGAAGATCGTGCCTCTAGTGTTGGCGTGCGAGTCTTGCACGATCTTTGCCAGGATGATGTTAAAAAAAATCACATGACAGCGCGTCGCCTTGTCTAAAACCTTCCTTGACATTAAAGGTCTTGGTAAGTTCGTCATCCTGCACAACCTGGTGACTTTGGCAGGAATGTCAAAACTAGACATGGCGTTGTATAGCTCGTCCCTAAGCACGCTGTCATATGCGGCCTTGAAATCGACGAATAGGTGGTGGGTGTCGATCTGCATTTCTTGGGTCTTTTCCAGGAACTGCCGCAGTGTGAAGATTTGGTCGATGGCGGACTTCCCCGGCCTGAAACCGCACATATAAGGACCTATCAGGTTGTTGACGAATTGTTTCAGGCGCTCACACAAAACGGCAGATAGGATCTTAAAGGCGATGTTAAGGAGACTTATCCCTCGGTAGTTGGCGCAGTTTAAGTGAAGAGTCTTGTGGATCGGGCAAACGATACTGAGATTCCACTCGTCGGGCATGCTTTCCTCCGACCATATCTTACAGATGAGTTGGTGCATGTACCTTACCAGCTCATCTCCAGCTGCCTTAAACAGTTCCGCAGACAGTCCGTCTGCACCAGCAGCTTTATTCGACTTTAGTCTCGATATCGCTATCTTGACTTCGTCTAGGTCGGAGGGATGGAATTCTCGTCGATCATTGTCAAATGCGTTGAGTGGAACATTCTGCCTGACAGCGGTATTGGAGTCTTTCTCGCCGTTTAACTGTCTACAGAAATGATCCTTCCAGATTCTCAGTATCGACTGCGAATCTACTACGAGTTGTCCCTCTGCGTCACGACAGGCTTCTGTCCGAATTTTGTATCCATTGGATAGTTGTTTTACCCGTTGGTAGAACTTTCGAGCGTCATTTCTGCCGTAACACCTCTTCATTTGCTCGATCGCGCGCTTTCTTTTTCTTTTTGAGAAGTCGGTGCTCTTCCCTTCTTTTAAGTTCGTAGAGCTCACGAACCGCTCTCGTCCTTCTGTCCAGCGTTGCCTTGTATGCACTCGTTGTCAAACCAGGGGTTTTTTTGGGATGACGTTTTAAAACCCACCACACCAGATGCAGCTTCTCTGATGGCTTTTTGATAACGGTTCCATTGTTGGTCGATTGTTTCGCCTGGCAGGGTTGGACTCTCTGAGAGCTTTAGGGAGACTCGATCGGAAAAGTTGCTAGCGGTCAATTGCGATTGTAGCTTTATGACGTCAAACTGTCTTGGTCTTGCTCTACTCCGTTGTCCTATCGTATCCGTGTTCTTGGCTACAACAAGGAAATGATCCGAGTCGATATTGGCTCCTCGGAAAGTTCGGACATCGAGAATGCTGGAGGAGTGTCTGACGTCGATCGCAATGTGATCAATCTGGTTGACGGTTGATTGAGCAGGAGACCGCCAGGTCCCTTTATGGACGTTGAGGTGAGGGAACCGCGTGCTGACTACAAAGAGGTTTCGCCCCGTGACGAAGTCCAAAAGCCTGAAGCCGTTCTTGGACGTGTTGTCGTGCAGACTGTGCTTCCGATGACTCTAGCAAAGATGTCTTCCTTGCCCAGCTTTGCGTTGAAATCTCCTAGAACGATCTGGGTGTCGTAGCTGGGGCATTGATCGTATGTTCTTTCTAGGAGATCGTAAAAGTCGCCTTTGCTGTCGTCATCTTTATTCTCCGTTGGGGCGTGGGCGCATATCAGGCTGATGTTGCCGAATGTAGCCTTGACGCGGATTTTTATGAGGCGCTCGCTTATGTATTTAAAGCTTAAGACTTCTTGCCTAAGTCTGCCTCGAACAACAAACCCGCATCCGAATAAGCGCTGCCTTCGCTCTTTGTAGCAATCGCCGAAGTAAATATCGCAGTTTTTCATCCTCTTTTTGCCCGGCCCATCCCACCGCACGTCCTGAATGGCGGTGATATCTGCCTTATAAGCTTCGAGGGCTTCCGTTGTCCTTATTTCGTTGTCCATGGTCGTCAGCAGTAGGGTCATCCGTATCCGAGGCTTCTCGTGGTCAACCCCACGTGCAACCCCACGCGCAACCCCCGAACCTGGGGGACCGGGTCCTGGCTTAAACCCCTGGACAAGGGGGCCGCTGCATACATTAGTTCACCTCTAAGCGGTTGCTTTAAAAGCTATCCAGAGGGCGCCGCGAGGAGGCTGTATGTCAACTTGACCTGTGCATTTAACAGGGATCGTTGCTGGCATGTCGCCAAGTTGAGAGCAGTCAACAACTTTGCCCTGGATGCACAGGCCCATGCCCCCGTCAAAATGTACACATTTGCATGTATTTTGAAATGTTTTCTAAATTATTCAATCTATTCTAGATTATTCATTTTCAATCAAATCCGTTGTAACGAAGCAATTTTATTGATAAAAAAATAGAAAACCCAAAATTGCTCGCCACTGAATATCTTCTGAAATTTTCCAATCTACCACACCTACTACCCAAAGTGCAAAATCGACCACGCGTTGTAATTGTTCCAGTATACAGAATAAATTCGGTTTACGCAACTAATAGAAATAACGGCGCTTGCAATAACCGAGGTTGTTGCACTAACTGGGCCCAACTTTTTTGTATAAGAAATGGCAGTCAAATGTCTATATTTCTATATAGAATATGACAATGAAATACAAAGCACATTTTTGAAACCAAAGGAAATAAGAAAACAAAAGTTTAGAAACATAAACAAAAATGAATATAAATACATATGTGATATGTGGTTTTTGTTTAAGAAGTTAGATATTTTAGACTGAGTTTTTTGCGATTCAATATTTTTCAAAACTGCCCTCTCTTTTGTTTTTTGTAAAGTTAAAATTTCTTCTATTGGAATGTTGTTCTCTTCTGCCCGTTGTAAAAATATGTTGAAGGATCGAACGGAATTCTGATAAAGTGTGGGCCGAGGCAGTTTCACCTTCACTTTCATTTGTGCTTTAAATTTCTGCTGGATCTTCACAATTTACAGAGGACTCAACGTCTTCGTAAAGCCAATCAGTGATATCTTCAATCGAGTTGCAAACATTGGGAACAATTTCATCAAGCAGATTGGAAAAGGATGAAATCTGTCTTTCCCTTAAGGTCGTCCTCCTCATCCCAATTACTCTTGGTAGGCATTAAAATATTTCAACATTTCTGACAGTATAAGGGTCTACTTTTTTCCCATGAATTTGCTAGTAAAAAAATTGCATCCCTTAAGTTGAACGCTTTTATTTTTGTTTCCAAATCAATGCCCTCACTGGCAACTAAGATCGCCAATTAACTTTTGTAGTGGAGCTTTGTAATGTTAATTACATTTTGATCCATATTCTGAAGAATTGCAGTGCAATTTGCTAGAAACATCATAATAGTTATCGGTCCATCATCGCTTTGCAGTTGATTTCATTTAGGAAGACACGGGGCATTGTCCAAAAGCAGCAGTAGTCCCTTTGAATCGAGAAAATTTCTTACCTGTAAGGAAAAACTCATTAACGCAAGCACTACAATTTGTATTTTTATTCGTACATCGAAAACAAACACGTTGTGGAACCATTGTTCGAATAAAAGGAATGTCATCCATGCATTTTTATTTTTCTTATAAGTAACAGGCTTGTTCTCAAAATGTTTAAATGCTCTTGGATTGGCTACTTTACCAATTACAAACAGGTTTACCTTGTGCATCCGTGATGCATTTGGGCACGCAGGGAGTGTTAATCTTTCCTTGCTTACTTTTCGATACGACGCTGGCTATTCATTAGTTTTGTTTGGCAACATCCTGTAGAACAATCCAGATTCGTCCGCATTGTAGATTCGATCAGCGGTTAATTTAAGCTTCTTTATTTTTTGTTGAAATTGCATTACGAACGAACAAGTCCACATTTATTGGACAACTTTTCGCTACAACTTTTTAACATTCGAATGCCATGTCATTTTTAAAATTTCAAAATTAACATCCATTGCTAGAGTTAAATAATGGTTTTGCCCTCATTACGTTGTTCAATTGAATTGCCTTTAATTTTATAATTTCATTAGAAAGCGGAATAGTGGTCGCCGTGGCGTGGTGGGTAAGTGCGTCAACTCCTACGCAGAGGGTGCCAGGTTCGATACCCGCATTTACCACATTTGATAATTCACGGCTCCACCTCTTTCGAGTCACTGACAATGCTCAAAGAGTATTTCCTGTCTAGAAAAAGCTTCTCAACTTCGCCGTTCGGAGTCGGCATTAAAACTGTAGGTCCCTTCCACTCGTGACTTACACCCGAGACACACTTCAAGGTCCAAGAGATCACCCTTCTACTACTTCTCTAATCACCCGTGATCCTGTGAATGGAGGAGTGGACTCAATGACACAAACAGAACTCAACGTCGCGTTCCAACGGAATTCGTTCATACTGTGGACCATGCACCTGTCCCTTCAGAGCTTTCATTTCACCCAATGGCAACTGACTCAGTTTCAATGGAATTCTGATCACAAGTGAAATGAAAATATTTTCTTCCACTCCAGTTTGTTTGCCAAACACACACACGAAAATATAATACTCGATATTGACTTTTAAACATCCGAAAATGTGATGTGAGTGAATTTTTCAATTCGTTATAAAACTCTGTCTGCCATTAATTAATTTCAATTTAACAAAAGTTTCTCATAACAAACATAATTCACCCGCAAAATCCTTCTCAGCCGACAACGACGACGATGTATGAGTATGCATACGAGAAGAATGTACACACACCGCACACATGGACACACTCGCACACATGGTTGATGCTGAATGCGGCGGATTCTGGTTCATTTTGAGTCCTTTCGGCAAAAAAAGGAAGCATTTATTAAGCCAGTGGATAGATAGATTAGTTATGACGAAAGTTTCACCAGAGCATCCACTAGCGGACACCAAGTAACTTTTGGCCGGTGACAAATCGCCACTCAGCTAGATTAAATGAGAAACTCTGTGCTGCTGGCGGTGGTGATTTCGTACAGGATGCTGAGGATGCTCTGGGAGCTTTCATAAAATTTATTGGACATCCGCATGTGACAGCAGTGGCGGCGTCCGTCGGTCAATCGTGTGATAATTTATGAACCAGCCGACAATCTCTGAAAAATATGAACGCACTTTAAGTTATCTATGCTGCCAAATTCAAAATCACTTTATGGCACAAGGAAAGTCATCATTTATATTCACTTCAAGTCGGCCGATGTGCCGGGCAGAGCACGCATGGAAACAAGGTAATAACTCATGGTTGTCATCAATGCGGGTTTTGAGTCTATCGGAAAGAAATGCGAAACCAATCCAAGATATGTTGTTGTGTTCTCCAATAAAATTGACATTAAGTGGGGAACAACTTGGGGAACATGGTTTCGCAGATAAGACTAATCTTGGTTGTCGCCGGTGTGTGAGTACAGTGAGCGACATTGCATTCATCCCCCGTTTGAAGTCAATTCACAATTTGAAGCAGTTTCTTATTGAAAATATCGTATTAACTCACTTACGTACCGCTAAGACTCGGGATGAACTTGGGCCTCAGCTAACAAGCATGTCCAGCTAGCACTGTTCGTAGCTAGCTGCCTCCAGTTGCGTACTTTAAGCCAGTTGAGGTCCCCTTCAACTTATGGCCGCCACGTAATATCACGTTTCCACCGAACGAAAGCCCCAGGTTACCATGTTCCGCCATACATTTTCAGGGTCTGCAAACGTCGCGGTTTCTGATAAGCCTTGTTGCAGCCCCGTTGAATTAATCCGTCCATGAAAGCCTGTCAAACCGAACAAGCCTAAACAGTGAACTTCAGTTTATTTTGGTGATCATTTTCCCATTCACTGGTGTTCTCGCACAATTATTTCCTGTCAAAAGACAGCTCTTCTGGCGGCAATTTAAAAATTGAAAGCGAGCGACATTTGTTTTGGCGGGCACTTACACGTCCAGAGCGAATGAGTCGAAAATTGAGAGCGAAACTACAGTGGAAATGGCATATTGTGGTTTCAGTAAAAGTTCATCCGAACATCGCGGTTTTGGTTCGACGGAAACGTGGTATAAGGCGAGGTCTTCTAACAGTATTAAAATTGATTGTATTTGTCAACTATTGTCATAGTTATAGAGCATTAGACATTGCCTGAGTTAAGAAATCCATCCAGTGATTCCAGAAAAAAAATCGCGAACGGGGAGGCAACGCATCCCCCCAACTGTTCGACTTACGTTAATTAAAACAAAAATACGATTACTCAATGCGAATTTATTTTATTCAGTGTCAATACAAGTCAAAAATCAGACTGCTCTCAAAACCTATCTTGATTATATCTTGATCTTCCATAAACGTGTGAACAGGTTTGCACCTGAATAAAATTAGTCAGCAATTCTCATACAGACTGCTACCCTATATGGGGTTCAGGGCCAAATGCGTGGTGATAACTCCTAGTTTAAATTTTTTCGCGAAGTGATATCACGTGTGTTTTGTGACAAAATTTAAATTGTTTATTGGTGGTGAAGTGTGTGTGCAAATAAGTATATGAATTATAATTATAATCAAGGTATGAATAATCATATGATGGCGGTTCTTCTAATATAATGATTTGAATGTGTTACTAATTTGAATGAAGAAAAATAGCGAATTTTATATTTTAGTAAACTTTTTTTCAAATGCACCGAAAAGGACACCTGATTACACACCCTATTAGCTAAATCACGAAAGAAACTTTGCGCAAGTTTGCGCTTGTTTTAATAATTGACATTTTTTTAACGAAATAAGGACAACGATTTTCGGTTTTGCACGTGGAATGTGAGGTCCCTGAACAGACCACATGCAGCCGATGAACTTGCGGAAGCCCTCGAAGGCAAATATCACCGCCATTCAGGAGGTGCGGTGGGATGGGCCGGGCAAAAAGAGGATGAAAAACTTTTTTATTTATTTCGCGATTGCTACAAAGAGCGAAGGCAGCGCTTATTCGGATGCGCGTTTGTTGTTCGAGGCAGACTTAGGCAAGAAGTCTTAAGCTTTAAATACGTAAGCGAGCGCTTATGGAAGGATCATTTCTGTAGACTGTTAAACGGCGAGGAAGGCTCCAATACCGCTGTCAGGAAAAATGTTCCACTCAACGCAATTGACGCAATCGACGAGAATTCCATTCGCCAACAACCTGATAGGTCCTTATAAGTGCGGTTTCAGGCCGTGGAAGTCCGCCATCGAACAAATCTTCATACTACGGCAGTTCCTGGAAAAGACCCAAGAAATGCAGATCGACACCCACCACCTATTCGTCGATTTCAAGGCCGCATATGACAGCGTGCTTAGGGACGAGCTATACAACGCCATGTCTAGTTTTGACATTCCTGCCAAAGTCATGAGGTTGTGCAGGATGACGAACTTACCAAGACCTTTAATGTCAAGGAAGGTTTTAGACAAGGCGACGCGCTGTCATGTGATTTTTTTAACATCATCCTGGCAAAGATCGTGCAAGACTCGCACGCCAACACTAGAGGCACGATCTTCCAGAAGTCCGTACAACTGTTAGCATACGTGGATGACATTGACGTGATTGGCAGAACACAGCGAGCCGTCAATGAGGCGTTTGCTGGCATTGAAGCGGGAGCGGCTAAAATGGGTCCAGCGATGAATGAGGGCAAAACGAAGTATATGCTGTCATCAAGAAAGGACACACAACATCGACGTCTTGGACAGAGCGTCACAATAGGCAGCTATAACTACGAGTAGGGAAGGACTTCGTCTACCTCGGCTCACAAGTGAACCGTACGAACAACACCAGTACCGAGATTAAACGCAGAATAACTCTTGCCAATCACTTTTTCTTTCAGCTCAAGAGGCAATTGAGTAGTAGAGCCCTCTCTCGAAGGACCAAGGTAACATTATATAACACTTTGATCATCCCTGTCCTGCTCTATAGCTCGGAAGCATGAACATTCTCAAGAGCAGATGGTGTCTTCGAGAAAAAATAGCGTTCCATCTTTGGTCATGTTTGCGTTGGTGGTTATTGGAGAAGAAGATTCAACCACGAACTGTATGGGCTGTACAGCGGCATGAGCCTAGTCAGGCGTCTACGGATTCAACGTCTGCGATGACTGCGCCATGTAGAGCGCATGGACAACATTGCTCCAGCCTGAAGAGTCTTCGACTCCGAACAATTGGGACAACGCAATAGAGGACGCCCACGGAACCGATGGCGCACCCAAGTGGAGAAGGACCTCAATCAACTTGGTGTGCGCAGTTGGAGACAGCTGGCTAAAGATCGTACCGGCTGGAGAGGCTTACTGGTTGAGGCCCAGGTTCACCCCGGACTGTAGCGCCACCAGAAGAAGAAGAAGAAGAAGAAGACATTTTTGTAGATGCAAGTCCTGCAATCAATAATGTCGACTTCTTGCAAGCATAGATTCAAAGTGAGAAGTCACGGAAATTGATTACCGTTGCTGCAAAGATTCAATATTTACTAGGATTAGAAGAGTTAACTGAAGATGTTGAACGTAAAATTCAATCATCTTCTATGTTTTATTGCATTAAAGTAAAATAAAACTTTTTGAACATAAAATTTAAACACCTGTTAAGTTGTATTGTCTTAAGGTAAAGCAAAAATGGCACCAATGCCAAAGGAAACAGGACAGATTCATGCAAGTCAATGAACAATGGCTAAACCTTAGTTTGGTTATACCTGCAGATGAGAAATGCTCCAGGGACTAGCAAAGGAAGACCGTCAAAGGATTTTGAAGAGTGTAGCGAACGTACGAAAAAACGACATCTACAAGATCTCATATCGCCACATAGTTCAGAGGAGCTAAGTTATGCTGCTGAAATGACTGGTCGATCTTCAGGATCTCCACAAAAATCAGAAAAGCCCTTAAGGAAACAGCAAAGCATAGCATTATACTTGGACTTCGATTTGTCTAAGAGAAAATATGCTGTTCTACGTTCTGTAATCAATGCTGTACACAAAGATTGTTTTCCCAGTTACTACAAGGTACAACAATATAAAGCAGAACCGTTGCCTGAAATTGCTGCTGTAACGGAAACAATGGCTGAAGTTAACCTACAATCCCTATTGAATGAAACCGCTAAAAGCATTGTTCAAATTTCAAGGCCAAATTTGTAATACATGCACTTCATTGGATGTAATAACATCAGATCCGTACATTTCAAATATACGTTCCAAAAGCGCGCATATATCTAAGATCGACCCAGACATTGATCAGTATATCCATACAAACCATTTGGAAGTGTTAACCATTACCAGTGATAACGGCATTGATACCACATCAGAGAGCGATTGTCATTGATTCTTAATAATACATTTTTTCTATTTTAATTATTTTTCTAAGGCTTGTACGGGCAAACTAGTATCCGTCTTTTTACGCACCGTTTATCTTAAAACACAGATATTTACGTAATAAATACTTATTTGAAAAATCACGAAGGGATATTACATGTATACGAGATATTAATTTTGCCGATTTTCCCATAAACTCGTCCCACTGTACGGCGGGCCGAAGCATTGGTGTCAATTTGCTCTACATGCTTTTTTTTAAAGGTCGATGTAGTTGAATGCTCGTATGGTTCGTCGAATAGTTATCCGTTCTTGGCAAAGCCTCTCCGTCAGCGTCATAAAGCAGGACTGTGATGATCCAGATCTTATAGAGAACCTCCTTAGTTGTTAGGGATAAGGCCTTACTGGTAAATTTCTTCTTTTTATTTCGTTCAGTCCGCTGTGATCTGCCAATTATATCAATATCGTCAGCGTAAGTTATTAGTGGGACAGATTTTAAAAGATTGTGCCTCCGGAGTACGCGTTTGAGTTTAGCACAAATTTGTTAAAGGTTTCTGTGGTTCTTTACTTCACAAAAAAATTATTTTTATAAAAGTAAATGATCACTTATACTAGAAATGTTTTCAATTGAAAGATACTGTATATCAAATTGTAAATTTTGATACCAGTAAAAATGAATGAATGAATGAAGAAATTATACGAAAGCACGTCACCTTGTCTAAGTCTTCTGTTGACATCAAAGGTCTCTGGGGGGTTGTTACTGTCCTTGCTAGAGCAGCCAGCGTTCTCCTGACGAGATTGGCAGCCATGACAAAATTAGGCATGACTCTCTATAGTTCGTTTCTGTAA
This sequence comes from Eristalis intricaria, assembly GCA_964034865.1. Lineage (NCBI taxonomy): Eukaryota > Metazoa > Arthropoda > Insecta > Diptera > Syrphidae > Eristalis > Eristalis intricaria. The sequence goes on along the minus strand of OZ035876.1, from coordinate 22,888,973 downwards.
ATGCTGTCACATGCGCCTTTAAGATCAATTCAATTTACAATTCAATTCAATTTCAATTTTATTTGTATAAATTCATTTTGCAATTTTTACATTGTTTATCTGCAAAGCCTGAATGGCTTGTCTGCAGATGACAAGTCACAAAAATGTTGCAAATATATACGTTGAAATTCAAGTAAAACAGTTTTGAATACATTACAATTAACAATTAAGAGTTGTTTCAATTTACAGATATTACGCAAGAATATAATAGATGACGATTTTTGGATTTACAATGACATTTTACATTTTAGTTTTAAGAGTTTGAATATATTTCTTTTGCTTTTTTAACCATGTCCCTTTTTTGTAGGTTGCGAATTTCCCTTGGGAGTTCGTTAAGGATTTGGTTGGAGTTGTGACCTTAAAAGTCCTTCGACCATACTCATTCCAGTACCTCGGAACTTCACATAGCTGCTGCTGTCGTCGTCTGGTGTTCACCATTTGCTGCGTCTGGGTCCTGTACGTGTTGTCGTCACCGAAGTTGGCCAAGATTTCCAGATTGTATATATGGCTGATGTTGAGCAGACGTGTTGGTGGATTTTTGGTTTTTTTTAGAATCCTGCGAAGTGCGAACAATTGATTCAAAATCTACTCGCCACCAACCACACTGATAGGGCAAGGCAGGTTGTTGACGAAGGGTTCCAGGCGTTCACACAATGTGGCAGAAAAGATGTTCGTGTGTCCAATGTTCTGAAGACTGACGCTGCGCAGTTGAGGGGATCTCCTTTCTTCTGGATCGGGCAAGCAATGCAGAGATTCCATTCATTAGACATACACTCATCTGACCAAAATTAGTTGGCGTATGCTAACGGATGGCCAACAGGTCGAGCTAACATAAGTTTGAATGCTCTACTCACTCGGTTTTAGTCAGGTGTATGGCAGTTTTGACTATCATCGTCTATATTGAATGGTCCCATCTGCCTGACAGCGGGTGTTAGTCTTCGTCCACGTTGTACAGCCTACAGAAGAAGTTTTCTTCATATTCTCGGCACCGATTGTGATTCCACCACTAGGTTTCCTTCATCTCTACAGGTCTCCGTACGGGCCTTGGTGGCTCGATACGCTCTTTTAACCTTTGGGTAAAACGTCTGTACATTGTCCTAGAGTATAATCCAAAATATCTCTTATCGCGCGAAATAAGTTCTCGGACAATATCGGGTTAAAAAAATACAGCTTTATTATGGCACTGCTCCCAATAGACTGCCAGAATTTGATAAAGCAATATTTGGTTAGACTTCTCCTCTGCAGAGGTGACTTCATAAACTTTATGTGGAGCGGAAGGCTCCCAGACGCTGAGTCGGCAAGTATGCAGTTCATGCGATCACCTGTGCAATCACATCGATTTATGTGAAATACAATGAACATAAATCCGTTGACACTGCATCCGGCGACGAGGTTGCGGCACAGGTAGAATCTGTGTTTGAGTGGTGAGGTGGGGGCAGGGAAAGATGTAACTCGCGCTTATCATGCTCTTTTTTCTACTTTTGGAGAAGCCGAAGAGAACTCCCGTTTCTTTTTCTCGTAGATCTCACGAGCAGCTCTCGCCCTCCTTTGCACTGTGGCTTTATATGCTAAGGCAGCTTAGGCTGCTTTCACACTCGCTACGATTCGTCGGCGATTCTTTCAAATTCCCTTTTGTGATCTCAAGCTACTTTCACACAGGGAATCTTTCAGTTTCTGCAATTGAGATCTAAATACTGACCTTTTTCTGTTTCCTACCACCTCTCACACATGCGTCATCTCTTTCTCACACATGTACAGCATGCTTCCAATACCCAACATTGAGAATATAAGAATAAAGCAACTCAAAGAAAAAACGAAGAGAGAGAAATGGAAAAATCGCCGACAAAAGTTTCCTGTGTGTAAGGCCACTTTCACACAGAAAAAATTTGTCGGCGATTTTTCCATGTTGTTGGCAAGGGAGGTGAGACGTGCTAGGGGTAGCCCACGTCTGGTGTACTCGGGGTTTGCTTTTGGATTTTCTATTCTCTTTTATCTCTCTCCGTTTTTCCTATGAGTTGTTTTCTTCTGACGCATTTGTGAGAGAGGGTAAGAAAGAGAAAAAGTTCAGAATTGAGATATCATTTGCAGAGACTGAAAGATTCTCTGTGTGAAAGTAGTTCCACAAAAGGGAATTTGAAAAAATCGCCGACGAATTTTAGCGAGTGTGAAAGCTGTCTAAGATGCATTTGATTACCGGCTTTACTTAGATACACGACCATTGTGGTGACCGGGTGAAACCCAGCACATCAGTCGCGGCGAATAAAAACAGCCTCCACCTTAATTGCCCCGTGTACCGAAACGACGAACCGAACTGTATTTTGGCAGATTCACTGCTACGTATGCAAACACTCACAGCAGATATTTTGAACTCCCTTTTGTCGAAAGTGAAGTGTATCCAGAAAGCATTTCAGTCCTAAGATCCATGAGATGAGATATCTGTTGAGTCACGGACATTTTATTTTGCAAAGTTGCATAATGCAAACTTATCAGTGCATGCCCCGAAACATGAAGAAACTTCAAGAATACATCGAATGTGAATTTTCCTCCTGCACCCAAGAACTCTGAGCAGGACCGTCGGTTAAATGGGAGCAGAACTAAGTTCTCTCTAGTGCTCATCGTTGCACAACCTTCTGTATTGTATTTCCTTGCTCTAATAACTGTGGACAGTGTACATATGTACTCCAAAGCCAGTGTGATTTGTTGAATAAAATTGCACCTTCGAATTTGAGAATTTTGCTCCAATACTTACACCCATGCACGTACAGAGTACGTTACGGTTGAACTGGTTAAATGGCAGCGTTGTGTGCCGGACCGACGCACGGCGATGTATGGTCGACCTAAGGGATGGAATGCATCGCAATTTAATAAAATTTATGGCGTCTTAGCAATCTACAACTAATTAGAAGTTTTTAATTGCTGAGGTTTCTGTTTTGACCGGGATATTGTTGTTACAGTGAAACAAGTTTACAGGGTATTACATGACTGCTGAATTTCGAATACTTAGATGGCCGCACATGCCAGCGTGAATGTGGAATTTGAACAACTGATGCTCTCGTGAAAATCAATAATTGAGACTGCTGTGCTGTGTATATCTAAAACGTACCGTTAATTTCGACTGAAAACTTTGATTTAACTACAGGACGAACTTGTAAGACTGTACAACCTTCTTGGCGAGTGAGTCTTTTGTTTCGCTTGGTGAGTATGTGGACTGGTTTTGTCTTATCCGAATTTGATGTAGATGCACCCAGCATTCATGAAAGACTGCTGGGATTTGATAAACAAATCTGGGGGTCTTAGTTCATCCACCGGAGGTTTTGTTTTGTGTCTTTTTAGATTTGTTCTATTGATTGCATGATGATTATTAAAACAATGGAGTTGTGGATTTTTTGGCAAACGTCAAATCTCTTATTCGGTCGGGTCGCGCACTTTTCTATTTATATTCTTTTATATTGTAATGTTTTTTATTACAAAATTTTTATTTTTAATATTTATTTATTTTTTAAAACTGTAATGCTCTTATAAAATATAAAACTAATCAATTTATTGAATCCGGAGCGGGGCTGTCAGAGATCCTGTCGTCGTCGTGTCCACGCCAAAAAGAAAGAGCCGGAAAAAGGCTATTTGACAGCTCGAATGAAGGTGTCTTACTTAACGAAAAATTTATCGGTGTTGGGCTCCGTTCTTGTGGAGTATGTGTTATGGGGACGCCATAATATAATTCACGTAATTATGATACACAGACGTATCGAAGTCACTAAGAGGAGTAGAAGCAGGCACTGTAGGGCCCAGATGTAACTTACACATGTCTCTCTCCAGACAATCAACAATCTTCCAAGCTGAACTCTTCGCCATTAATGAAACAGCGCATTGCATCAGCAATAGATATCTAATGAATTTAAAAATATCGATACTCTCACAGTATCTCAGCTCTCACAATATCTCAGCTTCACAGTCACCTCCAGGGCTGCCCAGGAATGTTATAAAGCACTCAAAACTCTGGCCGAGAAAAAAAGGTTTAAACTAATATGTGCTAGGATATAAAACCACGAGGGCAATGAAAAGACAGACGTCCAAGGACCAACATATTCTATTGGAAAGCTTTCCCTCTTCATGGATTTACCAGCTTTGACTTACAACACTACATTAATAATTGATCAATTAAATGCCGCATCCAATACAGGAACTGTCAAGAAAATAAAAGAAAAAGAATAAGTAAAATAAAATATTAAAGATTTTCGGGATATAACTCGTCTTAAGTCCATCTTTTGCTCGTTAGTCAGTAGCTCAAAGTGAAACTCGTACACCCTCCTCTAAATACGTTATAATGAGTATCAAAGAAGGTACACATGCGATAGACATCCGGTTTTTTTTTAAATAATAAACACAGTAGTTCTTCTTAATAATTAACAAAAAAAAAATTACTTCAAACTTAAGAAACAAGACCACTCTTTGTGGTCAGTACTTAGTTGGCCCTTTATTTCTTCTGACATGTTCCAACCGTTTGGGCATGGATAACACACATTTGATGACAAGCATAATTTGTGCCAATTTTGTCCCACTCTTCTAATAGGTCATTTTCCAGATTTTTTTTATTTAAAATGTCGTGATTTCTCAGCTGCTGCTCTAAATAGGCCTATACATGTTGATGACATTTAGGTCCGGTGATTGTGGTGGAGTTTCCAATACTTTTGGACAGTTTTACAGAAGTCATAAGCGGACATTCAGAGCCTTTTACTTAGGGTCGTTATCCTTATAGAAATGGTAACAGTTTTCTATTCCCAATTTTCGGTTGCTATGCTTCAAATTTCGTTTCAGCATATCCAAATATTTATATTGATCCATTATTTCATCAATAATTTGGAGTCTCCCGGGACCAGCGGCCGACAGGCATCCCTAAACCATTACTCATCCACGACAATGGTTGACAGTGGGTCGCAACTTTTTTTCTTGGAGATCTGTATCGGCCTTTCTCCACAAATATGTTTGCCCATCCGACCTAAATACATTGAATTTACTTTCGTCTGTAAACAACACGTTGTTTCAGAACGAAATGTCCTTATCCCAATAAGATTGGGCAAATTTCTGCCTTTTAGCCCTATTCACTTTGCTAATGGAACGTTTTTTTTCGACCAACCCGACCCTTATACTTATGCTTGCGCAGTACAATTGGAATTGTTTCGGGGATCACCTTTTTGCCCAATAATTTTTCAACTTCAATAGTTAGCTTAGGGGCACTAATTTTCGGATTTTATTTTTTTTGATTTTTTTGTTTTCGAAAACTTGAAGCGTTTTATGAATCAAGTGAACTGTTGAATGACTTCGGTCAACAATTTGCGCAATGTTGCGAACTGATTTTCCATCCTGGAAATGCTTCACTTTCAACTCTCTTATCTCAATCGAAGTATGACCTAGTTGTCCCGCCATTGTTCCGGTTAGGATCAGCTTTCACAAGGAAATGATATGAATTCAAACTCATATTATTGATATAATAGTAATCTCATTTATTTTTTTGGAAAATATTCGGGGAACCATTACTGTTAGAATTTTACTTTGAGATGTCATCTGGTAGTGTTTCATTTCTCTATTTTTTTAAATTTATTTGTACTCACAAATGGTTGTTTATTTTTTGTTAATTATTAAGAAGAAATACTGTGTTTATTATTAAAAATTAAACCGGATGTCTATCGCATGTGATAGATAACGTATTTAGAGGAGGGTGTCCGAGTTTCACTTTGAGCTACTGTAGAATACTCTGCCATAATTTGGGATTCCCCGTATAATACACAAGATCTCAGATTCGAAAGAGAACAAAAGAATTTCACGAGGTATACTTTCTGTAAGTTATATATTTTCGAAGAACTTCCTAAATATGACGACAGATGTAAAACAATAGGATTGCAAACCTTAAGCTTCCGACGTCAACCATGTTTATCAGCAACATTATTAATTAAGGCGTAATTTCACCAGATTTACTTCTTATCATGAATATATAAGCTCCCCAATGATCTCTTCGGGTGAGAAATTTACTCTACGATAAGAGGCATGCAACCAACCATGGTTGTAATGAACCTATTACAGGGTGTATAAGAACTTTTAATGAACTTTGCAACGAAATCGATTTTAGCTTGTCTCGATTGGAGTTTATTATTACATCATTATTACAATATTAATTAAAGAATAATTAATACAATATTCTTATATAATAAAAATCTATAATAATTAATACAATATTCTTTAATTAATATTGTTTACTTGATGTTATCTATAAAATGAAAAATCGGTAGATGATCCTAATTCGCGCAGCAAACATCTGTTGTGTAAGCGCTACCGAGGGCATACACTAAGAGAACGCAGTGTTTTGTGTTTGCCCTGTGATGGTAAAAAAATAAAAATAGTCTAAATACTCTATTCCATCAATTACGCATTTGCCCAACCCCACCTAAATACAAATAAGCCTAAGATAAATACACATTCCTTAGTTTATTTCTTTCAATTTTGTCGAAACATTCAAATCGTTGTCATCAGTCAAATCCCCTCCTCCGCAGCCATTACGAATTGATGACCACTTGGCATGTCCCACACACTCACTCTCGCATACGCCTCCCCTTTCATTTGAAAGAAATGTCGTGGGAATTAACCACAAAATTGACTCCATCTGCAAGCCATTCAATTGCAACCGAAACACAAAGAAAACATTTATTTACATTATGTTGGACACCTCATCCATGAATATTCGAAACCCGATTCCGTTTAAATCAATCAGTGTGCCGCTCCCAGCTCCCCCATTCGTTGGCTTTGCCTATTCCAAGGCCATTAATAATTCACTGCTCCTGACCGAGGAACGTCCAAAAAAGGGGTAATGGCACATTCCAGGCATTCGCAAAAGCAAAATCCTGTTTGGATTCGCAAACAGCATGTGGTACCAGTTCGAGTGGAGTGCGACTGTGGACACACAAGCCATCCTTGCTTTATGTTGGACTATTTGCGACCTTTGCCATGATCTACATGCCAATTTGTCAACCATTTACCAGCTGTGGTTATTTGTCACTTAGATTACGGCGAATACAAATTGTTGACCATCAATTCACCGACAGCACAGAGGGTCGTGGGGCAGCGTGTCCAGTGAATCGCTGGGGTGGAGTGGTGATTGAATGGACCAGTGTATGATTGGAATTCATAAATTTGCATTGGCATATCAGTGTCATTAAGCGAGTGGAGTTAATAATGACTCTTGTGGCTTGTGACATTAATTGATGGGGAAAATATGATTTATTAACTTTTGCTTGAATAAACTGGATTGCATTTTCAGCGGTGGCATAATGGGAGCTGTTGAAAAGCGGGTTTTCGTTTCATTTCGCTTTGCGTTTGAGGCAATCACTGGCAAATTGAAATGTCTTAATCTGGGATTATCAAGTCTTGCATTTGGCGTGGGTATGACTAAAGCCGTCCGGCAACAAATTCATGTGTCATTAAACGAACGTTCACTATGCACCGGTTACTGGAAATTATTTGAGACCGACCGCAAACAAAAATGCATTGAGATTAACTGACCAATGTTCAGTCTCGTGTATTTAAACTGTTACCGACACCGCAGGGTGACGGTGCAGTGAGTTGATTTTACCCTCATTCGCATCCGCAGTAATCACCGCAGATATTCATGCGAACGCAGATGTCGTTCAGATCGTGAAAATAAGAAGAAAAAAAAAGGAGTGATGACATGACGATGCCACGATTTCGATGCAATTCGATTGGCTGTCATGACCCTGAAATCTGAGTTTGCAAACAGTTTTCTGCTTTGAGATGAAATCGAAGAAACACTAGAAATTTGTAGCTTTGGAATTTGATTGAAAAAGATATTCTGTTTAATCGCAATAAAAATAGGCCAATATAAGCGAAACTACACTTAAATGATGGAGGGTTCATAAAGATGAACTGAAACAATATCAAGTAGATTTCTGTCGCCACCACCAGCTAGTGTTCCCAGTGGACACTGGTTAAGGTACGCGGGGAATTTGCAAAACCTCTGCAACGCTTTAATTACTAGGTAATTCACTACTTAATCTATATCCACAGCTTATAGTCTATAGTCTATTGTTGATATATTTATAAAAAAGTTTGGTATATGTTTGTTCGTTTATATCTCCAGTTTGGCAACACCGATTTCATTCATCTTCTCTTCATTTTCTAATATTTTGTAGCAGGTTCGTACTGAAAGGAAACTTAAGAAAATTGATTAGGAAATTTAATAATTTCAAAAAACCACTATTTCAAGTTTATGGTATCATTGATGATGTAAATTTATTAGAAGGCTGTTTTTTGAAATAAAAAAATTTTGTACACTGTAGTATAGAAAGTAAAGAGGTTAAATACCTGTCAGCAACGATATACCAGAAAAAACCATGTCATCGAGCAAAGCGCCATCTGACTGTTGATAACCAAACAACTTACTATACAAGAGGAAGAACTGGACGATCCTCTGATCTCAAATCACTTTTTCGGTAACCTTAGTCCCATCGTACACTTATGCGATATTTTGGGTAGATGACTGAAAACATAAAAATAAGTCTTGGAAGCCATGGTTACTCTGGGTGAAAAATGGCCTAAGCTAACTATTGGAAATATTAACTACTTCTAAATTCCATTCATATCCGATTGCAAACTGCTATCAAGCAAAACGAAAAACAATCTCAATTTGTTTAATATAGTGAGTGTGTTCAGTTTTTGTCCATTAGAAATTGGAGTTGCTTATGTACTGTTATTTTTATTTTTTTCGAATTAGATTGTAAAATTCCTCTACATTGGGCTTAATTTAAGCAAATAATGAACAAAAACTTTTTGGAATTTGTTGGGCCATTTGGTTCGTTTTAACGTTTTAAGCCAATTAATCCATACGCCGAATACTTTTGTTTATCAGTGTATATAAAAATGCATCCCTGTTTCCTTTGTTACGCGATAACTTGAGAACGTTTTTATCGATTTCACAATACGATCATTACAAAGTTTTCAGATTGTTGGCAAATTGATTACATACAAATAAATTGGAAATGCTTCGACCGGAAGAACACAAAAATATTGCGATGAACACAACACAAAAAGTTGATTCAGCGGACTTAGATCTGCACCTTCAGATGCGGTTGACGTCGACGTTCACGGCCTTGTAGTACGACTGGGTGTCGCTTACGCCGCTCTTCGCCAACTCTCTCACTCTTCACCCGCTCATATCAACGACCACCCGGATATTTTAGATGAATTTGATATCATGTTACATATCTAGACAGCGCTCCATACGATTTCATACAAATTGTGCGAAAATAAAACCAGATTTGGTAAATGTTGTTTTCTGTAAAGAACTCGGCCTTCGTCTCCCTCAAAATTCTTGCACTTCTGAGACTTGCAGAGTTTTTCAGGAGAAAATCATATCGATTTGCGAACGACTGTCATTTAGATAAGGTGAGGTTAAAGTAGCTGGCGGCAGAAAGCAGTCGTCGTTTCAGTCAGTCAGTCAGTCAGTTCGCTGAATCAATTATTTATTTATATAGTAGGGCCCTAGGTGTGAAGTAGGCACAATGACTAGCCAGAGGGCAGCACTAGCAGAGAAGTTGCTTTTGGTCTTCTCTTTCTCTTCATCCACACAGTAATAGCAGAAATCATAACCCGGGACATCCGTCTCGTCCCGCGGGGTTATATGCACGATGAACAATGCCCTGCCGAAGAGGGCCTAAATGCAATGGTTATATACTCTCTTTGAGCAAACAGAGTAACCGTTTAAGATTGAGTGTTTGAATGGATAACAAATTAGCGCTCACTATTAGAGTATTCAAGAACATTCGGCTGCCTCACTAGCGAAGTCACAGTAATCAGTCTCAACTCAAACTTGTCTCAAGCTATCGTTCATTTGTAGAGTAGGTGACTGAGAAGGCAAACATTCGAATGTGGCAAGTCACAGAGATATTCAAAACTAGACTCTTTCTAGATGAAAGAACAAAGTCGCAGAAACAAGAGAAATGTGAGTAAGAGAAAATCCTATGCTTATTTAGGCATATCACCTGATTCCCCTTTCCTCTCACTATTGCCTCATCATGTAGAAAGGGCCCACCTAGACAGGGCATGAGATAGCAAGGCACACAACAAATGCTCCCCACTCCGCTGAACAGTGGAGTAGTGTGTCCACTCAATGGGGATATCCCACGTCACGAGCCAAGAAGAAGACTGACCGAACTTACTAATCCATGAAAGCTGGCAAGTATTACAGGCCAAGCTTCGAATATGCTGCTGGCCAGACTGGACTCCCATCCCCCGAATCCCACGCTGGATTCTGTGTTCAAGCGTAGATACAAGCCTCTTTCGTAATTCACGGCTAACACTTCTTCGACACTTCTTTCGACTGACGAGGGGGCAGGGACGTAGGTCCGTCGCCACACGTCATAAGTCCATAATGTCCCACCTAAGTGAGTCATACATAAGTGCATAAATCGTTTGTGGACTTATGACGTCCATAAAGTTCAACTATAAACTTATATCCCTGCACCACTGATACCACTAAAACTAATTCAAAGTATAAATGTATCGCCGTTTTGTCTTAAGACAGCAGCTTTTCTTCATAAGTCAGCGAATAAAAGCACGCAAAATACTAGTGATTGCTGCAGAAGCTAGACCCAGGTTCACCTCTGACGAAGCGCCACTCATACTATCAGTCTTATACTAGACACAAAGTTAAGCTGGAAGTTAAGTATCCAGGAACGTATCCATGCATTAGCGGAGCGTTAAAGATTACCTCCTCCGAAGCACTAAACATACTCCTTAACCTGCCACCGATAGAACTAACTAGCAGACAGGCATATTAATATCGTTAAACAGCTGGATAGAACTTCGATCTTGACATTCAACGATCCTACGGAGGTATGCCTCTAAACACATAGATACAGACTTCACCAAACCTTAACTTCTTTTAGAGAAAAACTTCTCAACCAGCATACTACCCAAATCTTACCAAGGATCTGAACATCCAGCTATTTTTCCGACTAACTAAAACCATAAAAAAAAATACAAACGAATATCAACCACCGATATCGTCATCTGTTCCGACAGCCAGGCAGCGATCAAATCTCTGAGCTCAGTCACTTTTAACGCCAAAACTTCCCTTAATTGCCGCCTGTCTCTTAACGAGTTGGTGGGTACAGACAAGGGTACACAGTCCGTACTCTTTCCAGGTGGCGATCCACCCTCCATGCCTGTCACTCTTAAAACTTGCTTGAAACGTTTGCTCATATAATTCGTAGATGGTCAAGGCACAGGAACCCTCATACTAAACAACTCTGGCCTACGCTCGACCCTGAGCGATAGCTTAGTCTGAATAGATTAAGGAGGCCGAATCTAAGAATCTTAGAAAACTCATTGGCTATATAAGAAGACATTGCGCAGTGGGAACTCACGCCACTAGACTGGGCATCCCCTACAACGATTTCTGCAGAAGCAGCCGATACGACGATTCGGAAGGAAACCATTGCACTCTCTCATCTCGTGGACTTAGATTTCTTGGAACACATTATTTTGATATCCTGGCTGAACTAAGTAGCATCAGAGTAGGCCATCTTCTTTGCTTTATCAGAAGCACTAAATGGCTTGCGGAATAGGTACTCATAGATCCGCGTGGCAGCAGAGTGGGCCTATTCTGGCCTTAGTGTGGCTGTTGTCTTTCCGTACAGCAGTTCGACCTACCAACCTTACCTACATACCGACTTACTTCGTTTCATCCTCACCCTCGGTTGCTTACCCACCAGTGGTTAATGGGTCAGACAAAATTCAATCATGTGGCTGTAATAGGAACCAGTCGGATTTAAGTGCATTCCATTAAACACTCCAACCTACCTACTTAAATTCACAGTCATATTCTAGCAGGATTGTAAATTACTATCAAGCAACGACGACACTTACAGAATCGAGTGCCACAGCGAACCATTAAATCACAACAGGTCTGTCAGTGAATGAAGGCAAATCAAAGTTCATCTATACATATGTATACGCTTTTATTAGCCATAAAGGAACTACAACCGCCAACGTCTTAGTCAGAGAGCTGTAATAAACAGAAAAAACTTCGTTTTGGTTTACTCGAATCGATTTGGCAGAGCAATGAACTCGAGAGAACTTTGAAACCAGAATCGAAGGTGTGTGCATCATCACTGCAATTGCAGAACCCTTCTTCCAGTTATCTTGCAATAACCTGATCGAAGCCAGGAATTTGTCTCTGTCATATTCTTGTTAAGTATACACTCGTCATGGACCATCTAAGCAAGAGTCTGTGATGAAAAGATAAGGACATCGATCGGGAATAACTAAGAAAAGATGAGAGGATATAGAGAGGCTCAACCTCGTTTCACAAGTCTCTTTTAAGGCGACAGATGATAAATTAGCAGTTCCGTTAATCTTCTACATTGCTCTGACAACCACGGATCAACGCGACTCCACCACAGCCGAGACGTAGCACTGATAACTGAGCAGCTTCTAAGATTCAGCAGATCGGTATTTATCCGCGATGTTAAAGATGTGATTAGGGAACACCAGACTTACTGTTGGTTAAGAGAAAGAGCTCCCTCGTCGATACCTTTTGACCCATAACACCTACTGTCCAGAAATATTTTGCGGTATGGCGCGCAATATATTTGTGGACACCTACTGTCCAGAAATATTTTGCGGTATGGCGCGCAATATATTTCTGGACACCTACTGTCCAGAAATATTTCGCGGTATGGCGCGCAATATATTTCTGGACACCTACTGTCCAGAAATATTTTGCGGTATGGCGCGCAACTGTCCAGAAATATTTTGCGGTATGGCGCGCAACATATTTCTGGACACCTACTGTCCAGAAATATTTTGCGGTATGGCGCGCAATGTATTTCTGGACACCTACTGTCCAGAAATATTTTGCGGCATGGCGCGCAATATATTTCTGGACACCTACTGTCCAGAAATATTTTGCGGTATGGCGCGCAATATATTTCTGGACACCTATTGTCCAGAAATATTTTGCGGTATGGCGCGCAATATATTTCTGGACACCTAGTGTCCACCTACTGTCCAGAAATATTTTGCGGTATGGCGCGCAATATATTTCTGGACACCTACTGTCCAGAAATATTTTGCGGTATGGAGCGCAACATATTTCTGGACACCTACTGTCCAGAAATATTTTGCGGTATGACGCGCAATATATTTCTGGACACCTACTGACACCTAGTGTCCAGAAATATTTTGCGGTATGGTGCGCAATATATTTCTGGACACCTACTGTCCAGAAGTATTTTGCGGTATGGCGCGCAATATATTTCTGGACACCTACTGTCCAGAAATATTTTGCGGTATGGCGCGCAATATATTTCTGGACACCTACTGTCCAGAAATATGACGCGCAATATATTTCTGGACACCTACTGACACCTAGTGTCCAGAAATATTTTGCGGTATGGTGCGCAATATATTTCTGGACACCTACTGTCCAGAAGTATTTTGCGGTATGGCGCGCAATATATTTCTGGACACCTACTGTCTAGAAATATTTTGCGGTATGGAGCGCAATATATTTCTGGACACCTACTGTCCAGAAATATTTTGCGGTATGACGCGCAATATATTTCTGGACACCTACTGTCCAGAAATATTTTGCGGTATGGAGCGCAATATATTTCTGGACACCTACTGTCCAGAAATATTTTGCGGTATGGCGCGCAATATATTTCTGGACACCTACTGTCCAGAAATATTTTGCGGTATGACGCGCAATATATTTCTGGACACCTACTGACACCTAGTGTCCAGAAATATTTTGCGGTATGGTGCGCAATATATTTCTGGACACCTACTGTCCAGAAATATTTTGCGGTATGGCGCGCAATATATTTCTGGACACCTACTGTCCAGGAATATTTTGCGGTATGACGCGCAATATATTTCTGGACACCTACTGTCCAGAAATATTTTGCGGTATGACGCGCAATATATTTCTGGACACCTACTGACACCTAGTGTCCAGAAATATTTTGCGGTATGGTGCGCAATATATTTCTGGACACCTACTGTCCAGAAATATTTTGCGGTATGGAGCGCAACATATTTCTGGACACCTACTGTCCAGAAATATTTTGCGGTATGACGCGCAATATATTTCTGGACACCTACTGACACCTAGTGTCCAGAAATATTTTGCGGTATGGTGCGCAATATATTTCTGGACACCTACTGTCCAGAAATATTTTGCGGTATGGCGCGCAATATATTTCTGGACACCTACTGTCCAGAAATATTTTGCGGTATGACGCGCAATATATTTCTGGACACCTACTGACACCTAGTGTCCAGAAATATTTTGCGGTATGGTGCGCAATATATTTCTGGACACCTACTGTCCAGAAATATTTTGCGGTATGGCGCGCAATATATTTCTGGACACCTACTGACACCTACTGTCCAGAAATATTTTGCGGTATGGTGCGCAATAAAATAGAAAATATTTTGCGGTATGGCGCGCAATATATTTCTGGACACCTACTGTCCAGGAATATTTTGCGGTATGGCGCGCAATATATTTCTGGACACCTACTGTCCAGAAATATTTTGCGGTATGACGCGCAATATATTTCTGGACACCTACTGACACCTAGTGTCCAGAAATATTTTGCGGTATGGTGCGCAATATATTTCTGGACACCTACTGTCCAGAAATATTTTGCGGTATGGCGCGCAATATATTTCTGGACACCTACTGACACCTACTGTCCAGAAATATTTTGCGGTATGACGCGCAATATTTTTCTGGACACGCGCAATATTTTTACTGTCCAGAAATATTTGGCGGTATGGCGCGCAATATATTTCTGGACACCTACTGTCCAGAAATATTTTGCGGTATGGCGCGCAATATATTTGTGGACACCTACTGTCCAGAAATATTTTGCGGTATGGCGCGCAATATATTTCTGGACACCTACTGTCCAGAAATATTTTGCGGTATGGCGCGCAATATATTTCTGGACACCTACTGTCCAGAAATATTTTGCGGTATGGCGCGCAATATATTTCTGGACACCTACTGTCCAGAAATATTTTGCGGTATGGCGCGCAACATATTTCTGGACACCTACTGTCCAGAAATATTTTGCGGTATGGCGCGCAATATATTTCTGGACACCTACTGTCCAGAAATATTTTGCGGTATGGCGCGCAATATATTTCTGGACACCTACTGTCCAGAAATATTTTGCGGTATGGAGCGCAACATATTTCTGGACACCTACTGTCCAGAAATATTTTGCGGTATGACGCGCAATATATTTCTGGACACCTACTGACACCTAGTGTCCAGAAATATTTTGCGGTATGGTGCGCAATATATTTCTGGACACCTACTGTCCAGAAGTATTTTGCAGTATGGCGCGCAATATATTTCTGGACAGCTACTGTCCAGAAATATTTTGCGGTATGGAGCGCAATATATTTCTGGACACCTACTGTCCAGAAATATTTTGCGGTATGACGCGCAATATATTTCTGGACACCTACTGTCCAGAAATATTTTGCGGTATGGAGCGCAATATATTTCTGGACACCTACTGTCCAGAAATATTTTGCGGTATGGCGCGCAATATATTTCTGGACACCTACTGTCCAGAAATATTTTGCGGTATGACGCGCAATATATTTCTGGACACCTACTGACACCTAGTGTCCAGAAATATTTTGCGGTATGGTGCGCAATATATTTCTGGACACCTACTGTCCAGAAATATTTTGCGGTATGGCGCGCAATATATTTCTGGACACCTACTGTCCAGGAATATTTTGCGGTATGACGCGCAATATATTTCTGGACACCTACTGTCCAGAAATATTTTGCGGTATGACGCGCAATATATTTCTGGACACCTACTGACACCTAGTGTCCAGAAATATTTTGCGGTATGGTGCGCAATATATTTCTGGACACCTACTGTCCAGAAATATTTTGCGGTATGGAGCGCAACATATTTCTGGACACCTACTGTCCAGAAATATTTTGCGGTATGACGCGCAATATATTTCTGGACACCTACTGACACCTAGTGTCCAGAAATATTTTGCGGTATGGTGCGCAATATATTTCTGGACACCTACTGTCCAGAAATATTTTGCGGTATGGCGCGCAATATATTTCTGGACACCTACTGACACCTACTGTCCAGAAATATTTTGCGGTATGGTGCGCAATAAAATAGAAAATATTTTGCGGTATGGCGCGCAATATATTTCTGGACACCTACTGTCCAGGAATATTTTGCGGTATGGCGCGCAATATATTTCTGGACACCTACTGTCCAGAAATATTTTGCGGTATGGCGCGCAATATATTTCTGGACACCTAGTGTCCAGAAATATTTTGCGGTATGACGCGCAATATTTTTCTGGACACCTAGTGTCCACCTAGTGTCCAGAAATATTTTGCGGTATGGCGCGCAATATATTTCTGGACACCTAGTGTCCACCTACTGTCCAGAAATATTTTGCGGTATGGCGCGCAATATATTTGAGGACACCTACTGTCCAGAAATATTTTGCGGTATGGCGCGCAATATATTTCTGGACACCTACTGTCCAGAAATATTTTGCGGTATGACGCGCAATATTTTTCTGGACACCTAGTGTCCACCTAGTGTCCAGAAATATTTTGCGGTATGGCGCGCAATATATTTCTGAACACCTACTGTCCAGAAATATTTTGCGGTATGGCGCGCAATATATTTCTGGACACCTACTGTCGACACCATGACGCGCAATATTTTTCTGGACACCTAGTGTCCACCTAGTGTCCAGAAATATTTTGCGGTATGGCGCGCAATATATTTCTGGACACCTAGTGTCCACCTACTGTCCACAAATATTTTGCGGTATGGCGCGCATTATATTTGAGGACACCTACTGTCCAGATATATATTTTTCTGGACACCTAGTGTCCACCTAGTGTCCAGAAATATTTTGCGGTATGGTGCGCAATATATTTCTGAACACCAACTGTCCAGAAATATTTTGCGGTAAGGCGCGCAATATATTTCTGGACACCTACTGTCCAGGAATATTTTGCGGTATGGCGCGCAATATATTTCTGGACACCTACTGTCCAGAAATATTTTGCGGTATGGAGCGCAATATATTTCTGGACACCTACTGTCCAGAAATATTTTGCGGTATGGAGCGCAATATATTTCTGGACACCTACTGTCCAGAAATATTTTGCGGTATGGCGCGCAATATATTTCTGGACACCTACTGTCCAGGAATATCTTGCGGTATGGCGCGCAATATATTTCTGGACACCTACTGTCCAGGAATATTTTGCGGTATGGAGCGCAATATATTTCTGGACACCTACTGTCCAGGAATATTTTGCGGTATGGAGCGCAATATATTTCTGGACACCTAGTGACACCTAGTGACACCTAGTGTCCAGAAATATTTTGCGGTAAGGCGCGCAATATATTTCTGAACACCTACTGTCCAGAAATGTGTGTCCAGAAATATTTTGCGGTATGGCGCGCAATATATTTCTGGACACCTAGTGTCCACCTACTGTCCAGAAATATTTTGCGGTATGGCGCGCAATATATTTGAGGACACCTACTGTCCAGATATATATTTTTCTGGACACCTAGTGTCCACCTAGTGTCCAGAAATATTTTGCGGTATGGCGCGCAATATATTTCTGAACACCTACTGTCCAGAAATATTTTGCGGTATGGCGCGCAATATATTTCTGGACACCTACTGTCCAGAAATATTTTGCGGCATGGCGCGCAATATATTTCTGGACACCTACTGTCCAGAAATATTTTGCGGTATGGCGCGCAATATATTTCTGGACACCTACTGTCCAGAAATATTTTGCGGTATGACGCGCAATATTTTTCTGGACACCTAGTGTCCACCTAGTGTCCAGAAATATTTTGCGGTATGGCGCGCAATATATTTCTGGACACCTACTGTCCAGAAATATTTTGCGTTATGGCGCGCAATATATTTCTGGACACCTACTGTCCAGGAATATTTTGCGGTATGGCGCGCAATATATTTGAGGACACCTACTATCCAGATATATATTTTTCTGGACACCTAATGTCCACCTAGTGTCCAGAAATATTTTGCGGTAAGGCGCGCAATATATTTCTGGACACCTACTGTCCAGGAATATTTTGCGGTATGGCGCGCAATATATTTCTGGACACCTACTGTCCAGAAATATTTTGCGGTATGGAGCGCAATATATTTCTGGACACCTACTGTCCAGGAATATCTTGCGGTATGGAGCGCAATATATTTCTGGACACCTACTGTCCAGAAATATTTTGCGGTATGACGCGCAATATTTTTCTGGACACCTAGTGTCCACCTAGTGTCCAGAAATATTTTGCGGTATGGCGCGCAATATATTTCTGAACACCTACTGTCCAGAAATATTTTGCGGTATGGCGCGCAATATATTTCTGGACACCTACTGTCGACACCATGACGCGCAATATTTTTCTGGACACCTAGTGTCCACCTAGTGTCCAGAAATATTTTGCGGTATGGCGCGCAATATATTTCTGGACACCTAGTGTCCACCTACTGTCCACAAATATTTTGCGGTATGGCGCGCATTATATTTGAGGACACCTACTGTCCAGATATATATTTTTCTGGACACCTAGTGTCCACCTAGTGTCCAGAAATATTTTGCGGTATGGCGCGCAATATATTTCTGGACACCTACTGTCCAGGAATATTTTGCGGTATGACGCGCAATATATTTCTGGACACCTACTGTCCAGAAATATTTTGCGGTATGACGCGCAATATATTTCTGGACACCTACTGACACCTAGTGTCCAGAAATATTTTGCGGTATGGTGCGCAATACATTTCTGGACACCTACTGTCCAGAAATATTTTGCGGTATGGAGCGCAACATATTTCTGGACACCTACTGTCCAGAAATATTTTGCGGTATGACGCGCAATATATTTCTGGACACCTACTGACACCTAGTGTCCAGAAATATTTTGCGGTATGGTGCGCAATATATTTCTGGACACCTACTGTCCAGAAATATTTTGCGGTATGGCGCGCAATATATTTCTGGACACCTACTGACACCTACTGTCCAGAAATATTTTGCGGTATGGTGCGCAATATATTTCTGGACACCTACTGTCCAGAAATATTTTGCGGTATGGCGCGCAATATATTTCTGGACACCTAGTGTCCAGAAATATTTTGCGGTATGACGCGCAATATTTTTCTGGACACCTAGTGTCCACCTAGTGTCCAGAAATATTTTGCGGTATGGCGCGCAATATATTTCTGGACACCTACTGTCCAGGAATATTTTGCGGTATGGCGCGCAATATATTTCTGGACACCTACTGTCCAGAAATATTTTGCGGTATGGCGCGCAATATATTTCTGGACACCTAGTGTCCAGAAATATTTTGCGGTATGACGCGCAATATTTTTCTGGACACCTAGTGTCCACCTAGTGTCCAGAAATATTTTGCGGTATGGCGCGCAATATATTTCTGGACACCTAGTGTCCACCTACTGTCCAGAAATATTTTGCGGTATGGCGCGCAATATATTTGAGGACACCTACTGTCCAGAAATATTTTGCGGTATGGCGCGCAATATATTTCTGGACACCTACTGTCCAGAAATATTTTGCGGTATGACGCGCAATATTTTTCTGGACACCTAGTGTCCACCTAGTGTCCAGAAATATTTTGCGGTATGGCGCGCAATATATTTCTGAACACCTACTGTCCAGAAATATTTTGCGGTATGGCGCGCAATATATTTCTGGACACCTACTGTCGACACCATGACGCGCAATATTTTTCTGGACACCTAGTGTCCACCTAGTGTCCAGAAATATTTTGCGGTATGGCGCGCAATATATTTCTGGACACCTACTGTCCAGGAATATTTTGCGGTATGGAGCGCAATATATTTCTGGACACCTACTGTCCAGAAATATTTTGCGGTATGGAGCGCAATATATTTCTGGACACCTACTGTCCAGAAATATTTTGCGGTATGGCGCGCAATATATTTCTGGACACCTACTGTCCAGGAATATTTTGCGGTATGGCGCGCAATATATTTCTGGACACCTACTGTCCAGAAATATTTTGCGGTATGGAGCGCAATATATTTCTGGACACCTACTGTCCAGAAATATTTTGCGGTATGGAGCGCAATATATTTCTGGACACCTACTGTCCAGAAATATTTTGCGGTATGGCGCGCAATATATTTCTGGACACCTACTGTCCAGGAATATCTTGCGGTATGGCGCGCAATATATTTCTGGACACCTACTGTCCAGGAATATTTTGCGGTATGGAGCGCAATATATTTCTGGACACCTACTGTCCAGGAATATTTTGCGGTATGGAGCGCAATATATTTCTGGACACCTAGTGACACCTAGTGACACCTAGTGTCCAGAAATATTTTGCGGTATGGTGCGCAATATATTTCTGAACACCAACTGTCCAGAAATATTTTGCGGTAAGGCGCGCAATATATTTCTGGACACCTACTGTCCAGGAATATTTTGCGGTATGGCGCGCAATATATTTCTGGACACCTACTGTCCAGAAATATTTTGCGGTATGGAGCGCAATATATTTCTGGACACCTACTGTCCAGAAATATTTTGCGGTATGGCGCGCATTATATTTGAGGACACCTACTGTCCAGATATATATTTTTCTGGACACCTAGTGTCCACCTAGTGTCCAGAAATATTTTGCGGTATGGTGCGCAATATATTTCTGAACACCAACTGTCCAGAAATATTTTGCGGTAAGGCGCGCAATATATTTCTGGACACCTACTGTCCAGGAATATTTTGCGGTATGGCGCGCAATATATTTCTGGACACCTACTGTCCAGAAATATTTTGCGGTATGGAGCGCAATATATTTCTGGACACCTACTGTCCAGAAATATTTTGCGGTATGGAGCGCAATATATTTCTGGACACCTACTGTCCAGAAATATTTTGCGGTATGGCGCGCAATATATTTCTGGACACCTACTGTCCAGGAATATCTTGCGGTATGGCGCGCAATATATTTCTGGACACCTACTGTCCAGGAATATTTTGCGGTATGGAGCGCAATATATTTCTGGACACCTACTGTCCAGGAATATTTTGCGGTATGGAGCGCAATATATTTCTGGACACCTAGTGACACCTAGTGACACCTAGTGTCCAGAAATATTTTGCGGTAAGGCGCGCAATATATTTCTGAACACCTACTGTCCAGAAATGTGTGTCCAGAAATATTTTGCGGTATGGAGCGCAATATATTTCTGGACACCTAGTGTCCACCTACTGTCCAGAAATATTTTGCGGTATGGCGCGCAATATATTTGAGGACACCTACTGTCCAGATATATATTTTTCTGGACACCTAGTGTCCACCTAGTGTCCAGAAATATTTTGCGGTATGGCGCGCAATATATTTCTGAACACCTACTGTCCAGAAATATTTTGCGGTATGGCGCGCAATATATTTCTGGACACCTACTGTCCAGAAATATTTTGCGGCATGGCGCGCAATATATTTCTGGACACCTACTGTCCAGAAATATTTTGCGGTATGGCGCGCAATATATTTCTGGACACCTACTGTCCAGAAATATTTTGCGGTATGGCGCGCAATATATTTCTGGACACCTAGTGTCCAGAAATATTTTGCGGTATGGCGCGCAATGTATTTCTGGACACCTACTGTCCAGAAATATTTTGCGGTATGACGCGCAATATTTTTCTGGACACCTAGTGTCCACCTAGTGTCCAGAAATATTTTGCGGTATGGCGCGCAATATATTTCTGGACACCTACTGTCCAGAAATATTTTGCGTTATGGCGCGCAATATATTTCTGGACACCTACTGTCCAGGAATATTTTGCGGTATGGCGCGCAATATATTTGAGGACACCTACTATCCAGATATATATTTTTCTGGACACCTAATGTCCACCTAGTGTCCAGAAATATTTTGCGGTAAGGCGCGCAATATATTTCTGGACACCTACTGTCCAGGAATATTTTGCGGTATGGCGCGCAATATATTTCTGGACACCTACTGTCCAGAAATATTTTGCGGTATGGAGCGCAATATATTTCTGGACACCTACTGTCCAGGAATATCTTGCGGTATGGAGCGCAATATATTTCTGGACACCTAGTGACACCTAGTGACACCTAGTGTCCAGAAATATTTTGCGGTAAGGCGCGCAATATATTTCTGGACACCTACTGTCCAGGAATATTTTGCGGTATGGCGCGCAATATATTTCTGGACACCTACTGTCCAGAAATATTTTGCGGTATGGAGCGCAATATATTTCTGGACACCTACTGTCCAGAAATATTTTGCGGTATGGAGCGCAATATATTTCTGGACACCTACTGTCCAGAAATATTTTGCGGTATGGCGCGCAATATATTTCTGGACACATACTGTCCAGAAATATTTTGCGGTATGGAGCGCAATATATTTCTGGACACCTACTGTCCGGAAATATTTTGCGGTATGGAGCGCAATATATTTCTGGACACCTAGTGTCCTGGACACCTAGTGTCCAGAAATATTTTGCGGTAAGGCGCGCAATATATTTCTGGACACCTACTGTCCAGCAATATTTTGCGGTATGGCGCGCAATATATTTCTGGACACCTACTGTCCAGAAATATTTTGCGGTATGGAGCGCAATATATTTCTGGACACCTACTGTCCAGAAATATTTTGCGGTATGGAGCGCAATATATTTCTGGACACCTACTGTCCAGAAATATTTTGCGGTATGGCGCGCAATATATTTCTGGACACCTACTGTCCAGAAATATTTTGCGGTATGGAGCGCAATATATTTCTGGACACCTACTGTCCAGAAATATTTTGCGGTATGGAGCGCAATATATTTCTGGACACCTACTGTCCAGAAATATTTTGCGGTATGGCGCGCAATATATTTCTGGACACCTACTGTCCAGGAATATTTTGCGGTATGGCGCGCAATATATTTCTGGACACCTACTGTCCAGAAATATTTTGCGGTATGGAGCGCAATATATTTCTGGACACCTACTGTCCAGAAATATTTTGCGGTATGGAGCGCAATATATTTCTGGACACCTAGTGTCCTGGACACCTAGTGTCCAGAAATATTTTGCGGTAAGGCGCGCAATATATTTCTGGACACCTACTGTCCAGAAATATTTTGCGGTATGACGCGCAATATTTTTCTGGACACCTAGTGTCCACCTAGTGTCCAGAAATATTTTGCGGTATGGCGCGCAATATATTTCTGGACACCTAGTGTCCACCTACTGTCCAGAAATATTTTGCGGTATGGCGCGCAATATATTTCTGGACACCTACTGTCCAGGAATATCTTGCGGTATGGCGCGCAATATATTTCTGGACACCTACTGTCCAGGAATATTTTGCGGTATGGAGCGCAATATATTTCTGGACACCTACTGTCCAGGAATATTTTGCGGTATGGAGCGCAATATATTTCTGGACACCTAGTGACACCTAGTGACACCTAGTGTCCAGAAATATTTTGCGGTAAGGCGCGCAATATATTTCTGAACACCTACTGTCCAGAAATGTGTGTCCAGAAATATTTTGCGGTATGGCGCGCAATATATTTCTGGACACCTAGTGTCCACCTACTGTCCAGAAATATTTTGCGGTATGGCGCGCAATATATTTGAGGACACCTACTGTCCAGATATATATTTTTCTGGACACCTAGTGTCCACCTAGTGTCCAGAAATATTTTGCGGTATGGCGCGCAATATATTTCTGAACACCTACTGTCCAGAAATATTTTGCGGTATGGCGCGCAATATATTTCTGGACACCTACTGTCCAGAAATATTTTGCGGCATGGCGCGCAATATATTTCTGGACACCTACTGTCCAGAAATATTTTGCGGTATGGCGCGCAATATATTTCTGGACACCTACTGTCCAGAAATATTTTGCGGTATGGCGCGCAATATATTTCTGGACACCTAGTGTCCAGAAATATTTTGCGGTATGGCGCGCAATGTATTTCTGGACACCTACTGTCCAGAAATATTTTGCGGTATGACGCGCAATATTTTTCTGGACACCTAGTGTCCACCTAGTGTCCAGAAATATTTTGCGGTATGGCGCGCAATATATTTCTGGACACCTACTGTCCAGAAATATTTTGCGTTATGGCGCGCAATATATTTCTGGACACCTACTGTCCAGGAATATTTTGCGGTATGGCGCGCAATATATTTGAGGACACCTACTATCCAGATATATATTTTTCTGGACACCTAGTGTCCACCTAGTGTCCAGAAATATTTTGCGGTATGGAGCGCAATATATTTCTGGACACCTACTGTCCAGAAATATTTTGCGGTATGGAGCGCAATATATTTCTGGACACCTACTGTCCAGAAATATTTTGCGGTATGGCGCGCAATATATTTCTGGACACCTACTGTCCAGGAATATCTTGCGGTATGGAGCGCAATATATTTCTGGACACCTAGTGACACCTAGTGTCCAGAAATATTTTGCGGTAAGGCGCGCAATATATTTCTGGACACCTACTGTCCAGGAATATTTTGCGGTATGGCGCGCAATATATTTCTGGACACCTACTGTCCAGAAATATTTTGCGGTATGGAGCGCAATATATTTCTGGACACCTACTGTCCAGAAATATTTTGCGGTATGGAGCGCAATATATTTCTGGACACCTACTGTCCAGAAATATTTTGCGGTATGGAGCGCAATATATTTCTGGACACCTACTGTCCAGAAATATTTTGCGGTATGGCGCGCAATATATTTCTGGACACCTACTGTCCAGAAATATTTTGCGGTATGGAGCGCAATATATTTCTGGACACCTACTGTCCGGAAATATTTTGCGGTATGGAGCGCAATATATTTCTGGACACCTAGTGTCCTGGACACCTAGTGTCCAGAAATATTTTGCGGTAAGGCGCGCAATATATTTCTGGACACCTACTGTCCAGGAATATTTTGCGGTATGGCGCGCAATATATTTCTGGACACCTACTGTCCAGAAATATTTTGCGGTATGGAGCGCAATATATTTCTGGACACCTACTGTCCAGAAATATTTTGCGGTATGGAGCGCAATATATTTCTGGACACCTACTGTCCAGAAATATTTTGCGGTATGGCGCGCAATATATTTCTGGACACCTACTGTCCAGAAATATTTTGCGGTATGGAGCGCAATATATTTCTGGACACCTACTGTCCAGAAATATTTTGCGGTATGGAGCGCAATATATTTCTGGACACCTACTGTCCAGAAATATTTTGCGGTATGGCGCGCAATATATTTCTGGACACCTACTGTCCAGGAATATTTTGCGGTATGGCGCGCAATATATTTCTGGACACCTACTGTCCAGAAATATTTTGCGGTATGGAGCGCAATATATTTCTGGACACCTACTGTCCAGAAATATTTTGCGGTATGGAGCGCAATATATTTCTGGACACCTAGTGTCCTGGACACCTAGTGTCCAGAAATATTTTGCGGTAAGGCGCGCAATATATTTCTGGACACCTACTGTCCAGAAATATTTTGCGGTATGACGCGCAATATTTTTCTGGACACCTAGTGTCCACCTAGTGTCCAGAAATATTTTGCGGTATGGCGCGCAATATATTTCTGGACACCTAGTGTCCACCTACTGTCCAGAAATATTTTGCGGTATGGAGCGCAATATATTTCTGGACACCTACTGTCCAGAAATATTTTGCGGTATGGAGCGCAATATATTTCTGGACACCTACTGTCCAGAAATATTTTGCGGTATGGCGCGCAATATATTTCTGGACACCTACTGTCCAGGAATATTTTGCGGTATGGCGCGCAATATATTTCTGGACACCTACTGTCCAGGAATATTTTGCGGTATGGCGCGCAATATATTTCTGGACACCTACTGTCCAGAAATATTTTGCGGTATGGAGCGCAATATATTTCTGGACACCTAGTGTCCTGGACACCTAGTGTCCAGAAATATTTTGCGGTAAGGCGCGCAATATATTTCTGGACACCTACTGTCCAGGAATATTTTGCGGTATGGCGCGCAATATATTTCTGGACACCTACTGTCCAGAAATATTTTGCGGTATGGAGCGCAATATATTTCTGGACACCTACTGTCCAGAAATATTTTGCGGTATGGAGCGCAATATATTTCTGGACACCTACTGTCCAGAAATATTTTGCGGTATGGCGCGCAATATATTTCTGGACACCTACTGTCCAGGAATATTTTGCGGTATGGCGCGCAATATATTTCTGGACACCTAGTGTCCACCTAGTGTCCAGAAATATTTTGCGGTATGGCGCGCAATATATTTCTGGACACCTACTGTCCAGAAATATTTTGCGGTATGGAGCGCAACATATTTCTGGACACCTACTGTCCAGAAATATTTTGCGGTATGACGCGCAATAAATTTCTGGACACCTACTGACACCTAGTGTCCAGAAATATTTTGCGGTATGGTGCGCAATATATTTCTGGACACCTACTGTCCAGAAATATTTTGCGGTATGACGCGCAATAAATTTCTGGACACCTACTGACACCTAGTGTCCAGAAATATTTTGCGGTATGGTGCGCAATATATTTCTGGACACCTACTGTCCAGAAATATTTTGCGGTATGGCGCGCAATATATTTCTGGACACCTACTGTCCAGAAATATTTTGCGGGATGGAGCGCAATATATTTCTGGACACCTACTGTCCAGAAATATTTTGCGGTATGGAGCGCAATATATTTCTGGACACCTACTGTCCAGAAATATTTTGCGGTATGGAGCGCAATATATTTCTGGACACCTACTGTCCAGAAATATTTTGCGGTATGGTGCGCAATAAAATAGAAAATATTTTGCGGTATGGCGCGCAATATATTTCTGGACACCTACTGTCCAGAAATATTTTGCGGTATGGCGCGCAACATATTTCTGGACACCTACTGTCCAGAAATATTTTGCGGTATGGCGCGCAATATATTTCTGGACACCTACTGTCCAGAAATATTTTGCGGTATGGCGCGCAATATATTTGAGGACACCTACTGTCCAGAAATATTTTGCGGTATGGCGCGCAATATATTTCTGGACACCTACTGTCCAGAAATATTTTGCGGTATGGCGCGCAATATATTTCTGGACACCTACTGTCCAGAAATATTTTGCGGTATGGCGCGCAACATATTTCTGGACACCTACTGTCCAGAAATATTTTGCGGTATGGAGCGCAATATATTTCTGGACACCTACTGTCCAGAAATATTTTGCGGTATGGTGCGCAATATATTTCTGGACACCTACTGTGCAGAAATATTTTGCGGTATGGCGCGCAATATATTTCTGGACACCTACTGTCCAGACATATTTTGCGGTATGGCGCGCAACATATTGCTGGACACCTACTGTCCAGAAATATTTTGCGGTATGGCGCGCAATATATTTCTGGACACCTACTGTCCAGAAATATTTTGCGGTATGGCGCGCAATATATTTCTGGACACCTACTGACACCTAGTGTCCAGAAATATTTTGCGGTATGGTGCGCAATATATTTCTGGACACCTACTGTCCAGAAATATTTTGCGGTATGGCGCGCAATATATTTCTGGACACCTACTGTCCAGAAATATTTTGCGGTATGGAGCGCAATATATTTCTGGACACCTACTGTCCAGAAATATTTTGCGGTATGACGCGCAATATATTTCTGGACACCTACTGTCCAGAAATATTTTGCGGTATGGTGCGCAATCAAATAGAAAATATTTTGCGGTATGGCGCGCAATATATTTCTGGACACCTACTGTCCAGAAATATTTTGCGGTATGGCGCGCAATATATTTCTGGACACCTACTGTCCAGAAATATTTTGCGGTATGGCGCGCAATATATTTCTGGACACCTACTGTCCAGAAATATTTTGCGGTATGGCGCGCAATATATTTCTGGACACCTACTGTCCAGAAATATTTTGCGGTATGGAGCGCAATATATTTCTGGACACCTACTGTCCAGAAATATTTTGCGGTATGGAGCGCAACATATTTCTGGACACCTACTGTCCAGAAATATTTTGCGGTATGGTGCGCAATATATTTCTGGACACCTACTGACACCTACTGTCCAGAAATATTTTGCGGTATGGTGCGCAATCAAATAGAAAATATTTTGCGGTATGGCGCGCAATATATTTCTGGACACCTACTGTCCAGAAATATTTTGCGGTATGGCGCGCAATATATTTCTGGACACCTACTGTCCAGAAATATTTTGCGGTATGGCGCGCAACATATTTCTGGACACCTACTGTCCAGAAATATTTTGCGGTATGGCGCGCAACATATTTCTGGACACCTACTGTCCAGACATATTTTGCGGTATGGCGCGCAACATATTGCTGGACACCTACTGTCCAGAAATATTTTGCGGTATGGCGCGCAATATATTTCTGGACACCTACTGTCCAGAAATATTTTGCGGTATGGCGCGCAATATATTTCTGGACACCTACTGACACCTAGTGTCCAGAAATATTTTGCGGTATGGTGCGCAATATATTTCTGGACACCTACTGTCCAGAAATATTTTGCGGTATGGCGCGCAATATATTTCTGGACACCTACTGTCCAGAAATATTTTGCGGTATGGAGCGCAATATATTTCTGGACACCTACTGTCCAGAAATATTTTGCGGTATGACGCGCAATATATTTCTGGACACCTACTGTCCAGAAATATTTTGCGGTATGGCGCGCAATATATTTCTGGACACCTAGTGTCCACCTACTGTCCAGAAATATTTTGCGGTATGGCGCGCAATATATTTCTGGACACCTACTGTCCAGAAATATTTTGCGGTATGGAGCGCAACATATTTCTGGACACCTACTGTCCAGAAATATTTTGCGGTATGACGCGCAATATATTTCTGGACACCTACTGGCACCTAGTGTCCAGAAATATTTTGCGGTATGGCGCGCAATATATTTCTGGACACCTACTGTCCAGAAATATTTTGCGGTATGGCGCGCAATATATTTCTGGACACCTACTGTCCAGAAATATTTTGCGGTATGGAGCGCAATATATTTCTGGACACCTACTGTCCAGAAATATTTTGCGGTATGACGCGCAATATATTTCTGGACACCTACTGACACCTAGTGTCCAGAAATATTTTGCGGTATGGCGCGCAATATATTTCTGGACACCTACTGTCCAGAAATATTTTGCGGTATGGCGCGCAATATATTTCTGGACACCTACTGTCCAGAAATATTTTGCGGTATGGAGCGCAATATATTTCTGGACACCTACTGTCCAGAAATATTTTGCGGTATGACGCGCAATATATTTCTGGACACCTACTGGCACCTAGTATCCAGAAATATTTTGCGGTATGGTGCGCAATATATTTCTGGACACCTACTGTCCAGAAATATTTTGCGGTATGGCGCGCAATATATTTCTGGACACCTACTGTCCAGAAATATTTTGCGGTATGGTGCGCAATAAAATAGAAAATATTTTGCGGTATGGCGCGCAATATATTTCTGGACACCTACTGTCCAGAAATATTTTGCGGTATGGCGCGCAACATATTTCTGGACACCTACTGTCCAGAAATATTTTGCGGTATGGCGCGCAATATATTTCTGGACACCTACTGTCCAGAAATATTTTGCGGTATGGAGCGCAATATATTTCTGGACACCTAGTGTCCTGGACACCTAGTGTCCAGAAATATTTTGCGGTATGGCGCGCAATATATTTCTGGACACCTACTGTCCAGAAATATTTTGCGGTATGGAGCGCAATATATTTCTGGACACCTACTGTCCAGAAATATTTTGCGGTATGACGCGCAATATATTTCTGGACACCTACTGTCCAGAAATATTTTGCGGTATGGCGCGCAATATATTTCTGGACACCTAGTGTCCACCTACTGTCCAGAAATATTTTGCGGTATGGCGCGCAATATATTTCTGGACACCTACTGTCCAGAAATATTTTGCGGTATGGAGCGCAACATATTTCTGGACACCTACTGTCCAGAAATATTTTGCGGTATGACGCGCAATATATTTCTGGACACCTACTGGCACCTAGTGTCCAGGAATATTTTGCGGTATGGCGCGCAATATATTTCTGGACACCTACTGTCCAGAAATATTTTGCGGTATGGAGCGCAATATATTTCTGGACACCTAGTGTCCTGGACACCTAGTGTCCAGAAATATTTTGCGGTAAGGCGCGCAATATATTTCTGGACACCTACTGTCCAGGAATATTTTGCGGTATGGCGCGCAATATATTTCTGGACACCTACTGTCCAGAAATATTTTGCGGTATGGAGCGCAATATATTTCTGGACACCTACTGTCCAGAAATATTTTGCGGTATGACGCGCAATATATTTCTGGACACCTACTGTCCAGAAATATTTTGCGGTATGGCGCGCAATATATTTCTGGACACCTACTGTCCAGGAATATTTTGCGGTATGGCGCGCAATATATTTCTGGACACCTAGTGTCCACCTAGTGTCCAGAAATATTTTGCGGTATGGCGCGCAATATATTTCTGGACACCTACTGTCCAGAAATATTTTGCGGTATGGAGCGCAACATATTTCTGGACACCTACTGTCCAGAAATATTTTGCGGTATGACGCGCAATAAATTTCTGGACACCTACTGACACCTAGTGTCCAGAAATATTTTGCGGTATGGTGCGCAATATATTTCTGGACACCTACTGTCCAGAAATATTTTGCGGTATGACGCGCAATAAATTTCTGGACACCTACTGACACCTAGTGTCCAGAAATATTTTGCGGTATGGTGCGCAATATATTTCTGGACACCTACTGTCCAGAAATATTTTGCGGTATGGCGCGCAATATATTTCTGGACACCTACTGTCCAGAAATATTTTGCGGGATGGAGCGCAATATATTTCTGGACACCTACTGTCCAGAAATATTTTGCGGTATGGAGCGCAATATATTTCTGGACACCTACTGTCCAGAAATATTTTGCGGTATGGAGCGCAATATATTTCTGGACACCTACTGTCCAGAAATATTTTGCGGTATGGTGCGCAATAAAATAGAAAATATTTTGCGGTATGGCGCGCAATATATTTCTGGACACCTACTGTCCAGAAATATTTTGCGGTATGGCGCGCAACATATTTCTGGACACCTACTGTCCAGAAATATTTTGCGGTATGGCGCGCAATATATTTCTGGACACCTACTGTCCAGAAATATTTTGCGGTATGGCGCGCAATATATTTGAGGACACCTACTGTCCAGAAATATTTTGCGGTATGGCGCGCAATATATTTCTGGACACCTACTGTCCAGAAATATTTTGCGGTATGGCGCGCAATATATTTCTGGACACCTACTGTCCAGAAATATTTTGCGGTATGGCGCGCAACATATTTCTGGACACCTACTGTCCAGAAATATTTTGCGGTATGGAGCGCAATATATTTCTGGACACCTACTGTCCAGAAATATTTTGCGGTATGGCGCGCAATATATTTCTGGACACCTACTGTGCAGAAATATTTTGCGGTATGGCGCGCAATATATTTCTGGACACCTACTGTCCAGACATATTTTGCGGTATGGCGCGCAACATATTGCTGGACACCTACTGTCCAGAAATATTTTGCGGTATGGCGCGCAATATATTTCTGGACACCTACTGTCCAGAAATATTTTGCGGTATGGCGCGCAATATATTTCTGGACACCTACTGACACCTAGTGTCCAGAAATATTTTGCGGTATGGTGCGCAATATATTTCTGGACACCTACTGTCCAGAAATATTTTGCGGTATGGCGCGCAATATATTTCTGGACACCTACTGTCCAGAAATATTTTGCGGTATGGAGCGCAATATATTTCTGGACACCTACTGTCCAGAAATATTTTGCGGTATGACGCGCAATATATTTCTGGACACCTACTGTCCAGAAATATTTTGCGGTATGGTGCGCAATCAAATAGAAAATATTTTGCGGTATGGCGCGCAATATATTTCTGGACACCTACTGTCCAGAAATATTTTGCGGTATGGCGCGCAATATATTTCTGGACACCTACTGTCCAGAAATATTTTGCGGTATGGCGCGCAATATATTTCTGGACACCTACTGTCCAGAAATATTTTGCGGTATGGCGCGCAATATATTTCTGGACACCTACTGTCCAGAAATATTTTGCGGTATGGAGCGCAATATATTTCTGGACACCTACTGTCCAGAAATATTTTGCGGTATGGAGCGCAACATATTTCTGGACACCTACTGTCCAGAAATATTTTGCGGTATGGTGCGCAATATATTTCTGGACACCTACTGACACCTACTGTCCAGAAATATTTTGCGGTATGGTGCGCAATCAAATAGAAAATATTTTGCGGTATGGCGCGCAATATATTTCTGGACACCTACTGTCCAGAAATATTTTGCGGTATGGCGCGCAATATATTTCTGGACACCTACTGTCCAGAAATATTTTGCGGTATGGCGCGCAACATATTTCTGGACACCTACTGTCCAGAAATATTTTGCGGTATGGCGCGCAACATATTTCTGGACACCTACTGTCCAGACATATTTTGCGGTATGGCGCGCAACATATTGCTGGACACCTACTGTCCAGAAATATTTTGCGGTATGGCGCGCAATATATTTCTGGACACCTACTGTCCAGAAATATTTTGCGGTATGGCGCGCAATATATTTCTGGACACCTACTGACACCTAGTGTCCAGAAATATTTTGCGGTATGGTGCGCAATATATTTCTGGACACCTACTGTCCAGAAATATTTTGCGGTATGGCGCGCAATATATTTCTGGACACCTACTGTCCAGAAATATTTTGCGGTATGGAGCGCAATATATTTCTGGACACCTACTGTCCAGAAATATTTTGCGGTATGACGCGCAATATATTTCTGGACACCTACTGTCCAGAAATATTTTGCGGTATGGCGCGCAATATATTTCTGGACACCTAGTGTCCACCTACTGTCCAGAAATATTTTGCGGTATGGCGCGCAATATATTTCTGGACACCTACT
Organism: Eristalis intricaria; assembly: GCA_964034865.1. Classification (NCBI taxonomy): domain Eukaryota; kingdom Metazoa; phylum Arthropoda; class Insecta; order Diptera; family Syrphidae; genus Eristalis; species Eristalis intricaria. The sequence continues at coordinate 22,855,659 of OZ035876.1, read as the reverse complement.
GTCCAGAAATATTTTGCGGTATGGAGCGCAACATATTTCTGGACACCTACTGTCCAGAAATATTTTGCGGTATGACGCGCAATATATTTCTGGACACCTACTGGCACCTAGTGTCCAGAAATATTTTGCGGTATGGCGCGCAATATATTTCTGGACACCTACTGTCCAGAAATATTTTGCGGTATGGCGCGCAATATATTTCTGGACACCTACTGTCCAGAAATATTTTGCGGTATGGAGCGCAATATATTTCTGGACACCTACTGTCCAGAAATATTTTGCGGTATGACGCGCAATATATTTCTGGACACCTACTGACACCTAGTGTCCAGAAATATTTTGCGGTATGGCGCGCAATATATTTCTGGACACCTACTGTCCAGAAATATTTTGCGGTATGGCGCGCAATATATTTCTGGACACCTACTGTCCAGAAATATTTTGCGGTATGGAGCGCAATATATTTCTGGACACCTACTGTCCAGAAATATTTTGCGGTATGACGCGCAATATATTTCTGGACACCTACTGGCACCTAGTATCCAGAAATATTTTGCGGTATGGTGCGCAATATATTTCTGGACACCTACTGTCCAGAAATATTTTGCGGTATGGCGCGCAATATATTTCTGGACACCTACTGTCCAGAAATATTTTGCGGTATGGTGCGCAATAAAATAGAAAATATTTTGCGGTATGGCGCGCAATATATTTCTGGACACCTACTGTCCAGAAATATTTTGCGGTATGGCGCGCAACATATTTCTGGACACCTACTGTCCAGAAATATTTTGCGGTATGGCGCGCAATATATTTCTGGACACCTACTGTCCAGAAATATTTTGCGGTATGGAGCGCAATATATTTCTGGACACCTAGTGTCCTGGACACCTAGTGTCCAGAAATATTTTGCGGTATGGCGCGCAATATATTTCTGGACACCTAGTGTCCAGAAATATTTTGCGGTATGGCGCGCAATATATTTCTGGACACCTACTGTCCAGAAATATTTTGCGGTATGACGCGCAATATTTTTCTGGACACCTAGTGTCCACCTAGTGTCCAGAAATATTTTGCGGTATGGCGCGCAATATATTTCTGGACACCTAGTGTCCACCTACTGTCCAGAAATATTTTGCGGTATGGCACGCAACATATTTCTGGACAGTAGGTGTCCAGGACACCTACTGTCCAGAAATATTTTGCGGTATGGTGCGCAATATATTTCTTGACACCTACTGTCCAGAAATATTTTGCGGTATGGCGCGCAATATATTTCTGGACACCTACTGTCCAGAAATATTTTGCGGTATGGAGCGCAATATATTTCTGGACACCTACTGTCCAGAAATATTTTGCGGTATGACGCGCAATATTTTTCTGGACACCTAGTGTCCACTTAGTGTCCAGAAATATTTTGCGGTATGACGCGCAATATATTTCTGGACACCTACTGACACCTAGTGTCCAGAAATATTTTGCGGTATGGAGCGCAATATATTTCTGGACACCTACTGTCCAGAAATATTTTGCGGTATGACGCGCAATATATTTCTGGACACCTACTGACACCTAGTGTCCAGAAATATTTTGCGGTATGGCGCGCAATATATTTCTGGACACCTACTGTCCAGAAATATTTTGCGGTATGGTGCGCAATAAAATAGAAAATATTTTGCGGTATGGCGCGCAATATATTTCTGGACACCTACTGTCCAGAAATATTTTGCGGTATGGCGCGCAATATATTTCTGGACACCTACTGTCCAGAAATATTTTGCGGTATGGCGCGCAATATATTTGAGGACACCTACTGTCCAGAAATATTTTGCGGTATGGCGCGCAATATATTTCTGGACACCTACTGTCCAGAAATATTTTGCGGTATGGCGCGCAATATATTTCTGGACACCTACTGTCCAGAAATATTTTGCGGTATGGCGCGCAATATATTTCTGGACACCTACTGTCCAGAAATATTTTGCGGTATGGCGCGCAATATATTTCTGGACACCTACTGTCCAGAAATATTTTGCGGTATGGCGCGCAATATTTGTGGACACCTACTGTCCAGAAATATTTTGCGGTATGGCGCGCAATATATTTCTGGACACCTACTGTCCAGAAATATTTTGCGGTATGGTGCGCAATAAAATAGAAAATATTTTGCGGTATGGCGCGCAATATATTTCTGGACACCTACTGTCCAGAAATATTTTGCGGCATGGCGCGCAATATATTTCTGGACACCTACTGTCCAGAAATATTTTGCGATATGGCGCGCAATATATTTCTGGACACCTAGTATCCACCTACTGTCCAGAAATATTTTGCGGTATGGCGCGCAATATATTTGTGGACACCTACTGTCCAGAAATATTTTGCGGTATGGAGCGCAACATATTTCTGGACACCTACTGTCCAGAAATATTTTGCGGTATGACGCGCAATATATTTTTGGACACCTACTGACACCTAGTGTCCAGAAATATTTTGCGGTATGGTGCGCAATATATTTCTGGACACCTACTGTCCAGAAATATTTTGCGGTATGGAGCGCAATATATTTCTGGACACCTACTGTCCAGAAATATTTTGCGGTATGGCGCGCAATATATTTCTGGACACCTACTGACACCTAGTGTCCAGAAATATTTTGCGGTATGGTGCGCAATATATTTCTGGACACCTACTGTCCAGAAATATTTTGCGGTATGGCGCGCAATATATTTCTGGACACCTACTGTCCAGAAATATTTTGCGGTATGGTGCGCAATAAAATAGAAAATATTTTGCGGTATGGCGCGCAATATATTTCTGGACACCTACTGTCCAGAAATATTTTGCGGTATGGCGCGCAATATATTTCTGGACACCTACTGTCCAGAAATATTTTGCGGTATGGCGCGCAATATATGTCTGGACACCTACTGTCCAGAAATATTTTGCGGTATGGCGCGCAACATATTTCTGGACACCTACTGTCCAGAAATATTTTGCGGTATGGCGCGCAATATATTTCTGGACACCTACTGTCCAGAAATATTTTGCGGTATGGCGCGCAATATATTTCTGGACACCTACTGTCCAGAAATATTTTGCGGTATGGCGCGCAATATATTTCTGGACACCTACTGTCCAGAAATATTTTGCGGTATGGCGCGCAACATATTTCTGGACACCTACTGTCCAGAAATATTTTGCGGTATGGCGCGCAATATATTTCTGGACACCTACTGTCCAGAAATATTTTGCGGTATGGCGCGCAACATATTTCTGGACACCTACTGTCCAGAAATATTTTGCGGTATGGCGCGCAATATATTTCTGGACACCTACTGTCCAGAAATATTTTGCGGTATGGCGCGCAATATATTTGTGGACACCTACTGTCCAGAAATATTTTGCGGTATGGCGCGCAATATATTTCTGGACACCTACTGTCCAGAAATATTTTGCGGTATGGAGCGCAATATATTTCTGGACACCTACTGTCCAGAAATATTTTGCGGTATGGCGCGCGATATATTTCTGGACACCTACTGTCCAGAAATATTTTGCGGTATGGCGCGCAATATATTTCTGGACACCTACTGTCCAGAAATATTTTGCGGTATGGCGCGCAATATATTTCTGGACACCTACTGTCCAGAAATATTTTGCGGTATGGCGCGCAATATATTTGTGGACACCTACTGTCCAGAAATATTTTGCGGTATGGCGCGCAACATATTTCTGGACACCTACTGTCCACACCTACTGGTATGGCGCGCAATATATTTCTGGACACCTACTGTCCAGAAATATTTTGCGGTATGGCGCGCAATATATTTCTGGACACCTACTGTCCAGAAATATCTTGCGGTATGGCGCGCAATATATTTCTGGACACCTACTGTCCAGAAATATTTTGCGGTATGGCGCGCAATATATTTCTGGACACCTACTGTCCAGAAATATTTTGCGGTATGGCGCGCAATATATTTCTGGACACCTTCTGTCCACCTGAAATATTTTGCGGTATGGCGCGCAATATATTTCTGGACACCTTCTGTCCACCTGAAATATTTTGCGGTATGGCGCGCAATATATTTCTGGACACCTTCTGTCCACCTGAAATATTTTGCGGTATGGCGCGCTATATATTTCTGGACACCTACTGTCCAGAAATATTTTGCGGTATGGCGCGCAATATATTTCTGGACACCTTCTGTCCACCTGAAATATTTTGCGGTATGGCGCGCAATATATTTCTGGACACCTTCTGTCCAGAAATATTTTGCGGTATGGCGCGCAATATATTTGAGGACACCTATCGTCCAGAAATATTTTGCGGTATGGCGCGCAATGTATTTCTGGACACCTACTGTCCAGAAATATTTTGCGGTATGGCGCGCAATGTATTTCTGGACACCTACTGTCCAGAAATATTTTGCGGTATGGCGCGCAATGTATTTCTGGACACCTACTGTCCAGAAATATTTTGCGATATGGCGCGCAATATATTTCTGGACACCTACTGTCCAGAAATATTTTGCGGTATGGCGCGCAATATATTTCTGGACACCTACTGTCCAGAAATATTTTGCGGTATGGCGCGCAATATATTTCTGGACACCTACTGTCCAGAAATATTTTGCGGTATGGCGCGCAATATATTTGTGGACACCTACTGTCCAGAAATATTTTGCGGTATGGCGCGCAATATATTTCTGGACACCTACTGTCCAGAAATATTTTGCGGTATGGCGCGCAATATATTTCTGGACACCTACTGTCCAGAAATATTTTGCGCGCCATACCGCTGGACACCTACTGTCCAGAAATATTTTGCGGTATGGCGCGTAATATATTTCTGGACACCAACTGTCCAGAAATATTTTGCGGTATGGAGCGCAATATATTTCTGGACACCTACTGTCCAGAAATATTTTGCGGTATGGCGCGCAATATATTTCTGGACACCTACTGTCCAGAAATATTTTGCGGTATGGCGCGCAATATATTTCTGGACACCTACTGTCCGGAAATATTTTGCTGTATGGCGCGCAACATATTTCTGGACACCCACTGTCCAGAAATATTTGCGGTATGGCGCGCAATGTATTTCTGGACACCTACTGTCCAGAAATATTTTGCGGTATGGAGCGCAATATATTTCTGGACACCTACTGTCCAGAAATATTTTGCGGTATGGCGCGCAATATATTTCTGGACACCTACTGTCCAGAAATATTTTGCGGTATGGCGCGCAATATATTTCTGGACACCTACTGTCCAGAAATATTTTGCGGTATGGAGCGCAATATATTTCTGGACACCTACTGTCCAGAAATATCTTGCAGTATGGCGCGCAATATATTTCTGGACACCTTCTGTCCAGAAATATTTTGCGGTATGGCGCGCAATATATTTCTGGATACCTACTGTACAGAAATATTTTGCGGTATGGCGCGCAATATATTTCTGGACACCTACTGTCCAGAAATATTTTGCGGTATTGAGCGCAATATATTTCTGGACACCTACTGTCCAGAAATATCTTGCGGTATGGCGCGCAATATATTTCTGGACACCTTCTGTCCAGAAATATTTTGCGGTATGGCCCGCAGTATATTTCTGGACACCTACTGTCCAGAAATATTTTGCGGTATTGAGCGCAATATATTTCTGGACACCTACTGTCCAGAAATATTTTGCGGTGTGGCGCGCAATATATTTCTGGACACCTACTGTCCAGAAATATTTTGCGGTATGGCGCGCAACATATTTCTGGACACCTACTGTCCAGAAATATTTTGCGGTATGGCGCGCAATATATTTCTGGACACCTACTGTCCAGAAATATCTTGCGGTATGGCGCGCAATATACTTCTGGACACCTTCTGTCCAGAAATATCTTGTGGTATGGGGCGCAATATATTTCTGGACACCTAATGTCCAGAAATATTTTGCGGTATGGCGCCCAATATATTTCTGGACACCTACTGTCCAGAAATATTTTGCGGTGTGGCGCGCAATATATTTCTGGACACCTACTGTCCAGAAATATTTTGCGGTATGGCGCGCAATATATTTCTGGACACCTACTGTCCAGAAATATTTTGCGGTATTGAGCGCAATATATTTCTGGACACCTACTGTCCAGAAATATCTTGCGGTATGGCGCGCAATATATTTCTGGACACCTTCTGTCCAGAAATATTTTTCGGTATGGCGCGCAATATATTTCTGGACACCTACTGTCCAGAAATATTTTGCGGTATGGCGTGCAACATATTTCTGGACACCTACTGTCCAGAAATATTTTGCGGTATGGCGTGCAACATATTTCTGGACACCTACTGTCCAGAAATATTTTGCGGTATGGCGCGCAATATATTTCTGGACACCTACTGTCCAGAAATATTATGCGGTGTGGTGCGCAATATATTTCTGGACACCTACTGTCCAGAAATATTTTGCGGTATGGCGCGCATTATATTTCTGGACACCTATTGTCCAGAAATATTTTGCGGTATGGCGCGCATTATATTTCTGGACACATACTGTCCAGAAATATTTTGCGGTATGGCGCACCTACTGTCCAGAAATATTATGCGGTATGGCCCGCAGTATATTTCTGGACACCTACTGTCCAGAAATATTTTGCGGTATTGAGCGCAATATATTTCTGGACACCTTCTGTCCAGAAATATTTTGCGGTATGGCCCGCAGTATATTTCTGGACACCTACTGTCCAGAAATATTTTGCGGTATTGAGCGCAATATATTTCTGGACACCTACTGTCCAGAAATATTTTGCGGTGTGGCGCGCAATATATTTCTGGACACCTACTGTCCAGAAATATTTTGCGGTATGGCGCGCAACATATTTCTGGACACCTACTGTCCAGAAATATTTTGCGGTATGGCGCGCAATATATTTCTGGACACCTACTGTCCAGAAATATCTTGCGGTATGGCGCGCAATATACTTCTGGACACCTTCTGTCCAGAAATATCTTGTGGTATGGGGCGCAATATATTTCTGGACACCTAATGTCCAGAAATATTTTGCGGTATGGCGCCCAATATATTTCTGGACACCTACTGTCCAGAAATATTTTGCGGTGTGGCGCGCAATATATTTCTGGACACCTACTGTCCAGAAATATTTTGCGGTATGGCGCGCAATATATTTCTGGACACCTACTGTCCAGAAATATTTTGCGGTATGGCGCGCAATATATTTCTGGATACCTACTGTACAGAAATATTTTGCGGTATGGCCCGCAGTATATTTCTGGACACCTACTGTCCAGAAATATTTTGCGGTATTGAGCGCAATATATTTCTGGACACCTACTGTCCAGAAATATCTTGCGGTATGGCGCGCAATATATTTCTGGACACCTTCTGTCCAGAAATATTTTTCGGTATGGCGCGCAATATATTTCTGGACACCTACTGTCCAGAAATATTTTGCGGTATGGAGCGCAATATATTTGAGGACACCTACTGTCCAGAAATATTTTGCGGTGTGGCGCGCAATATATTTCTGGACACCTACTGTCCAGAAATATTTTGCGGTATGGCGTGCAACATATTTCTGGACACCTACTGTCCAGAAATATTTTGCGGTATGGCGCGCAATATATTTCTGGACACCTACTGTCCAGAAATATTATGCGGTGTGGTGCGCAATATATTTCTGGACACCTACTGTCCAGAAATATTTTGCGGTATGGCGCGCATTATATTTCTGGACACCTATTGTCCAGAAATATTTTGCGGTATGGCGCGCATTATATTTCTGGACACATACTGTCCAGAAATATTTTGCGGTATGGCGCACCTACTGTCCAGAAATATTATGCGGTATGGTGCGCAATATATTTCTGGACACCTACTGTCCAGAAATATTTTGCGGTATGGCGCGCAATATATTTCTGGACACCTACTGTCCAGAAATATTTTGCGGTATGGCGCGCATTATATTTCTGGACACCTACTGTCCAGAAATATTTTGCGGTATGGCGCGCATTATATTTCTACACACCTACTGTCCAGAAATATTTTGCGGTATGGAGCGCAATATATTTCTGGACACCTACTGTCCAGAAATATTTTGCGGTATGGCGCGCAATATATTTCTGGACACCTACTGTCCAGAAATATTTTGCGGTATGGCGCGCAATATATTTCTGGACACCTACTGTCTAGAAATATTTTGCGGTATGGCGCGCAATATATTTGAGGACACCTACTGTCCAGAAATATTTTGCGGTATGGCGCGCAATATATTTCTGGACACCTACTGTCCAGAAATATTTTGCGGTATGGCGCGCAATATATTTGTGGACACCTACTGTCCAGAAATATTTTGCGGTATGGCGCGCAATATATTTCTGGACACCTACTGTCCAGAAATATTTTGCGGTATGGCGCGCAATATATTTCTGGACACCTACTGTCCAGAAATATTTTGCGGTATGGCGCGCAACATATTTCTGGACACCTACTGTCCAGAAATATTTTGCGGTATGGCGCGCAATATATTTCTGGACACCTACTGTCCAGAAATATTATGCGGTATGGTGCGCAATATATTTCTGGACACCTACTGTCCAGAAATATTTTGCGGTATGGCGCGCAATATATTTCTGGACACCTACTGTCCAGAAATATTTTGCGGTATGGCGCGCATTATATTTCTGGACACCTACTGTCCAGAAATATTTTGCGGTATGGCGCGCATTATATTTCTGGACACCTACTGTCCAGAAATATTTTGCGGTATGGGGCACCTACTGTCCAGAAATATTTTGCGGTATGGCGCGCAATATATTTCTGGACACCTACTGTCCAGAAATATTTTGCGGTATGGAGCGCAATATATTTCTGGACACCTACTGTCCAGAAATATTTTGCAGTATGGCGCGCAATATATTTCTGGACACCTACTGTCCAGAAATATTTTGCGGTATGGCGCACCTACTGTCCAGAAATCTTTTGCGGTATGGCGCGCAATATATTTCTGGACACCTACTGTCCAGAAATATTTTGCGGTATGGCGCACAACATATTTCTGGACACCTACTGTCCAGAAATATTTTGCGGTATGGAGCGCAATATATTTCTGGACACCTACTGTCCAGAAATATTTTGCGGTATGGCGCGCAATATATTTCTGGACACCTACTGTCCAGAAATATTTTGCGGTATGGCGCGCAACATATTTCTGGACACCTACTGTCCAGAAATATTTTGCGGTATGGCGCGCAATATATTTCTGGACACCTACTGTCCAGAAATATTTTGCGGAATGGCGCGCAATATATTTCTGGACACCTACTGTCCAGAAATATTTTGCGGTATGGAGCGCAATATATTTCTGGACACCCACTGTCCAGAAATATTTTGCGATATGGCGCGCAATATATTTCTGGACACCTACTGTCCAGAAATATTTTGCGGTATGGAGCGCAATATATTTCTGGACACCTACTGTCCAGAAATATTTCGCGGTATGGCGCGCAATATATTTCTGGACACCTACTGTCCAGAAATATTTTGCGGTATGGAGCGCAATGTATTTCTGGACACCTACTGTCTGGACACCCACTGTCCAGAAATATTTTGCGGTATGGCGCGCAATATATTTCTGGACACCTACTGTCCAGAAATATTTTGCGGTATGGCGCGCAATATATTTCTGGACACCTACTGTCCAGAAATATTTTGCGGTATGGAGCGCAATATATTTCTGGACACCTACTGTCCAGAAATATTTTGCGGTATGGAGTGCAATATATTTCTGGACACCTACTGTCCAGAAATATTTTGCGGTATGGCGCGCAACATATTTCTGGACACCTACTGTCCAGAAATATTTTGCGGTATGGCGCGCAATATATTTCTGGACACCTACTGTCCAGAAATATTTTGCGGTATGGCTACTGTCCAGAAATATAAAATACGCGCGCAATATATTACTGGACACTAGCTGTCCAGAAATATTTTGCGGTATGGCGCGCAATATATTTCTGGACACCTACTGTCCAGAAATATTTTGCGGTATGGCGCGCAACATATTTCTGGACACCTACTGTCCAGAAATATTTTGCCGTATGGCGCGCAAAATATTTCTGGACACCTACTGTCCAGAAATATTTTGCGGTATGGCGCGCAATATATTTCTGGACACCTACTGTCCAGAAATATTTCGCGGTATGGCGCGCAATATATTTCTGGACACCTACTGTCCAGAAATATTTTGCGGTATGGCGCGCAACATATTTCTGGACACCTACTGTCCAGAAATATTTTGCGGTATGGCGCGCAATATATTTCTGGACACCTACTGTCCAGAAATATTTTGCGGTATGGCGCGCAATATATTTCTGGACACCTACTGTCCAGAAATATTTTGCGGTATGGCGCGCAACATATTTCTGGACACCTACTGTCCAGAAATATTTTGCGGTATGGCGCGCAACATATTTCTGGACACCTACTGTCCAGAAATATTTTGCGGTATGGAGCACAATATATTTCTGGACACCTACTGTCCAGAAATATTTTGCGGTATGGCGCGCAATATATTTCTGGACACCTACTGTCCAGAAATATTTTGCGGTATGGCGCGCAATATATTTCTGGACACCTACTGTCCAGAAATATTGTGCGGTATGGAGCGCAATATATTTCTGGACACCCACTGCCCAGAAATATTTTGCGGTATGGCGCGCAATATATTTCTGGACACCTACTGTCCAGAAATATTTTGCGGTATGGAGCGCAATATATTTCTGGACACCTACTGTCCAGAAATATTTCGCGGTATGGCGCGCAATATATTTCTGGACACCTACTGTCCAGAAATATTTTGCGGTATGGAGCGCAATGTATTTCTGGACACCTACTGTCTGGACACCCACTGTCCAGAAATATTTTGCGGTATGGCGCGCAACATATTTCTGGACACCTACTGTCAAGAAATATTTTGCGGTATGGCGCGCAATATATTTCTGGACACCTACTGTCCAGAAATATTTTGCGGTATGGAGCGCAATATATTTCTGGACACCTACTGTCCAGAAATATTTTACGGTATGGAGCGCAATATATTTCTGGACACCTACTGTCCAGAAATATTTTGCGGTATGGCGCGAAATATATTTCTGGACACCTACTGTCCAGAAATATTCTGCGGTATGCCGCGCAATATATTTCTGGACACCTACTGTCCAGAAATATTTTGCGGTATGGCGCGCAATATATTTCTGGACACCTACTGTCCAGAAATATTTTGCGGTATGGCGCGCAATATATTTCTGGACACCTACTGTCCAGAAATATTTTGCGGTATGGCGCGCAATATATTTCTGGACACCTACTGTCCAGAAATATTCTGCGGTATGCCGCGCAATATATTTCTGGACACCTACTGTCCAGAAATATTTTGCGGTATGGCGCGCAATATATTTCTGGACACCTACTGTCCAGATTTTTTTGCGGTATGGCGCGCAACATATTTCTGGACACCTGCTGTCCAGAAATATTTTGCGGTATGGCTACTGTCCAGAAATATAAAATAGGCGCGCAATATATTACTGGACACAGGTGTCCAGAAATATATTGCGCGCCATACCGCAAAATATTTCTGGACAGTAGGTGTCCAGAAATATGTTGCGCGCCATACCGCAAAATATTTCTGGACAGTAGGTGTCCAGAAATATGGCGCGAAATATATTTCTGGACACCTACTATCCAGAAATATTTTGCGGTATGGAGCGCAATATATTTCTGGACACCTACTGTCCAGAAATATTTTGCGGTATGGCGCGCAATATATTTCTGGACACCTACTGTCCAGAAATATTCTGCGGTATGCCGCGCAATATATTTCTGGACACCTACTGTCCAGAAATATTTTGCGGTATGGCGCGCAATATATTTCTGGACACCTACTGTCCAGATTTTTTTGCGGTATGGCGCGCAACATATTTCTGGACACCTGCTGTCCAGAAATATTTTGCGGTATGGCTACTGTCCAGAAATATAAAATAGGCGCGCAATATATTACTGGACACTAGCTGTCCAGAAATATTTTGCGGTATGGCGCTCAATATATTTCTGGACACCTACTGTCCAGAAATATTTTGCGGTATGGCGCGCAACATATTTCTGGACACCTACTGTCCAGAAATATTTTGCGGTATGGCGCGTAATATATTTCTGGACACCTACTGTGCAGAAATATTTTGCGATATGGCGCGAAATATATTTCTGGACACCTTCTATCCAGAAATATTATGCGGTATGGAGCGCAATATATTTCTGGACACCTACTGTCCAGAAATATTTTGCGGTATGGAGCGCAATATATTTCTGGACACCTACTGTCCAGAAATATTTTGCGGTATGGCGCGCAATATATTTCTGGACACCTACTGTCCAGAAATATTCTGCGGTATGCCGCGCAATATATTTCTGGACACCTACTGTCCAGAAATATTTTGCGGTATGGCGCGCAATATATTTCTGGACACCTACTGTGCAGAAATATTTTGCGATATGGCGCGAAATATATTTCTGGACACCTTCTATCCAGAAATATTATGCGGTATGGAGCGCAATATATTTCTGGACACCTACTGTCCAGAAATATTTTGCGGTATGGAGCGCAATATATTTCTGGACACCTACTGTCCAGAAATATTTTGCGGTATGGCGCGCAATATATTTCTGGACACCTACTGTCCAGAAATATTCTGCGGTATGCCGCGCAATATATTTCTGGACACCTACTGTCCAGAAATATTTTGCGGTATGGCGCGCAACATATTTCTGGACACCTACTGTCCAGAAATATTTTGCGGTATGGCTACTGTCCAGAAATATAAAATAGGCGCGCAATATATTACTGGACACTAGCTGTCCAGAAATATTTTGCGGTATGGCGCGCAATATATTACTGGACACTAGCTGTCCAGAAATATTTTGCGGTATGGCGCGCAACATATTTCTGGACACCTACTGTCCAGAAATATTTTGCCGTATGGCGCGCAAAATATTTCTGGACACCTACTGTCCAGAAATATTTTGCGGTATGGCGCGCAATATATTTCTGGACACCTACTGTCCAGAAATATTTTGCGGTATGGCGCGCAATATATTTCTGGACACCTACTGTCCAGAAATATTTTGCGGTATGGCGCGCAACATATTTCTGGACACCTACTGTCCAGAAATATTTTGCGGTATGGCGCGCAATATATTTCTGGACACCTACTGTCCAGAAATATTTTGCGGTATGGCGCGCAATATATTTCTGGACACCTACTGTCCAGAAATATTTTGCGGTATGGCGCGCAACATATTTCTGGACACCTACTGTCCAGAAATATTTTGCGGTATGGCGCGCAACATATTTCTGGACACCTACTGTCCAGAAATATTTTGCGGTATGGAGCGCAATATATTTCTGGACACCTACTGTCCAGAAATATTTTGCGGTATGGCGCGCAATATATTTCTGGACACCTACTGTCCAGAAATATTTTGCGGTATGGCGCGCAATATATTTCTGGACACCTACTGTCCAGAAATATTTTGCGGTATGGCGCGCAATATATTTCTGGACACCTACTGTCAAGAAATATTTTGCGGTATGGAGCGCAATATATTTCTGGACACCTACTGTCCAGAAATATTTTGCGGTATGGAGCGCAATATATTTCTGGACACCTACTGTCCAGAAATATTTTGCGGTATGGAGCGCAATATATTTCTGGACACCTACTGTCCAGAAATATTTTGCGGTATGGCGCGCAATATATTTCTGGACACCTACTGTCCAGAAATATTTTGCGGTATGGCGCGCAATATATTTCTGGACACCTACTGTCCAGAAATATTTTGGACACCTACTGTCCAGAAATATTTTGCGGTATGGAGCGCAATATATTTCTGGACACCTACTGTCCAGAAATATTTTGCGGTATGGAGCGCAATATATTTCTGGACACCTACTGTCCAGAAATATTTTGCGGTATGGAGCGCAATATATTTCTGGACACCTACTGTCCAGAAATATTTTGCGGTATGGCGCGCAATATATTTCTGGACACCTACTGTCCAGAAATATTTTGCGGTATGGAGCGCAATATATTTCTGGACACCTACTGTCCAGAAATATTTTGCGGTATGGCGCGCAATATATTTCTGGACAGTAGGTGTCCAGAAATATATTGCGGTATGGCGCGCAACATATTTCTGGACACCTACTGTCCAGAAATATTTTGCGGTATGGCGCGCAATATATTTCTGGACACCTACTGTCCAGAAATATTTTCCGGTATGGCGCGCAACATATTTCTGGACACCTACTGTCCAGAAATATTTTGCGGTATGGCGCGCAATATATTTCTGGACACCTACTGTCCAGAAATATTTTGCGGTATGGCGCGCAATATATTTCTGGACACCTACTGTCCAGAAATATTTTGCGGTATGGCGCGCAACATATTTCTGGACACCTACTGTCCAGAAATATTTTGCGGTATGGCGCGCAATATATTTCTGGACACCTACTGTCCAGAAATATTTTGCGGTATGGCGCGAAATATATTTCTGGACACCTACTATCCAGAAATATTTTGCGGTATGGAGCGCAATATATTTCTGGACACCTACTGTCCAGAAATATTTTGCGGTATGGAGCGCAATATATTTCTGAACACCTACTGTCCAGAAATATTTTGCGGTATGGCGCGCAATATATTTCTGGACACCTACTGTCCAGAAATATTCTGCGGTATGCCGCGCAATATATTTCTGGACACCTACTGTCCAGAAATATTTTGCGGTATGGCGCGCAACATATTTCTGGACACCTACTGTCCAGAAATATTTTGCGGTATGGCTACTGTCCAGAAATATAAAATAGGCGCGCAATATATTACTGGACACTAGCTGTCCAGAAATATTTTGCGGTATGGCGCGCAATATATTTCTGGACACCTACTGTCCAGAAATATTTTGCGGTATGGCGCGCAACATATTTCTGGACACCTACTGTCCAGAAATATTTTGCGGTATGGCGCGCAACATATTTCTGGACACCTACTGTCCAGAAATATTTTGCGGTATGGCGCGCAACATATTTCTGGACACCTACTGTCCAGAAATATTTTGCGGTATGGCGCGCAATATATTTCTGGACACCTACTGTCCAGAAATATTTTGCGGTATGGAGCGCAATATATTTCTGGACACCTACTGTCCAGAAATATTTTGCGGTATGGAGCGCAACATATTTCTGGACACCTACTGTCCAGAAATATTTTGCCCGTATGGCTACTGTCCAGAAATATAAAATAGGCGCGCAATATATAACTGGACACTAATTGTCCAGAAATATTTTGCGGTATGGCGCGCAATATATTTCTGGACACCTACTGTCCAGAAATATTTTGCGGTATGGCGCGCAACATATTTCTGGACACCTACTGTCCAGAAATATTTTGCCGTATGGCGCGCAAAATATTTCTGGACACCTACTGTCCAGAAATATTTTGCGGTATGGCGCGCAATATATTTCTGGACACCTACTGTCCAGAAATATTTTGCGGTATGGCGCGCAATATATTTCTGGACACCTACTGTCCAGAAATATTTTGCGGTATGGCGCGCAACATATTTCTGGACACCTACTGTCCAGAAATATTTTGCGGTATGGCGCGCAACATATTTCTGGACACCTACTGTCCAGAAATATTTTGCGGTATGGAGCGCAATATATTTCTGGACACCTACTGTCCAGAAATATTTTGCGGTATGGCGCGCAACATATTTCTGGACACCTACTGTCAAGAAATATTTTGCGGTATGGCGCGCAATATATTTAATATATTTTGCAATATATTTTGCGGTATGGAGCGCAATATATTTCTGGACACCTACTGTCAAGAAATATTTTGCCGTATGGCGCGCAAAATATTTCTGGACACCTACTGTCCAGAAATATTTTGCGGTATGGCGCGCAATATATTTCTGGACACCTACTGTCCAGAAATATTTTGCGGTATGGCGCGCAACATATTTCTGGACACCTACTGTCCAGAAATATTTTGCGGTATGGCGCGCAACATATTTCTGGACACCTACTGTCCAGAAATATTTTGCGGTATGGCGCGCAATATATTTCTGGACACCTACTGTCCAGAAATATTTTGCGGTATGGCGCGCAATATATTTTTGGACACCTACTGTCCAGAAATATTTTGCGGTATGGCGCGCAAAATATTTCTGGACACCTACTGTCCAGAAATATTTTGCGGTATGCCGCGCAATATATTTCTGGACACCTACTGTCCAGAAATATTTTGCGGTATGGCGCGCAATATATTTCTGGACACCTACTGTCCAGAAATATTTTGCGGTATGGAGCGCAATATATTTCTGGACACCTACTGTCCAGAAATATTTTGCGGTATGGCGCGCAACATATTTCTGGACACCTACTGTCAAGAAATATTTTGCGGTATGGCGCGCAATATATTTCTGGACACCTACTGTCCAGAAATATTTTGCGGTATGGCGCGCAATATATTTCTGGACACCTACTGTCCAGAAATATTTTGCGGTATGGCGCGCAATATATTTCTGGACACCTACTGTCCAGAAATATTTTGCGGTATGGCGCGTAATATATTTCTGGACACCTACTGTCCAGAAATATTTTGCGGTATGGAGCGCAATATATTTCTGGACACCTACTGTCCAGAAATATTTTGCGGTATGGCGCGCAACTTATTTCTGGACACCTACTGTCCAGAAATATTTTGCGGTATGGCGCGCAATATATTTCTGGACACCTACTGTCCAGAAATATTTTGCGGTATGGAGCGCAATATATTTCTGGACACCTACTGTCCAGAAATATTTTGCGGTATGGCGCGCAACATATTTCTGGACAGTAGGTGTCCAGAAATATTTTGCGGTATGGCGCGCAACATATTTCTGGACACCTACTGTCCAGAAATATTTTGCGGTATGGCGCGCAATATATTTCTGGACACCTACTGTCCAGAAATATTTTGCGGTATGGCGCGCATTTTGCGGTATGGCGCGCAATATATTTCTGGACACCTACTGTCCAGAAATATTTTGCGGTATGGCGCGCAATATATTTCTGGACACCTACTGTCCAGAAATATTTTGCGGTATGGTGCGCAACATATTTGTGGACACCTACTGTCCAGAAATATTTTGCGGTATGGCGCGCAATATATTTCTGGACACCTACTGTTCAGAAATATTTTGCGGTATGGAGCGCAATATATTTCTGGACACCTACTGTCCAGAAATATTTTGCGGTATGGCGCGCAACATATTTGTGGACACCTACTGTCCAGAAATATTTTGCGGTATGGCGCGCAATATATTTCTGGACACCTACTGTCCAGAAATATTTTCCGGTATGGAGCGCAATATATTTCTGGACACCTACTGACCAGAAATATTTTGCGGTATGGCGCGCAATATATTTCTGGACACCTACTGTCCAGAAATATTTTGCGGTATGGCGCGCAATGTATTTCTGGACACCTACTGTCCAGAAATATTTTGCGGTATGGCGCGCAACATATTTCTGGACACCTACTGTCCAGAAATATTTTGCGGTATGGCGCGCAACATATTTCTGGACACCTACTGTCCAGAAATATCTTGCGGTATGGCGCGCAATATATTTCTGGACACCTACTGTCCAGGAATATTTTGCGGTATGGCGCGCAACATATTTCTGGACACCTACTGTCCAGAAATATTTTGCGGTATGGCGCGCAACATATTTCTGGACACCTACTGTCCAGAAATATTTTGCGGTATGGCGCGCAACGTATTTCTGGACACCTACTGTCCAGAAATATTTTGCGGTATGGCGCGCAATATATTTCTGGACACCTACTGTCCAGAAATATTTTGCGGTATGGCGCGCAATATATTTCTGGACACCTACTGTCCAGAAATATTTTGCGGTATGGCGCGCAACATATTTCTGGACACCTACTGTCCAGAAATATTTTGCGGTATGCCGCGCAACATATTTCTGGACACCTACTGTCCAGAAATATTTTGCGGTATGGCGCGCAATATATTTCTGGACACCTACTGTCCAGAAATATATTCCTGGACACCTACTGTCCAGAAATATTTTGCGGTATGGCGCGCAACATATTTCTGGACACCTACTGTCCAGAAATATTTTGCGGTATGGCGCGCAACATATTTCTGGACACCTACTGTCCAGAAATATTTTGCGGTATGGCGCGCAATATATTTCTGGACACCTACTGTCCAGAAATATTTTTATTTATTTTATTTATTTTTCTGGACACCTACTGTCCAGAAATATTTTGCGGTATGGCGCGCAATATATTTCTGGACACCTACTGTCCAGAAATATTTTGCGGTATGGCGCGCAATATATTTCTGGACACCTACTGTCCAGAAATATTTTGCGGTATGGCGCGCAACATATTTCTGGACACCTACTGTCCAGAAATATTTTGCGGTATGGCGCGCAATATATTTCTGGACACCTACTGTCCAGAAATATTTTGCGGTATGGCGCGCAATATATATCTGGACACCTACTGTCCAGAAATATTTTGCGGTATAGCGCGCAATATATTTCTGGACACCTACTGTCCAGAAATATTTTGCGGTATGGCGCGCATTTTGCGGTATGGCGCGCAACATATTTCTGGACACCTACTGTCCAGAAATATTTTGCGGTATGGCGCGCAATATATTTCTGGACACCTACTGTCCAGAAATATTTTGCGGTATGGCGCGCAACATATTTCTGGACACCTACTGCGGTATGGCGCGCAATATATTTCTGGACACCATACCGCAAACCACCATGCGCCATATATTGCGCTCCATACCGCAAAATATTTCTGGACAGTAGGTGTCCAGAAATATATTGCGCGCCATACCGCAAAATATTTCACCTACTGTCAGAAATATTTTGCGGTATGGAGCGCAATATATTTCTGGACACCTACTGTCCAGAAATATTTTGCGGTATGGCGCGCATGGTGTCCTACTGTCCAGAAATATTTTGCGGTATGGCGCGCAATATATTTCTGGACACCTAGTGTCCAGAAATATTTTGCGGTATGGCGCGCAATATATTTCTGGACACCTACTGTCCAGAAATATTTTACGGTATGGCGCGCAATATATTTCTGGACACCTACTGTCCAGAAATATTTTGCGGTATGGAGCGCAATATATTTCTGGACACCTACTGTCCAGAAATATTTTGCGGTATGGCGCGCAACATATTTGTGGACACCTACTGTCCAGAAATATTTTGCGGTATGGCGCGCAATATATTTCTGGACACCTACTGTCCAGAAATATTTTGCGGTGGCGCTAAACATATTTCTGGACACCTACTGTCCAGAAATATTTTGCGGTGGCGCTAAACATATTTCTGGACACCTACTGTCCAGAAATATTTTGCGGTATGGCGCGCAACATATTTCTGGACACCTACTGTCCAGAAATATTTTGCGGTATGGCGCGCAATATATTTCTGGACACCTACTGTACAGAAATATTTTGCGGTATGGCGCGCAATATATTTCTGGACACCTACTGTCCAGAAATATTTTGCGGTATGGCGCGCAATATATTTCTGGACACCTACTGTCCAGAAATATTTTGCGGTATGGCGCGTAATATATTTCTGGACACCTACGGTCCAGAAATATTTTGCGGTATGGAGCGCAATATATTTCTGGACAGTAGGTGTCCAGAAATATGTTGCGCGCCATACCGCAAAATATTTCTGGACAGTAGGTGTCCAGAAATATATTGCGCTCCATACCGCAAAATATTTCTGACAGTAGGTGAAATATTTTGCGGTATGGCGCGCAATATATTTCTGGACACCTACTGTCCAGAAATATTTTGCGGTATGGAGCGCAATATATTTCTGGACACCTACTGTCCAGAAATATTTTGCGGTATGGCGCGCAACATATTTCTGGACACCTACCGTCCAGAAATATTTTGCGGTATGGCGCGCAATATATTTCTGGACACCTACTGTCCAGAAATATTTTGCGGTATGGCGCGCAACATATTTCTGGACACCTACTGTCCAGAAATATTTTGCGGTATGGCGCGCAACATATTTCTGGACACCTACTGTCCAGAAATATTTTGCGGTATGGCGCGCAATATATTTCTGGACACCTGCTGTCCAGAAATATTTTGCGGTATGGCGCGCAATATATTTCTGGACACCTACTGTCCAGAAATATTTTGCGGTATGGCGCGCAATATATTACTGGACACTAGCTGTCCAGAAATATTTTGCGGTATGGCGCTCAATATATTTCTGGACACCTACTGTCCAGAAATATTTTGCGGTATGGCGCGCAATATATTTCTGGACACCTACTGTCCAGAAATATTTTGCGGTATGGCGCGCAATATATTTCTGGACACCTACTGTCCAGAAATATTTTGCGGTATGGCACGCAACATATTTCTGGACACCTACTGTCCAGAAATATTTTGCGGTATGGCGCGCAATATATTTCTGGACACCTACTGTCCAGAAATATTTTGCGGTATGGAGCGCAATATATTTCTGGACACCTACTGTCCAGAAATATTTTGCGGTATGGCGCGCAATATATTTCTGGACACCTACTGTTCAGAAATATTTTGCGGTATGGAGCGCAATATATTTCTGGACACCTACTGTCCAGAAATATTTTGCGGTATGGCGCGCAACATATTTGTGGACACCTACTGTCCAGAAATATTTTGCGGTATGGCGCGCAATATATTTCTGGACACCTACTGTCCAGAAATATTTTGCGGTATGGAGCGCAATATATTTCTGGACACCTACTGTCCAGAAATATTTTGCGGTATGGCGCGCAATATATTTCTGGACACCTACTGTCCAGAAATATTTTGCGGTATGGCGCGCAATATATTTCTGGACACCTACTGTCCAGAAATATTTTGCGGTATGGCGCGCAACATATTTCTGGACACCTACTGTCCAGAAATATTTTGCGGTATGGCGCGCAATATATTTCTGGACACCTACTGTCCAGAAATATTTTGCGGTATGGCGCGCAATATATTTCTGGACACCTACTGTCCAGAAATATTTTGCGGTATGGCGCGCAACATATTTCTGGACACCTACTGTCCAGAAATATCTTGCGGTATGGCGCGCAATATATTTCTGGACACCTACTGTCCAGAAATATTTTGCGGTATGGAGCGCAATATATTTCTGGACACCTACTGTCCAGAAATATTTTGCGGTATGGCGCGCAACATATTTCTGGACACCTACTGTCCAGAAATATTTTGCGGTATGGCGCGCAACATATTTCTGGACACCTACTGTCCAGAAATATTTTGCGGTATGGCGCGCAATATATTTCAGGACACCTACTGTCCAGAAATATTTTGCGGTATGGCGCGCAACATATTTCTGGACACCTACTGTCCAGAAATATTTTGCGGTATGGCGCGCAATATATTTCTGGACACCTACTGTCCAGAAATATTTTGCGGTATGGCGCGCAACATATTTCTGGACACCTACTGTCCAGAAATATTTTGCGGTATGGCGCGCAATATATTTCTGGACACCTACTGTCCAGAAATATTTTGCGGTATGGCGCGCAACATATTTCTGGACACCTACTGTCCAGAAATATTTTGCGGTATGGCGCGCAACATATTTCTGGACACCTACTGTCCAGAAATATTTTGCGGTATGGCGCGCAATATATTTCTGGACACCTACTGTCCAGAAATATTTTGCGGTATGGCGCGCAATATATTTCTGGACACCTACTGTCCAGAAATATTTTGCGGTATGGTGCGCAACATATTTGTGGACACCTACTGTCCAGAAATATTTTGCGGTATGGCGCGCAATATATTTCTGGACACCTACTGTTCAGAAATATTTTGCGGTATGGAGCGCAATATATTTCTGGACACCTACTGTCCAGAAATATTTTGCGGTATGGCGCGCAACATATTTGTGGACACCTACTGTCCAGAAATATTTTGCGGTATGGCGCGTAATATATTTCTGGACACCTACTGTCCAGAAATATTTTGCGGTATGGCGCGCAACATATTTCTGGACACCTACTGTCCAGAAATATTTTGCGGTATGGCGCGCAACATATTTCTGGACACCTACTGTCCAGAAATATTTTGCGGTATGGCGCGCAATATATTTCTGGACACCTACTGTCCAGAAATATATTCCTGGACACCTACTGTCCAGAAATATTTTGCGGTATGGCGCGCAACATATTTCTGGACACCTACTGTCCAGAAATATTTTGCGGTATGGCGCGCAATATATTTCTGGACACCTACTGTCCAGAAATATTTTGCGGTATGGCGCGCAACATATTTCTGGACACCTACTGTCCAGAAATATTTTGCGGTATGGCGCGCAACATATTTCTGGACACCTACTGTCCAGAAATATTTTGCGGTATGGCGCGCAATATATTTCTGGACACCTACTGTTCAGAAATATTTTGCGGTATGGAGCGCAATATATTTCTGGACACCTACTGTCCAGAAATATTTTGCGGTATGGCGCGCAATATATTTCTGGACACCTACTGTCCAGAAATATTTTGCGGTATGGCGCGCAATATATTTCTGGACACCTACTGTCCAGAAATATTTTGCGGTATGGCGCGCAATATATTTCGGGACACCTACTGTCCAGAAATATTTTGCGGTATGGCGCGCAATATATTACTGGACACTAGCTGTCCAGAAATATTTTGCGGTATGGCGCTCAATATATTTCTGGACACCTACTGTCCAGAAATATTTTGCGGTATGGCGCGCAATATATTTCTGGACACCTACTGTCCAGAAGTATTTTGCGGTATGGCGCGCAATATATTTCTGGACACCTACTGTCCAGAAATATTTTGCGGTGTGGCACGCAACATATTTCTGGACACCTACTGTCCAGAAATATTTTGCGGTATGGCGCGCAATATATTTCTGGACACCTACTGTCCAGAAATATTTTGCGGTATGGCGCGCAATATATTTCTGGACACCTACTGTCCAGAAATATTTTGCGGTATGGCGCGCAACATATTTCTGGACACCTACTGTCCAGAAATATTTTGCGGTATGGCGCGCAATATATTTCTGGACACCTACTGTCCAGAAATATTTTGCGGTATGGCGCGCAATATATTTCTCGACACCTACTGTCCAGAAATATTTTGCGGTATGGCGCGCAACATATTTCTGGACACCTACTGTCCAGAAATATCTTGCGGTATGGCGCGCAATATATTTTTGGACACCTACTGTCCAGAAATATTTTGCGGTATGGCGCGCAATATATTACTGGACACTAGCTGTCCAGAAATATTTTGCGGTATGGCGCTCAATATATTTCTGGACACCTACTGTCCAGAAATATTTTGCGGTATGGCGCGCAATATATTTCTGGACACCTACTGTCCAGAAATATTTTGCGGTATGGCACGCAACATATTTCTGGACACCTACTGTCCAGAAATATTTTGCGGTATGGAGCGCAATATATTTCTGGACACCTACTGTCCAGAAATATTTTGCGGTATGGCGCGCAACATATTTCTGGACACCTACTGTCCAGAAATATTTTGCGGTATGGCGCGCAATATATTTCTGGACACCTACTGTCCAGAAATATTTTGCGGTATGGCGCGCAACATATTTCTGGACACCTACTGTCCAGAAATATTTTGCGGTATGGCGCGCAATATATTTCTGGACACCTACTGTCCAGAAATATTTTGCGGTATGGCGCGCAACATATTTCTGGACACCTACTGTCCAGAAATATTTTGCGGTATGGCGCGCAACATATTTCTGGACACCTACTGTCCAGAAATATTTTGCGGTATGGCGCGCAATATATTTCTGGACACCTACTGTCCAGAAATATTTTGCGGTATGGCGCGCAACATATTTCTGGACACCTACTGTCCAGAAATATTTTGCGGTATGGCGCGCAACATATTTCTGGACACCTACTGTCCAGAAATATTTTGCGGTATGGCGCGCAATATATTTCTGGACACCTACTGTCCAGAAATATTTTGCGGTATGGAGCGCAATATATTTCTGGACACCTACTGTCCAGAAATATTTTGCGGTATGGCGCGCAATATATTTCTGGACACCTACTGTCCAGAAATATTTTGCGGTATGGCGCGCAATATATTTCTGGACACCTACTGTCCAGAAATATTTTGCGGTATGGCGCGCAATATATTTCTGGACACCTACTGTCCAGAAATATTTTGCGGTATGGCGCGCAACATATTTCTGGACACCTACTGTCCAGAAATATTTTGCGGTATGGCGCGCAACATATTTCTGGACACCTACTGTCCAGAAATATTTTGCGGTATGGCGCGCAACATATTTCTGGACACCTACTGTCCAGAAATATTTTGCGGTATGGCGCGCAATATATTTCTGGACACCTACTGTCCAGAAATATTTTGCGGTATGGCGCGCAACATATTTCTGGACACCTACTGTCCAGAAATATTTTGCGGTATGGCGCGCAACATAATTCTGGACACCTACTGTCCAGAAATATTTTGCGGTATGGCGCGCAATATATTTCTGGACACCTACTGTCCAGAAATATTTTGCGGTATGGCGCGCAATATATTTCTGGACACCTACTGTCCAGAAATATATTCCTGGACACCTACTGTCCAGAAATATTTTGCGGTATGGCGCGCAACATATTTCTGGACACCTACTGTCCAGAAATATTTTGCGGTATGGCGCGCAACATATTTCTGGACACCTACTGTCCAGAAATATTTTGCGGTATGGCGCGCAATATATTTCTGGACACCTACTGTCCAGAAATATTTTGCGGTATGGCGCGCAACATATTTCTGGACACCTACTGTCCAGAAATATTTTGCGGTATGGCGCGCAACATATTTCTGGACACCTACTGTCCAGGAATATTTTGCGGTATGGCGCGCAATATATTTTTGGACACCTACTGTCCAGAAATATTTTGCGGTATGGAGCGCAATATATTTCTGGACACCTACTGTCCAGAAATATTTTGCGGTATGGCGCGCAACATATTTCTGGACACCTACTGTCCAGAAATATTTTGCGGTATGGCGCGCAACATATTTCTGGACACCTACTGTCCAGAAATATTTTGCGGTATGGCGCGCAATATATTTCTGGACACCTACTGTCCAGAAATATTTTGCGGTATGGCGCGCAACATATTTCTGGACACCTACTGTCCAGAAATATTTTGCGGTATGGCGCGCAATATATTTCTGGACACCTACTGTACAGAAATATTTTGCGGTATGGCGCGCAACATATTTCTGGACACCTACTGTCCAGAAATATTTTGCGGTATGGCGCGCAACATATTTCTGGACACCTACTGTCCAGAAATATTTTGCGGTATGGCGCGCAATATATTTCTGGACACCTACTGTCCAGAAATATTTTGCGGTATGGCGCGCAACATATTTCTGGACACCTACTGTCCAGAAATATTTTGCGGTATGGCGCGCAACATATTTCTGGACACCTACTGTCCAGAAATATTTTGCGGTATGGCGCGCAATATATTTCTGGACACCTACTGTCCAGAAATATTTTGCGGTATGGAGCGCAATATATTTCTGGACACCTACTGTCCAGAAATATTTTGCGGTATGGCGCGCAATATATTTCTGGACACCTACTGTCCAGAAATATTTTGCGGTATGGCGCGCAATATATTTCTGGACACCTACTGTCCAGAAATATTTTGCGGTATGGCGCGCAATATATTTCTGGACACCTACTGTCCAGAAATATTTTGCGGTATGGCGCGCAACATATTTCTGGACACCTACTGTCCAGAAATATTTTGCGGTATGGCGCGCAATATATTACTGGACACTAGCTGTCCAGAAATATTTTGCGGTATGGCGCTCAATATATTTCTGGACACCTACTGTCCAGAAATATTTTGCGGTATGGCGCGCAATATATTTCTGGACACCTACTGTCCAGAAATATTTTGCGGTATGGCACGCAACATATTTCTGGACACCTACTGTCCAGAAATATTTTGCGGTATGGCGCGCAATATATTTCTGGACACCTACTGTCCAGAAATATTTTGCGGTATGGCGCGCAACATATTTGTGGACACCTACTGTCCAGAAATATTTTGCGGTATGGCGCGCAATATATTTCTGGACACCTACTGTCCAGAAATATTTTGCGGTATGGAGCGCAATATATTTCTGGACACCTACTGTCCAGAAATATTTTGCGGTATGGCGCGCAATATATTTCTGGACACCTACTGTCCAGAAATATTTTGCGGTATGGCGCGCAATATATTTCTGGACACCTACTGTCCAGAAATATTTTGCGGTATGGCGCGCAACATATTTCTGGACAGCTACTGTCCAGAAATATTTTGCGGTATGGCGCGCAATATATTTCTGGACACCTACTGTCCAGAAATATTTTGCGGTATGGCGCGCAATATATTTCTGGACACCTACTGTCCAGAAATATTTTGCGGTATGGCGCGCAACATATTTCTGGACACCTACTGTCCAGAAATATCTTGCGGTATGGCGCGCAATATATTTCTGGACACCTACTGTCCAGGAATATTTTGCGGTATGGCGCGCAATATATTTTTGGACACCTACTGTCCAGAAATATTTTGCGGTATGGAGCGCAATATATTTCTGGACACCTACTGTCCAGAAATATTTTGCGGTATGGCGCGCAACATATTTCTGGACACCTACTGTCCAGAAATATTTTGCGGTGTGGCGCGCAACATATTTCTGGACACCTACTGTCCAGAAATATTTTGCGGTATGGCGCGCAATATATTTCTGGACACCTACTGTCCAGAAATATTTTGCGGTATGGCGCGCAACATATTTCTGGACACCTACTGTCCAGAAATATTTTGCGGTATGGCGCGCAACATAATTCTGGACACCTACTGTCCAGAAATATTTTGCGGTATGGCGCGCAATATATTTCTGGACACCTACTGTCCAGAAATATTTTGCGGTATGGCGCGCAATATATTTCTGGACACCTACTGTCCAGAAATATATTCCTGGACACCTACTGTCCAGAAATATTTTGCGGTATGGCGCGCAACATATTTCTGGACACCTACTGTCCAGAAATATTTTGCGGTATGGCGCGCAACATATTTCTGGACACCTACTGTCCAGAAATATTTTGCGGTATGGCGCGCAATATATTTCTGGACACCTACTGTCCAGAAATATTTTGCGGTATGGCGCGCAATATATTTCTGGACACCTACTGTCCAGAAATATTTTGCGGTATGGCGCGCAACATATTTCTGGACACCTACTGTCCAGAAATATTTTGCGGTATGGCGCGCAACATATTTCTGGACACCTACTGTCCAGAAATATTTTGCGGTATGGCGCGCAAAATATTTCTGGACACCTACTGTCCAGAAATATATTCCTGGACACCTACTGTCCAGAAATATTTTGCGGTATGGCGCGCAACATATTTCTGGACACCTACTGTCCAGAAATATTTTGCGGTATGGCGCGCAACATATTTCTGGACACCTACTGTCCAGAAATATTTTGCGGTATGGCGCGCAATATATTTCTGGACACCTACTGTCCAGAAATATTTTTATTTATTTTATTTATTTTTCTGGACACCTACTGTCCAGAAATATTTTGCGGTATGGCGCGCAATATATTACTGGACACTAGCTGTCCAGAAATATTTTGCGGTATGGCGCGCAATATATTGCTGGACACCTACTGTCCAGAAATATTTTGCGGTATGGCGCGCAATATATTTCTGGACACCTACTGTCCAGAAATATTTTGCGGTATGGCGCGCATTTTGCGGTATGGCGCGCAATATATTTCTGGACACCTACTGTTCAGAAATATTTTGCGGTATGGCGCGCATTTTGCGGTATGGCGCGCAATATATTTCTGTACACCTACTGTCCAGAAATATTTTGCGGTATGGTGCGCAACATATTTCTGGACACCTACTGTCCAGAAATATTTTGCGGTATGGCGCGCAACATATTTCTGGACACCTACTGTCCAGAAATATTTTGCGGTATGGCGCGCAATATATTTCTGGACACCTACTGTCCAGAAATATTTTGCGGTATGGCGCGCAATATATTTCTGGACACCTACTGTCCAGAAATATTTTGCGGTATGGCGCGCAACATATTTCTGGACACCTACTGTCCAGAAATATTTTGCGGTATGGCGCGCAACATATTTCTGGACACCTACTGTCCAGAAATATTTTGCGGTATGGCGCGCAATATATTTCTGGACACCTACTGTCCAGAAATATATTCCTGGACACCTACTGTCCAGAAATATTTTGCGGTATGGCGCGCAACATATTTCTGGACACCTACTGTCCAGAAATATTTTGCGGTATGGCGCGCAACATATTTCTGGACACCTACTGTCCAGAAATATTTTGCGGTATGGCGCGCAATATATTTCTGGACACCTACTGTCCAGAAATATATTCCTGGACACCTACTGTGTGTCGCGCAACATATTTCTGGACACCTACTGTCCAGAAATATTTTGCGGTATGGCGCGCAATATATTTCTGGACACCTACTGTCCAGAAATATTTTTATTTATTTTATTTATTTTTCTGGACACCTACTGTCCAGAAATATTTTGCGGTATGGCGCGCATTTTGCTGTATGGCGCGCAATATATTTCTGGGCACCTACTGTCCAGAAATATTTTGCGGTATGGCGCGCATTTTGCGGTATGGCGCGCAATATATTTCTGGACAGCTACTGTCCAGAAATATTTTGCGGTATGGCGCGCAATATATTTCTGGACACCTACTGTCCAGAAATATTTTGCGGTATGGTGCGCAACATATTTGTGGACACCTACTGTCCAGAAATATTTTGCGGTATGGCGCGCAATATATTTCTGGACACCTACTGTTCAGAAGTATTTTGCGGTATGGAGCGCAATATATTTCTGGACACCTACTGTCCAGAAATATTTTGCGGTATGGCGCGCAACATATTTGTGGACACCTACTGTCCAGAAATATTTTGTGGTATGGCGCGCAATATATTTCTGGACACCTACTGTCCAGAAATATTTTGCGGTATGGAGCGCAATATATTTCTGGACACCTACTGTCCAGAAATATTTTGCGGTATGGCGCGCAACATATTTCTGGACACCTACTGTCCAGAAATATTTTGCGGTATGGCGCGCAATATATTTCTGGACACCTACTGTCCAGAAATATTTTGCGGTATGGCGCGCAATATATTTCTGGACACCTACTGTCCAGAAATATTTTGCGGTGTGGCGCGCAATATATTTCTGGACACCTACTGTCCAGAAATATTTTGCGGTATGGCGCGCAACATATTTCTGGACACCTACTGTCCAGAAATATTTTGCGGTATGGCGCGCAATATATTTCTGGACACCTACTGTCCAGAAATATTTTGCGGTATGGCGTGCAATATATTTCTGGACACCTACTGTCCAGAAATATTTTGCGGTATGGCGCGCAATATATTTCTGGACACCTACTGTCCAGAAATATTTTGCGGTATGGCGCGCAATATATTTCTGGACACCTACTGTCCAGAAATATTTTGCGGTATGGAGCGCAATATATTTCTGGACACCTACTGTCCATAAATATTTTGCGGTGGCGCGAAACATATTTCTGGACACCTACTGTCCAGAAATATTTTGCGGTATGGCGCGCAATATATTTCTGGACACCTACTGTCCAGAAATATTTTGCGGTATGGCGCGCAATATATTTCTGGACACCTACTGTCCAGAAATATTTTGCGGTATGGCGCGCAATATATTTCTGGACACCTACTGTCCAGAAATATTTTGCGGTATGGCGCGCAACATATTTCTGGACACCTACTGGACAGAAATATTTTGCGGTATGGCGCGCAATATATTTCTGGACACCTACTGTCCAGAAATATTTTGCGGTATGGCGCGTAATATATTTCTGGACACCTACTGTCCAGAAATATTTTGCGGTATGGCGCGCAATATATTTCTGGACACCTACTGTCCAGAAATATTTTGCGGTATGGAGCGCAATATATTTCTGGACACCTACTGTCCAGAAATATTTTGCGGTATGGCGCGCAACATATTTGTGGACACCTACTGTCCAGAAATATTTTGCGGTATGGCGCGCAATATATTTCTGGACACCTACTGTCCAGAAATATTTTGCGGTATGGAGCGCAATATATTTCTGGACACCTACTGTCCAGAAATATTTTGCGGTATGGCGCGCAACATATTTCTGGACACCTACTGTCCAGAAATATTTTGCGGTATGGCGCGCAATATATTTCTGGACACCTACTGTACAGAAATATTTTGCGGTATGGCGCGCAATATATTTCTGGACACCTTCTGTCCAGAAATATTTTGCGGTATGGCGCGCAATATATTTCTGGACACCTACTGTCCAGAAATATTTTGCGGTATGGCGCGCAACATATTTCTGGACACCTAGTGTCCAGAAATATTTTGCGGTATGGCGCGCAACATATTTCTGGACACCTACTGTCCAGAAATATTTTGCGGTATGGCGCGCAATATATTTCTGGACACCTACTGTCCAGAAATATTTTGCGGTATGGCGCGCAATATATTTCTGGACACCTACTGTCCAGAAATATTTTGCGGTATGGCGCGCAATATATTTCTGGACACCTACTGTCCAGAAATATTTTGCGGTATGGCGCGCAATATATTTCTGGACACCTACTGTCCAGAAATATTTTGCGGTATGGCGCGCAATATATTACTGGACACTAGCTGTCCAGAAATATTTTGCGGTATGGCGCTCAATATATTTCTGGACACCTACTGTCCAGAAATATTTTGCGGTATGGCGCGCAATATATTTCTGGACACCTACTGTCCAGAAATATTTTGCGGTATGGCGCGCAATATATTTCTGGACACCTACTGTCCAGAAATATTTTGCGGTATGGCACGCAACATATTTCTGGACACCTACTGTGCAGAAATATTTTGCGGTATGGCGCGCAATATATTTCTGGACACCTACTGTCCAGAAATATTTTGCGGTATGGTGCGCAACATATTTGTGGACACCTACTGTCCAGAAATATTTTGCGGTATGGCGCGCAATATATTTCTGGACACCTACTGTTCAGAAATATTTTGCGGTATGGAGCGCAATATATTTCTGGACACCTACTGTCCAGAAATATTTTGCGGTATGGCGCGCAACATATTTGTGGACACCTACTGTCCAGAAATATCTTGCGGTATGGCGCGCAATATATTTCTGGACACCTACTGTCCAGAAATATTTTGCGGTATGGAGCGCAATATATTTCTGGACACCTACTGTCCAGAAATATTTTGCGGTATGGCGCGCAATATATTTCTGGACACCTACTGTCCAGAAATATTTTGCGGTATGGCGCGCAATATATTTCTGGACACCTACTGTACAGAAATATTTTGCGGTATGGCGCGCAACATATTTCTGGACACCTACTGTCCAGAAATATTTTGCGGTATGGCGCGCAATATATTTCTGGACACCTACTGTCCAGAAATATTTTGCGGTATGGCGCGCAACATATTTCTGGACACCTACTGTCCAGAAATATCTTGCGGTATGGCGCGCAATATATTTCTGGACACCTACTGTCCAGGAATATTTTGCGGTATGGCGCGCAATATATTTTTGGACACCTACTGTCCAGAAA
Source organism: Eristalis intricaria (assembly GCA_964034865.1). Classification (NCBI taxonomy): domain Eukaryota; kingdom Metazoa; phylum Arthropoda; class Insecta; order Diptera; family Syrphidae; genus Eristalis; species Eristalis intricaria. The sequence continues at coordinate 22,823,732 of OZ035876.1, read as the reverse complement.
TATTTTGCGGTATGGAGCGCAATATATTTCTGGACACCTACTGTCCAGAAATATTTTGCGGTATGGCGCGCAACATATTTCTGGACACCTACTGTCCAGAAATATTTTGCGGTATGGCGCGCAACATATTTCTGGACACCTACTGTCCAGAAATATTTTGCGGTATGGCGCGCAATATATTTCTGGACACCTACTGTCCAGAAATATTTTGCGGTATGGCGCGCAATATATTTCTGGACACCTACTGTCCAGAAATATTTTGCGGTATGGCGCGCAATATATTTCTGGACACCTACTGTCCAGAAATATTTTGCGGTATGGCGCGCAATATATTTCTGGACACCTACTGTCCAGAAATATTTTGCGGTATGGCGCGCAATATATTACTGGACACTAGCTGTCCAGAAATATTTTGCGGTATGGCGCTCAATATATTTCTGGACACCTACTGTCCAGAAATATTTTGCGGTATGGCGCGCAATATATTTCTGGACACCTACTGTCCAGAAATATTTTGCGGTATGGCGCGCAATATATTTCTGGACACCTACTGTCCAGAAATATTTTGCGGTATGGCACGCAACATATTTCTGGACACCTACTGTGCAGAAATATTTTGCGGTATGGCGCGCAATATATTTCTGGACACCTACTGTCCAGAAATATTTTGCGGTATGGTGCGCAACATATTTGTGGACACCTACTGTCCAGAAATATTTTGCGGTATGGCGCGCAATATATTTCTGGACACCTACTGTTCAGAAATATTTTGCGGTATGGAGCGCAATATATTTCTGGACACCTACTGTCCAGAAATATTTTGCGGTATGGCGCGCAACATATTTGTGGACACCTACTGTCCAGAAATATCTTGCGGTATGGCGCGCAATATATTTCTGGACACCTACTGTCCAGAAATATTTTGCGGTATGGAGCGCAATATATTTCTGGACACCTACTGTCCAGAAATATTTTGCGGTATGGCGCGCAATATATTTCTGGACACCTACTGTCCAGAAATATTTTGCGGTATGGCGCGCAATATATTTCTGGACACCTACTGTACAGAAATATTTTGCGGTATGGCGCGCAACATATTTCTGGACACCTACTGTCCAGAAATATTTTGCGGTATGGCGCGCAATATATTTCTGGACACCTACTGTCCAGAAATATTTTGCGGTATGGCGCGCAACATATTTCTGGACACCTACTGTCCAGAAATATCTTGCGGTATGGCGCGCAATATATTTCTGGACACCTACTGTCCAGGAATATTTTGCGGTATGGCGCGCAATATATTTTTGGACACCTACTGTCCAGAAATATTTTGCGGTATGGAGCGCAATATATTTCTGGACACCTACTGTCCAGAAATATTTTGCGGTATGGCGCGCAACATATTTCTGGACACCTACTGTCCAGAAATATTTTGCGGTATGGCGCGCAACATATTTCTGGACACCTACTGTCCAGAAATATTTTGCGGTATGGCGCGCAATATATTTCTGGACACCTACTGTCCAGAAATATTTTGCGGTATGGCGCGCAACATATTTCTGGACACCTACTGTCCAGAAATATTTTGCGGTATGGCGCGCAACATAATTCTGGACACCTACTGTCCAGAAATATTTTGCGGTATGGCGCGCAATATATTTCTGGACACCTACTGTCCAGAAATATTTTGCGGTATGGCGCGCAACATATTTCTGGACACCTACTGTCCAGAAATATTTTGCGGTATGGCGCGCAACATATTTCTGGACACCTACTGTCCAGAAATATTTTGCGGTATGGCGCGCAATATATTTCTGGACACCTACTGTCCAGAAATATTTTGCGGTATGGCGCGCAATATATTTCTGGACACCTACTGTCCAGAAATATTTTGCGGTATGGCGCTCAATATATTTCTGGACACCTACTGTCCAGAAATATTTTTATTTATTTTATTTATTTTTCTGGACACCTACTGTCCAGAAATATTTTGCGGTATGGCGCGCAATATATTACTGGATACTAGCTGTCCAGAAATATTTTGCGGTATGGCGCGCAACATATTTCTGGACACCTACTGTCCAGAAATATTTTGCGGTATGGCGCGCAATATATTTCTGGACACCTACTGTCCAGAAATATTTTGCGGTATTTCGCGCAATATATATCTGGACACCTACTGTCCAGAAATATTTTGCGGTATGGCGCGCAATATATTTCTGGACACCTACTGTCCAGAAATATTTTGCGGTATGGCGCGCAACATATTTCTGGACACCTACTGTCCAGAAATATTTTCCGGTATGGCGCGCAATATATTTCTTTTTTTTTTTTTTTTTTTTTTATTTTATTTTATTATTTTATTATTCCATTGTTCACATAGATTGTATCTGCAAAGCCGGAAGGTCTTGTCTGCAGAAGACTGGTTTCGATCATATACATTAAGTTAAGTTAAGTTTAAGCGTTCAATTTTTATATTATTTGAATTTACTTTAACACAATAATTCAATATAAAGAAAAAAAAAAAACAAAAAATTACGTTACAGAAATGAAAACAAGTAGATTTTTTACAAACTGGATGCTAAGTACATTTCTTTGGTTTTTCTTAAAATTTCAGTTTTTGTTAGGTTGCGAAATTCTTTTGGAAGTTCGTTAAGCACTGATGGAACTGCAACATTAAGCGTCCTTCTTCCGTACTCGTTCCAATACCTCGGGACTTCATAAACCTGTTGTTGTCTTCTTCTGGTATTTACTGCTTGTTGCGTCAGAGTTCTGTATGCATCGTCGTTGTAGAAGTGAGCAAGGATTTCTAGATTGTAGATCTGTTGAATATTCAGAAGATTTTGAGCTCCAGGGTTGAGTCTGGGGTTGTGCACTAATTTTTGCAGGCGCACATGTGTTCTTTGTAGGGATTGCATTTGCGATGCTTTTCCCCACGCTAATACGCCATATCTCATATGTGATTCAACTAAACCAAAATAGCATTGTCTAAGAACTTCAGGTGTGCAGAAATTTTTAAGATGGAAGAGTGCGTAAGCGGATCGACACAATTTCTGTTTTATTTCTCTTATGTGGTAGCTCCATTTAAAGTTGTAATCAACGGTGAGTCCAAGATACTTGTATGTTGACACATTGTCGATGTATCCGTTGCATCTATCATTTTCTTTAACGTTACCTCCATTCATGTGAAGACATTCTGTGTCATGCATTTTTATCTTGATTTTAGTTTTTGGGATATGCGGGGGACGAATATGCATTACCTTTGTCTTCAGTGCGTTAATAATTAATCCATGGTCGTGACACCAAGCTGTGATTCGATTAAATTCTATTTGCAATAAGCTTGCAGCTTCATTTACGTTCCTATGGCTAATTACAATCGCTGTATCGTCCGCGTATGCGTATCCCGTGCTGTACTTCAGCAATGACATCAGATCATTGGCGTAGATAATAAATAGGAGAGGGCCTAGTTTTGATCCCTGTGGTACACCATATACAACATCTTCATCTTCACTTAAGAATTCGCCAATTTGAACTTTAAATTTTCGGTCTCTTAAGTAGTTTTCAAACCATGATAATATACTGCCCCGAACACCAATCCTTTCTAACTGTCTCAGTAAATGTTTGTGACTTAATGTATCGAAGGCTTTTTTAAAATCAATGAATAGAACCACTGTGCTTTGATTTTTATCCAGGCTTTGGTTTATTTTATTCGCAAAAATTGCCAGCAGATGGTTGATGCTCTTGTTTTTACGAAAACCAAATTGATTTTTATTCAGGATTTTAAATTTTTCAACATATCCGTATAGCCTCGTTGCCAATACTTCCTCCATAACCTTGTCGACAGATGATAAAATAGAAATGGGTCTGTAGTTCACAATTTGGTTCATCTTTCCGCTTTTGTATATTGGCCGAACTATTGATGTTTTCAGAAGGTGCGGAACTGTTGCTTGGTCTAAACTCATATTTATAAGCTTCGTTATCAGAGGCGAAAGGTACTCTGCACTTATTCTTAGATCTATTGGTCTTATCTCGTCTATTCCGGCTGACTTGTTGCACTTTAGCGAATGAAGTATATTCTTAACCTCAGTATCAGTTACATATTGTACATATATAGAGTTTTGTACACTGTTCGAACTGCCACGGAATGTTGTTTTATTGCACTCGTGGACTGTATTACAAATTTCCAATGATAGCGTTTTTGCGAATTTGTTCGGTAGGTCATTCAAATTTTCTTCATGTGCAAAATTCTTTTTTATAATGTCATCTATATTGTTCGATCTCTTTCCAAGTAATGCATTAACAATCTTCCACGTATCCTTTGGGTTGTTTTTACTCTCTTGGAATTTCTGTTTGTAGAAGTTTGATTTTATTCGTTTTATTTTTTTGTTAAGCTCGTTTCTGTATAGTTTATACTCATTGTGATAGTCCGCATTTCGTCTGTTGTTTTTGTACCTTCTGTATAGTCTATCACGTTCTTTGCATTCGCATTTCAGGTCTGCGGTGGCCCAACTGTGTTCAGTGCTTCTTTTCTTACTTGTAACAGTTGACGATGTTACTATATTATTAAGTACTTCCTTGAAGTGCTGATATAATTCATTTACATCTGTGTGTGAATTTAACTCGTCCCAGTTGAAATCTTGTATATTTTGTGCTACTGCTTGTGTTAGTACGTATCGCTCTTTACTGGATTTGCTTATAAATGCATCAGCTTTGATTCCACAATACAAGGCATAGTGGTCTGAGATACATACTTCGATCACCGCAGATTTGATTTCAACATTTTTTGCTCTTATCAAGCAGTGATCAATTAATGTTTTTGTGTTTCTTATTAAATCATCACGAGTGTGAGAGAGTATGCAATTGTTGAGACCTTTTGCAGCTATCATCGACATATATTCGCACACATCTGCATTAGTCTTGTCTTTTAAATTTATGTTTACATCGCCCATAACTATTAAATTCCTTTTTGCTTCGATTACATCAAAATGTTCATTAAGCTCACGAATGAAATGTTTAACATTTAACTTCGGTGGCCTGTATACTGATATTACTGAAGCTTCAAAATTGCCTCGTTTTACATTTAGAGAGACGTTTTCATACATTTTTGTTTTTCGTTCTACTTTTTCATACATTACATTATTTTTTACATATATGGCTATACCTCCTCCTCTGGAATTACTTCTTGTAAAAAATTCACTGCTGTATCCATCAATTCCATACTGATTTGTTTCCCCTTCGGTTATATTAATCTCACACAACATAATAACATCTACATTTGTGTTGTTTTCCATTTTTGGTGTGTCAATTTTGTGCATGAGTGTACTTAAGAAATTATAGGAATATTATAGCAGAAAAACATATGATTATGACATTTTGTCAATATCGTTGATCGTTTGGATCTCAATAGTACGGTCTCCTTCTGATTTTTTTGCTAATACCTTATAATTCTTGAACCAAACGAATTTCCAATTATTTGATTTTGCTTTTGTTTTTGTAAGCCAAATTAGTTTTTTGAAGTGTGGTGTTAATTGTTCGTTGATGTATATATTTTGATTCGCGTATGCCGGATTGCATTCTTTACGCGAAGCAGAACATATCTCCCCATATTTCAGCGTTCTCTTTTGTTTTGTTCGTTCTAGGAATGTAATTTTAGTTTGCTTCCTAGTGAAGCTAACCACAATGTTTCTCATCTGTTTGTTTTTTCTGTCGGGATAAGAATAGAGTTCTTCGACATCGCTCTCTGTAATCGGAGTGTTCAATGTGTTGCCTATTGACTTTAATAATTCGAAAGCATTTTCAGTGCTTGACATTGGAACATTCTTTATCTCTACATTTTTATCAATTTGTTTTTGTTCTAGACTATTGACCTGAGTCTGTAATCCAGATATTTGGAAGTCTTTGATTTCTATTTGTTTTTTGTATTCTTCAATTTCCTTCTTAAACGTTTGAAGTATTTCATTGTTTTTCGTGAGTGTAACGTTAATTTCCTCATATTTACTAGTTGTAAACTCAACAGCTTTTGCATATTCTTTTAATAGTGCTTTAATTTCATGTAGTTCTCTTTCTACAGCGCTCGTGCCCTTCTGTACATTGTTGGTGACAGTTGCTTTTGGAGATTCTGCTGGCCGTGATCTCTTCGCAGTTTGGGACTCTTCTTCTGCTGGTAATTTATCTTTCATTCTGCACGGTATACATTTCCAGTTTTTCTTTGCATTTGCAGACATCTTCCGGTATGAACTTTGGGATAGAGAACTACAATCGAAATGCAAATCTCCATTACAGTTCCAGCAGGTCACGAATTCACCGTCAAGCGGTAACGGATCTTGACATCTACTGCATTGCTTGTCCATCTTGCAGTTGAATGGAAATTGCTTTTTTTATATTTAAACCACTTTAAAATAAAGCTAGAGTATTTTGTTGTTTCTTTTTGATTGTTAAAAATCAAATTTCTGCTTCTCAGGTGTTTTTGGTTTATATTGGAAAGTTACTCACTGTATAAGCCTTTAAGATAGCACTGGGGTAAAAACACGTCAACACACTTGAAAACTTAACTCTGAATAGACACCTACTGTCCAGAAATATTTTGCGGTGTGGCGCGCAATATATTTCTGGACACCTACTGTCCAGAAATATTTTGCGGTATGGCGCGCAACATATTTCTGGACACCTACTGTCCAGAAATATTTTGCGGTATGGCGCGCAATATATTTCTGGACACCTACTGTCCAGAAATATTTTGCGCTGTAGCGCGCAATATATTTCTGGACACCTACTGTCCAGAAATATTTTGCGGTATGGCGCGCAACATATTTCTGGACACCTACTGTCCAGAAATATTATGCGGTGTGGTGCGCAATATATTTCTGGACACCTACTGTCCAGAAATATTTTGCGGTATGGCGCGCATTATATTTCTGGACACCTACTGTCCAGAAATATTTTGCGGTATGGCGCGCAATATATTTCTGGACAGTAGGTGTCCAGAAATATTTTGCGGTACGGCGCGCAATATATTTCTGGATACCTACTGTCCAGAAATATTTTGCGGTATGGCGCGCAATATATTTCTGGACACCTACTGTCCAGAAATATTTTGCGGTATGGCGCGCAACATATTTGTTGACACCTACTGTCCAGAAATATTTTGCGGTATGGCGCGCAACATATTTGTGGACACCTACTGTCCAGAAATATTTTGCGGTATGGCGCGCAATATATTTCTGGACACCTACTGTCCAGAAATATTTTGCGGTATGGAGCGCAATATATTTCTGGACACATACTGTCCAGAAATATTTTGCGGTGGCGCGCAACATATTTCTGGACACCTACTGTCCAGAAATATTTTGCGGTATGGCGCGCAATATATTTCTGGACACCTACTGTACAGAAATATTTTGCGGTATGGCGCGCAATATATTTCTGGACACCTACTGTCCAGAAATATTTTGCGGTATGGCGCGCAATATATTTCTGGACACCTACTGTCCAGAAATATTTTGCGGTATGGCGCGCAATATATTTCTGGACACCTACTGTCCATAAATATTTTGCGGTGGCGCGAAACATATTTCTGGACACCTACTGTCCAGAAATATTTTGCGGTATGGCGCGCAATATATTTCTGGACACCTACTGTCCAGAAATATTTTGCGGTATGGCGCGCAATATATTTCTGGACACCTACTGTCCAGAAATATTTTGCGGTATGGCGCGCAATATATTTCTGGACACCTACTGTCCAGAAATATTTTGCGGTATGGCGCGCAACATATTTCTGGACACCTACTGTCCAGAAATATTTTGCGGTATGGCGCGCAATATATTTCTGGACACCTACTGTCCAGAAATATTTTGCGGTATGGCGCGCAATATATTTCTGGACACCTACTGTCCAGAAATATTTTGCGGTATGGCGCGCAATATATTTCTGGACACCTACTGTCCAGAAATATTTTGCGGTATGGCGCGCAATATATTTCTGGACACCTACTGTCCAGAAATATTTTGCGGTATGGCGCACAACATATTTCTGGACACCTACTGTCCAGAAATATTTTGCGGTATGGCACGCAATATATTTCTGGACACCTACTGTCCAGAAATATTTTGCGGTATGGCGCGCAATATATTTCTGGACACCTACTGTCCAGAAATATTTTGCGGTATGGAGCGCAATATATTTCTGGACACCTACTGTCCAGAAATATTTTGCGGTATGGCGCGCAACATATTTCTGGACACCTACTGTCCAGAAATATTTTGCTGTACGGCGCGCAATATATTTCTGGACACCTACTGTCCAGAAATATTTTGCGGTATGGCGCGCAATATATTTCTGGACACCTACTGTCCAGAAATATTTTGCGGTATGCGCCATACCATGGCGCGCAATATATTTCTGGACACCTACTGTCCAGAAATATTTTGCGGTATGGCGCGCAATATATTTCTGGACACCTAGTGTCCAGAAATATTTTGCGGTATGGCGCGCAATATATTTCTGGACACCTACTGTCCAGAAATATTTTGCGGTATGGCGCGCAATATATTTACACCTACTGTCCAGAAATATTTTGCGGTATGGTGCGCAATATATTTCTGGACACCTACTGTCCAGAAATATTTTGCGGTATGGCACGCAATATATTTCTGGACACCTACTGTCCAGAAATATTTTGCGGTATGGCGCACAACATATTTCTGGACACCTACTGTCCAGAAATATTTTGCGGTATGGCGCGCAATATATTTCTGGACACCTACTGTCCAGAAATATTTTGCGGCATGGCGCGCAATATATTTCTGGACACCTACTGTCCAGAAATATTTTGCGGTATGGCGCGCAATATATTTCTAGACCCCTACTGTCCAGAAATATTTTGCGGTATGGCGCGCAATATATTTCTGGACACCTACTGTCCAGAAATATTTTGCGGTATGGCGCGCAATATATTTCTAGACACCTACTGTCCAGAAATATTTTGCGGTATGGCGCGCAATATATTTCTGGACACCTACTGTCCAGAAATATTTTGCGGTATGGCGATATTTCTGGACACCTACTGTCCAGAAATATTTTGCGGTATGGCGCGCAATATATTTCTGGACACCTACTGTCCAGAAATATTTTGCGGTATGGCGCGCAACATATTTCTGGACACCTACTGTCCAGAAATATTTAGCGGTATGGCGCGAAATATATTTCTGGACACTTCTGTCCAGAAATATTTTGCGGTATGGCGCGCAATATATTTCTGGACACCTACTGTCCAGAAATATTTTGCGGTATGGCGCGCAATATATTTCTGGACACCTAGTGTCCAGAAATATTTTGCGGTATGGCGATATTTCTGGACACCTACTGTCCAGAAATATTTTGCGGTATGGCGCGCAATATATTTCTGGACACCTACTGTCCAGAAATATTTTGCGGTATGGCGCGCAATATATTTCTGGACACCTACTGTCCAGAAATATTTTGCGGTATGGCGATATTTCTGGACACCTACTGTCCAGAAATATTTTGCGGTATGGCGCGCAATATATTTCTGGACACCTACTGTCCAGAAATATTTTGCGGTATGGCGCGCAATATATTTCTAGACACCTACTGTCCAGAAATATTTTGCGGTATGGCGCGCAATATATTTCTGGACACCTACTGTCCAGAAATATTTTGCGGTATGGCGCGCAATATATTTACACCTACTGTCCAGAAATATTTTGCGGTATGGCGCGCAATATATTTCTGGACACCTACTGTCCAGAAATATTTTGCGGTATGGCGCACAACATATTTCTGGACACCTACTGTCCAGAAATATTTTGCGGTATGGCGCGCAATATATTTCTGGACACCTACTGCCCAGAAATATTTTGCGGTATGGAGCGCAATATATTTCTGGACACCTACTGTCCAGAAATATTTTGCGGTATGGCGCGCAATATATTTCTGGACACCTACTGTCCAGAAATATTTTGCGGTATGGCGCGCAACATATTTCTGGACACCTACTGTCCAGAAATATTTTGCGGTATGGCGCGCAATATATTTCTGGACACCTACTGTCCAGAAATATTTTGCGGTATGGCGCGCAACATATTTCTGGACACCTACTGTCCAGAAATATTTTGCGGTATGGCGCGCAATATATTTCTGGACACCTACTGTCCAGAAATATTTTGCGGTATGGCGCGCAACATATTTCTGGACACCTACTGTCCAGAAATATTTTGCGGTATGGCGCGCAATATATTTCTGGACACCTACTGTCCAGAAATATTTTGCGGTATGGCGCGCAACATATTTCTGGACACCTACTGTCCAGAAATATTTTGCGGTATGGCGCGCAATATATTTCTGGACACCTACTGTCCAGAAATATTTTGCGGTATGGCGCGCAATATATTTCTGGACACCTACTGTCCAGAAATATTTTGCGGTATGGCGCGCAATATATTTCTGGACACCTACTGTCCAGAAATATTTTGCGGTATGGCGCGCAATATATTTCTGGACACCTACGGTCCAGAAATATTTTGCGGTATGGCGCGCAATATATTTCTGGACACCTACTGTCCAGAAATATTTTGCGGTGTGGCGCGCAATATATTTCTGGACACCTACTGTCCAGAAATATTTTGCGGTATGGCGATATTTCTGGACACCTACTGTCCAGAAATATTTTGCGGTTTGGCGCGCAACATATTTCTGGACACCTACTGTCCAGAAATATTTTGCGGTATGGCGCGAAATATATTTCTGGACACTTCTGTCCAGAAATATTTTGCGGTATGGCGCGCAATATATTTCTGGACACCTACTGTCCAGAAATATTTTGCGGTATGGCGCGCAATATATTTCTGGACACCTACTGTCCAGAAATATTTTGCGGTATGGCGCGCAATATATTTCTGGACAACTACTGTCCAGAAATATTTTGCAGTATGGCGCGCAATATATTTACACCTACTGTCCAGAAATATTTTGCGGTGTGGCGCGCAATATATTTCTGGACACCTACTGTCCAGAAATATTTTGCGGTATGGCGCGCAATATATTTCTGGACAACTACTGTCCAGAAATATTTTGCAGTATGGCGCGCAATATATTTACACCTACTGTCCAGAAATATTTTGTGGTATGGCGCTCAATATATTTCTGGACACCTACTGTCCAGAAATATTTTGCGGTGTGGCGCGCAATATATTTCTGGACACCTACTGTCCAGAAATATTTTGCGGTATGGCGATATTTCTGGACACCTACTGTCCAGAAATATTTTGCGGTATGGCGCGCAACATATTTCTGGACACCTACTGTCCAGAAATATTTTGCGGTATGGCGCGCAATATATTTCTGGACACCTACTGTCCAGAAATATTTTGCGGTATGGCGTGCAATATATTTCTGGACACCTACGCGCCATACCGCAAAATATTTCTGGACAGTAGGTGTCCAGAAATATTTTGCTGTATGGCGCGCAATATATTTCTGGACACCTACTGTCCAGAAATATTTTGCGGTATGGCGCGCACTATATTTCTGGACACCTACTGTCCAGAAATATTTTGCGGTATGGCGCGCAATATATTTCTGGACACCTACTGTACAGAAATATTTTGCGGTATGGCGCGCAATATATTTCTGGACACCTACTGTCCAGAAATATTTTGCGGTATGGCGCGCAATATATTTCTGGACACCTACTGTCCAGAAATATTTTGCGGTATGGCGCGCAATATATTTCTGGACACCTACGCGCGGTATGGACAGTAGGTGTCCAGAAATATTTTGCTGTATGGCGCGCAATATATTTCTGGACACCTACTGTCCAGAAATATTTTGCGGTATGGCGCGCACTATATTTCTGGACACCTACTGTCCAGAAATATTTTGCGGTATGGCGCGCAATATATTTCTGGACACCTACTGTCCAGAAATATTTTGCGGTATGGCGCGCAATATATTTCTGGACACCTACTGTCCAGAAATATTTTGCGGTATGGCGCGCAATATATTTCTGGACACCTACTGTCCAGAAATATTTTGCGGTATGGCGCGCAATATATTTCTGGACACCTACTGTCCAGAAATATTTTGCGGTATGGCGCGCAATATATTTCTGGACAACTACTGTCCAGAAATATTTTGCAGTATGGCGCGCAATATATTTACACCTACTGTCCAGAAATATTTTGTGGTATGGCGCTCAATATATTTCTGGACACCTACTGTCCAGAAATATTTTGCGGTGTGGCGCGCAATATATTTCTGGACACCTACTGTCCAGAAATATTTTGCGGTATGGCGATATTTCTGGACACCTACTGTCCAGAAATATTTTGCGGTATGGCGCGCAACATATTTCTGGACACCTACTGTCCAGAAATATTTTGCGGTATGGCGCGCAATATATTTCTGGACACCTACTGTCCAGAAATATTTTGCGGTATGGCGTGCAATATATTTCTGGACACCTACGCGCCATACCGCAAAATATTTCTGGACAGTAGGTGTCCAGAAATATTTTGCTGTATGGCGCGCAATATATTTCTGGACACCTACTGTCCAGAAATATTTTGCGGTATGGCGCGCACTATATTTCTGGACACCTACTGTCCAGAAATATTTTGCGGTATGGCGCGCAATATATTTCTGGACACCTACTGTCCAGAAATATTTTGCGGTATGGCGCGCAATATATTTCTGGACACCTACTGTCCAGAAATATTTTGCGGTATGGCGCGCAATATATTTCTGGACACCTACTGTCCAGAAATATTTTGCGGTATGGCGCGCAATATATTTCTGGACACCTACGCGCGGTATGGACAGTAGGTGTCCAGAAATATTTTGCTGTATGGCGCGCAATATATTTCTGGACACCTACTGTCCAGAAATATTTTGCGGTATGGCGCGCACTATATTTCTGGACACCTACTGTCCAGAAATATTTTGCGGTATGGCGCGCAATATATTTCTGGACACCTACTGTCCAGAAATATTTTGCGGTATGGCGCGCAATATATTTCTGGACACCTACTGTCCAGAAATATTTTGCGGTATGGCGCGCAATATATTTCTGGACACCTACTGTCCAGAAATATTTTGCGGTATGGCGCGCAATATATTTCTGGACACCTACGCGCCATACCGCAAAATATTTCTGGACAGTAGGTGTCCAGAAATATATTGCGCGCCATACCGCAAAATATTTCTGGACAGTAGGTGTCCAGAAATATGTTGCGCGCCATACCGCAAAATATTTCTGGACAGTAGGTGTCCAGAAATATATTGCCCGCAAAATATTTCTGGACAGTAGGTGTCCAGAAATATTTTGCTGTATGGCGCGCAATATATTTCTGGACACCTACGCGCCATACCGCAAAATATTTCTGGACAGTAGGTGTCCAGAAATATATTGCGCGCCATACAGCAAAATATTTCTGGACACTGGACACCTACTTTGCGGTATGGCGCGCAATATATTTCTGGACACCTACTGTCCAGAAATATTTTGCGGTATGGCGCGCAATATATTTCTGGACACCTACTGTCCAGAAATATTTTGCGGTATGGCGCGCAATATATTTCTGGACACCTACTGTCCAGAAATATTTTGCGGACACCTAGTGTCCAGAAATATATTGCGCGCCATACCGCAAAATATTTCTGAATATATAGAAATATATTGCGCGCCATACCTAGTGTCCAGAAATATTTTGCGGTATGGCGCGCAATATATTTCTGGACACCTACTGTCCAGAAATATTTTGCGGTATGGCGCTCAATATATTTCTAGACACCTACTGTCCAGAAATATTTTGCGGTATGGCGCGCAATATATTTCTGGACACCTACTGTCCAGAAATATTTTGCGGTATGGCGCGCAATATATTTACACCTACTGTCCAGAAATATTTTGCGGTATGGCGCGCAATATATTTCTGGACACCTACTGTCCAGAAATATTTTGCGGTATGGCGCACAACATATTTCTGGACACCTACTGCCCAGAAATATTTTGCGGTATGGCGCGCAATATATTTCTGGACACCTACTGTCCAGAAATATTTTGCGGTATGGCGCGCAATATATTTCTGGACACCTACTGCCCAGAAATATTTTGCGGTATGGCGCGCAATATATTTACACCTACTGTCCAGAAATATTTTGCGGTATGGCGCGCAATATATTTCTGGACACCTACTGTCCAGAAATATTTTGCGGTATGGCGCACAACATATTTCTGGACACCTACTGTCCAGAAATATTTTGCGGTATGGCGCGCAATATATTTCTGGACACCTACTGTCCAGAAATATTTTGCGGTATGGCGCGCAATATATTTCTGGGCACCTACTGCCCAGAAATATTTTGCGGTATGGAGCGCAATATATTTCTGGACACCTACTGTCCAGAAATATTTTGCGGTATGGCGCGCAATATATTTCTCGACACCTACTGTCCAGAAATATTTTGCGGTATGGCGCGCAATATATTTCTGGACACCTACTGTCCAAAAATATTTTGCGGTATGGCGAGCAATATATTTCTGGACACCTACTGTCCAGAATTATTTTGCGGTGTCGCGCGCAATATATTTCTGGACACCTAGTGTCCAGAAATATTTTGCGGTATGGCGCGCAATATATTTCTGGACACCTACTGTCCAGAAATATTTTGCGGTATGGCGCGCAATATATTTCTGGACACCTACTGTCCAGAAATATTTTGCGGTGTGGCGCGCAATATATTTCTCGACACCTACTGTCCAGAAATATTTTGCGGTATGGCGCGCAATATATTTCTGGACAACTACTGTCCAGAAATATTTTGCAGTATGGCGCGCAATATATTTACACCTACTGTCCAGAAATATTTTGCGGTATGGCGCTCAATATATTTCTGGACACCTACTGTCCAGAAATATTTTGCGGTATGGCGCGCAATATATTTCTGGACACCTACTGTCCAGAAATATTTTGCGGTATGGCGCGCAATATATTTCTGGACACCTACTGTCCAGAAATATTTTGCGGTATGGCGCGCAATATATTTCTGGACACCTACTGTCCAGAAATATTTTGCGGTATGGCGCGCAATATATTTCTGGACACCTACTGTCCAGAAATATTTTGCGGTATGGCGCGCAACATATTTCTGGACACCTACTGTCCAGAAATATTTTGCGGTATGGCGCGCAATATATTTACACCTACTGTCCAGAAATATTTTGCGGCATGGCGCGCAATATATTTCTGGACACCTACTGTCCAGAAATATTTTGCGGTATGGCGCGCAATATATTTCTGGACACCTACTGTCCAGAAATATTTTGCGGTATGGCGCGCAATATATTTCTGGACACCTACTGTCCAGAAATATTTTGCGGTATGGCGCGCAATATATTTCTGGACACCTACTGTCCAGAAATATTTTGCGGTATGGCGCGCAATATATTTCTGGACACCTACTGTCCAGAAATATTTTGCGGTATGGCGCGCAATATATTTCTGGACACCTACTGTCCAGAAATATTTTGCGGTATGGCGCGCAATATATTTCTGGACACCTACTGTCCAGAAATATTTTGCGGTATGGCGCGCAATATATTTACACCTACTGTCCAGAAATATTTTGCGGTATGGCGCGCAATATATTTCTGGACACCTACTGTCCAGAAATATTTTGCGGTATGGCGCGCAACATATTTGTGGACACCTACTGTCCAGAAATATTTTGCGGTATGGCGCGCAATATATTTCTGGACACCTACTGTCCAGAAATATTTTGCGGTATGGAGCGCAATATATTTCTGGACACCTACTGTCCAGAAATATTTTGCGGTATGGCGCGCAATATATTTCTGGACACCTACTGTCCAGAAATATTTTGCGGTATGGCGCGCAACATATTTGTGGACACCTACTGTCCAGAAATATTTTGCGGTATGGCGCGCAATATATTTCTGGACACCTACTGTCCAGAAATATTTTGCGGTATGGCGCGCAATATATTTCTGGACACCTACTGTCCAGAAATATTTTGCGGTATGGCGCGCAATATATTTACACCTACTGTCCAGAAATATTTTGCGGTATGGCGCGCAATATATTTCTGGACACCTACTGTCCAGAAATATTTTGCGGTATGGCGCGCAACATATTTGTGGACACCTACTGTCCAGAAATATTTTGCGGTATGGCGCGCAATATATTTCTGGACACCTACTGTCCAGAAATATTTTGCGGTATGGCGCGCAACATATTTGTGGACACCTACTGTCCAGAAATATTTTGCGGTATGGCGCGCAATATATTTCTGGACACCTACTGTCCAGAAATATTTTGCGGTATGGCGCGCAATATATTTCTGGACACCTACTGTCCAGAAATATTTTGCGGTATGGCGCGCAATATATTTACACCTACTGTCCAGAAATATTTTGCGGTATGGCGCGCAATATATTTCTGGACACCTACTGTCCAGAAATATTTTGCGGTATGGCGCGCAACATATTTGTGGACACCTACTGTCCAGAAATATTTTGCGGTATGGCGCGCAATATATTTCTGGACACCTACTGTCCAGAAATATTTTTCGGTATGGCGCGCAATATATTTCTGGACACCTACTGTCCAGAAATATTTTGCGGTATGGCGCGCAACATATTTCTGGACACCTACTGTCCAGAAATATTTTGCGGTATGGCGCGCAATATATTTCTGGACACCTGCTGTCCAGAAATATTTTGCGGTATGGCGCGCAACATATTTCTGGACACCTACTGTCCAGAAATATTTTGCGGTATGGCGCGCAACATATTTCTGGACACCTACTGTCCAGAAATATTTTGCGGTATGGCGCGCAATATATTTCTGGACACCTACTGTCCAGAAATATTTTGCGGTATGGCGCGCAATATATTTCTGGACACCTACTGTCCAGAAATATTTTGCGGTATGGCGCGCAATATATTTCTGGACACCTACTGTCCAGAAATATTTTGCGGTATGGCGATATTTCTGGACACCTACTGTCCAGAAATATTTTGCGGTATGGCGCGCAATATATTTCTGGACACCTACTGTCCAGAAATATTTTGCGGTGTGGCGCGCAATATATTTCTGGACACCTACTGTCCAGAAATATTTTGCGGACACCTACTGTCCAGAAATATTTTGCGGTATGGCGCGCAATATATTTCTGGACACCTACTGTCCAGAAATATTTTGCGGTATGGCGCGCAATATATTTCTGGACACCTACTGTCCAGAAATATTTTGCGGTATGGCGCGCAATATATTTCTGGACAACTACTGTCCAGAAATATTTTGCGGTATGGCGCGCAATATATTTACACCTACTGTCCAGAAATATTTTGCGGTATGGCGCTCAATATATTTCTGGACACCTACTGTCCAGAAATATTTTGCGGTATGGCGCGCAATATATTTCTGGACACCTACTGTCCAGAAATATTTTGCGGTATGGCGCGCAATATATTTCTGGACACCTACTGTCCAGAAATATTTTGCGGTATGGCGCGCAATATATTTCTGGACACCTACTGTCCAGAAATATTTTGCGGTATGGCGCGCAACATATTTCTGGACACCTACTGTCCAGAAATATTTTGCGGTATGGCGCGCAATATATTTCTGGACACCTACTGTCCAGAAATATTTTGCGGTATGGCGCGCAATATATTTCTGGACACCTACTGTCCAGAAATATTTTGCGGTATGGCGCGCAATATATTTCTGGACACCTACTGTCCAGAAATATTTTGCGGTATGGCGCGCAATATATTTCTGGACACCTACTGTCCAGAAATATTTTGCGGTATGGCGCGCAACATATTTCTGGACACCTACTGTCCAGAAATATTTTGCGGTATGGCGCGCAATATATTTCTGGACACCTACTGTCCAGAAATATTTTGCGGTATGGCGATATTTCTGGACACCTACTGTCCAGAAATATTTTGCGGTATGGCGCGCAATATATTTCTGGACACCTACTGTCCAGAAATATTTTGCGGTGTGGCGCGCAATATATTTCTGGACACCTACTGTCCAGAAATATTTTGCGGTATGGCGCGCAATATATTTCTGGACAACTACTGTCCAGAAATATTTTGCGGTATGGCGCGCAATATATTTACACCTACTGTCCAGAAATATTTTGCGGTATGGCGCTCAATATATTTCTGGGCACCTACTGTCCAGAAATATTTTGCGGTATGGCGCGCAATATATTTCTGGACACCTACTGTCCAGAAATATTTTGCGGTATGGCGCGCAATATATTTCTGGACACCTACTGTCCAGAAATATTTTGCGGTATGGCGCGCAATATATTTCTGGACACCTACTGTCCAGAAATATTTTGCGGTATGGCGCGCAATATATTTCTGGACACCTACTGTCCAGAAATATTTTGCGGTATGGCGCGCAACATATTTCTGGACACCTACTGTCCAGAAATATTTTGCGGTGTGGCGCGCAATATATTTCTGGACACCTACTGTCCAGAAATATTTTGCGGTATGGCGCGCAATATATTTCTGGACAACTACTGTCCAGAAATATTTTGCGGTATGGCGCGCAATATATTTACACCTACTGTCCAGAAATATTTTGCGGTATGGCGCGCAATATATTTCTGGACACCTACTGTCCAGAAATATTTTGCGGTATGGCGCGCAATATATTTCTGGACACCTACTGTCCAGAAATATTTTGCGGTATGGCGCGCAATATATTTCTGGACACCTACTGTCCAGAAATATTTTGCGGTATGGCGCGCAATATATTTCTGGACACCTACTGTCCAGAAATATTTTGCGGTATGGCGCGCAACATATTTCTGGACACCTACTGTCCAGAAATATTTTTCGGTATGGCGCGCAATATATTTCTGGACACCTACTGTCCAGAAATATTTTGCGGTATGGCGCGCAATATATTTCTGGACACCTACTGTCCAGAAATATTTTGCGGTATGGCGCGCAATATATTTCTGGACAGTAGATTTCTGGACAGTAGGTGTCCAGAAATATTTTGCGGTATGGCGCGCAATATATTTCTGGACACCTACTGTCCAGAAATATTTTGCGGTATGGCGCGCAATATATTTCTGGACACCTGCGCGCCATACCGCAAAATATTTTGCGGTATGGCGCGCAATATATTTCT
This sequence comes from Eristalis intricaria, assembly GCA_964034865.1. NCBI lineage: Eukaryota > Metazoa > Arthropoda > Insecta > Diptera > Syrphidae > Eristalis > Eristalis intricaria. The sequence continues at coordinate 22,804,523 of OZ035876.1, read as the reverse complement.
GGACACCTACGCGCCATACCGCAAAATATTTCTGGACAGTAGGTGTCCAGAAATATATTGCGCGCCATACCGCAAAATATTTCTGGACAGTAGGTGTCCAGAAATATGTTGCGCGCCATACCGCAAAATATTTCTGGACAGTAGGTGTCCAGAAATATATTGCCCGCAAAATATTTCTGGACAGTAGGTGTCCAGAAATATTTTGCTGTATGGCGCGCAATATATTTCTGGACACCTACGCGCCATACCGCAAAATATTTCTGGACAGTAGGTGTCCAGAAATATATTGCGCGCCATACAGCAAAATATTTCTGGACACTGGACACCTACTTTGCGGTATGGCGCGCAATATATTTCTGGACACCTACTGTCCAGAAATATTTTGCGGTATGGCGCGCAATATATTTCTGGACACCTACTGTCCAGAAATATTTTGCGGTATGGCGCGCAATATATTTCTGGACACCTACTGTCCAGAAATATTTTGCGGTATGGCGCGCAATATATTTCTGGACACCTACTGTCCAGAAATATTTTGCGGTATGGCGCGCAATATATTTCTGGACACCTACTGTCCAGAAATATTTTTGCGGTATGGCGCGCAATATATTTCTGGACACCTACTGTCCAGAAATATTTTGCGGTGTGGCGTGCAATATATTTCTGGACACCTACTGTCCAGAAATATTTTGCGGTGTGGCGCACAATATATTTCTGGACACCTACTGTCCAGAAATATTTTGCGGTATGGCGCGCAACATATTTCTGGAAACCTACTGTCCAGAAATATTTTGCGGTATGGCACGCAATATATTTACACCTACTGTCCAGAAATATTTTGCGGTATGGCGCGCAATATATTTCTGGACACCTACTGTCCAGAAATATTTTGCGGTATGGCGCACAACATATTTCTGGACACCTACTGTCCAGAAATATTTTGCGGTATGGCGCGCAATATATTTCTGGACACCTACTGTCCAGAAATATTTTGCGGTATGGCGCGCAATATATTTCTGGACACCTACTGCCCAGAAATATTTTGCGGTATGGCGCTCAATATATTTCTGGACACCTACTGTCCAGAAATATTTTGCGGTATGGCGCTCAATATATTTCTGGACACCTACTGTCCAGAAATATTTTGCGGTATGGCGCACAACATATTTCTGGAAACCTACTGTCCAGAAATATTTTGCGGTATGGCACGCAATATATTTCTGGAAACCTACTGTCCAGAAATATTTTGCGGTATGGCACGCAATATATTTACACCTACTGTCCAGAAATATTTTGCGGTATGGCGCGCAATATATTTCTGGACACCTACTGTCCAGAAATATTTTGCGGTATGGCGCACAACATATTTCTGGACACCTACTGTCCAGAAATATTTTGCGGTATGGCGCGCAATATATTTCTGGAAACCTACTGTCCAGAAATATTTTGCGGTATGGCACGCAATATATTTACACCTACTGTCCAGAAATATTTTGCGGTATGGCGCACAACATATTTCTGGAAACCTACTGTCCAGAAATATTTTGCGGTATGGCGCGCAATATATTTCTGGACACCTACTGCCCAGAAATATTTTGCGGTATGGCGCGCAATATATTGACACCTACTGTCCAGAAATATTTTGCGGTATGGCGCGCAATATATTTCTGGACACCTACTGTCCAGAAATATTTTGCGGTATGGCGCACAACATATTTCTGGACACCTACTGTCCAGAAATATTTTGCGGTATGGCGCGCAATATATTTCTGGAAACCTACTGTCCAGAAATATTTTGCGGTATGGCACGCAATATATTTACACCTACTGTCCAGAAATATTTTGCGGTATGGCGCGCAATATATTTCTGGACACCTACTGTCCAGAAATATTTTGCGGTATGGCGCGCAATATATTTCTGGACACCTACTGCCCAGAAATATTTTGCGGTATGGCGCGCAATATATTTCTGGACACCTACTGTCCAGAAATATTTTGCGGTATGGCGCACAACATATTTCTGGACACCTACTGTCCAGAAATATTTTGCGGTATGGCGCGCAATATATTTCTGGACACCTACTGTCCAGAAATATTTTGCGGTATGGAGCGCAATATATTTCTGGACACCTACTGCCCAGAAATATTTTGCGGTATGGAGCGCAATATATTTCTGGACACCTACTGTCCAGAAATATTTTGCGGTATGGCGCGCAATATATTTCTGGACACCTACTGTCCAGAAATATTTTGCGGTATGGCGCGCAATATATTTCTGGACACCTACTGTCCAAAAATATTTTGCGGTATGGCGAGCAATATATTTCTGGACACCTACTGTCCAGAAATATTTTGCGGTGTCGCGCGCAATATATTTCTGGACACCTACTGTCCAGAAATATTTTGCGGTATGGCGCGCAATATATTTCTGGACACCTACTGTCCAGAAATATTTTGCGGTATGGCGCGCAATATATTTCTGGACACCTACTGTCCAGAAATATTTTGCGGTGTGGGGCGCAATATATTTCTCGACACCTACTGTCCAGAAATATTTTGCGGTATGGCGCGCAATATATTTCTGGACAACTACTGTCCAGAAATATTTTGCGGTATGGCGCGCAATATATTTCTGGACACCTACTGTCCAGAAATATTTTGCGGTATGGCGCGCAATATATTTCTGGACACCTACTGTCCAGAAATATTTTGCGGTATGGCGCGCAATATATTTCTGGACACCTACTGTCCAGAAATATTTTGCGGTATGGCGCGCAACATATTTCTGGACACCTACTGTTCAGAAATATTTTGCGGTATGGCGCGCAATATATTTCTGGACACCTACTGTCCAGAAATATTTTGCGGTGTGGCGCGCAATATATTTCTGGACACCTACTGTCCAGAAATATTTTGCGGTATGGCGCGCAATATATTTCTGGACAACTACTGTCCAGAAATATTTTGCGGTATGGCGCGCAATATATTTACACCTACTGTCCAGAAATATTTTGCGGTATGGCGCTCAATATATTTCTGGACACCTACTGTCCAGAAATATTTTGCGGTATGGCGCGCAATATATTTCTGGACACCTACTGTCCAGAAATATTTTGCGGTGTGGCGCGCAATATATTTCTGGACACCTACTGTCCAGAAATATTTTGCGGTATGGCGCGCAATATATTTCTAGACACCTACTGTCCAGAAATATTTTGCGGTATGGCGCGCAATATATTTCTGGACACCTACTGTCCAGAAATATTTTGCGGTATGGCGCGCAATATATTTCTGGACACCTACTGTCCAGAAATATTTTACGGTATCGCGCGCAATATATTTCTGGACACCTAGTGTCCAGAAATATTTTGCGGTATGGCGCGCAATATATTTCTGGACACCTACTGTCCAGAAATATTTTGCGGTATGGCGCGCAACATATTTCTGGAAACCTACTGTCCAGAAATATTTTGCGGTATGGCGCGCAATATATTTCTGGACACCTACTGTCCAGAAATATTTTGCGGTACGGCGCGCAATATATTTCTGGATACCTACTGTCCAGAAATATTTTGCGGTGGCGCGCAATATATTTCTGGACACCTACTGTCCAGAAATATTTTGCGGTATGGCGCGCAACATATTTGTGGACACCTACTGTCCAGAAATATTTTGCGGTATGGAGCGCAATATATTTCTGGACACCTACTGTCCAGAAATATTTTGCGGTATGGAGCGCAATATATTTCTGGACACCTAATGTCCAGAAATATTTTGCGGTATGGCGCGCAATATATTTCTGGACACCTACTGTCCAGAAATATTTTGCGGTATGGCGCGCAATATATTTCTGGACACCTACTGTCCAGAAATATTTTGCGGTATGGCGCGCAATATATTTCTGGACACCTACTGTCCAGAAATATTTTGCGGTATGGCGCACAACATATTTCTGGACACCTACTGTCCAGAAATATTTTGCGGTATGGCGCGCAATATATTTCTGGACACCTACTGTCCAGAAATATTTTGCGGTATGGCGCGCAATATATTTCTGGACACCTACTGTCCAGAAATATTTTGCGGTATGGCGCGCAATATATTTCTGGACACCTACTGTCCAGAAATATTTTGCGGTATGGCGCGCAACATATTTCTGGACACCTACTGTCCAGAAAAATTTTGCGGTATGGCGCGCAATATATTTCTGGACACCTAGTGTCCAGAAATATTTTGCGGTATGGCGCGCAATATATTTCTGGACACCTACTGTCCAGAAATATTTTGCGGTATGGCGCGCAATATATTTCTGGACACCTACTGTCCAGAAATATTTTGCGGTATGGCGCGCAACATATTTGTGGACACCTACTGTCCAGAAATATCTTGCGGTATGGCGCGCAATATATTTCTGGACACCTACTGTCCAGAAATATTTTGCGGTATGGCGCGCAATATATTTCTGGACACCTACTGTCCAGAAATATTTTGCGGTATGGCGCGCAACATATTTCTGGACACCTACTGTCCAGAAATATTTTGCGGTATGGCGCGCAATATATTTCTGGACACCTACTGTCCAGAAATATTTTGCGATATGGCGCGCAATATATTTCTGGACACTTACTGTCCAGAAATATTTTGTGGTATGGCGCGCAATATATTTCTGGACACCTACTGTCCAGAAATATTTTGCGGTATGGCGCGCAATATATTTCTGGACACCTACTGTCCAGAAATATTTTGCGGTATGGAGCGCAATATATTTCTGGACACCTGCTGTCCAGAAATATTTTGCGGTATGGCGCGCAACATATTTCTGGACACCTACTGTCCAGAAATATTTTGCGGTATGGCGCGCAATATATTTCTGGACACCTAGTGTCCAGAAATATTTTGCGGTATGGCGCGCAATATATTTCTGGACACCTACTGTCCAGAAATATTTTGCGGTATGGCGCGCAATATATTTCTGGACACCTACTGTCCAGAAATATTTTGCGGTATGGCGCGCAATATATTTCTGGACACCTACTGTCCAGAAATATTTTGCGGTATGGCGCGCAATATATTTCTGGACACCTACTGTCCAGAAATATTTTGCGGTATGGCGCGCAATATATTTCTGGACACCTACTGTCCAGAAATATTTTGCGGTATGGCGCGCAATATATTTCTGGACACCTACTGTCCAGAAATATTTTGCGGTATGAAGCGCAATATATTTCTGGACACCTACTGTCCAGAAATATTTTGCGGTATGGCGCGCAATATATTTCTGGACACCTACTGTCCAGAAATATTTTGCGGTATGGCGCGCAATATATTTCTGGACACCTACTGTCAAGAAATATTTTGCGGTATGGCGCGCAATATATTTCTGGACACCTACTGTCCAGAAATATTTTGCGGTATGGCGCGCAATATATTTCTGGACACCTACTGTCCAGAAATATTTTGCGGTATGGAGCGCAATATATTTCTGGACACCTACTGTCCAGAAATATTTTGCGGTATGGCGCGCAATATATTTCTGGACACCTACTGTCCAGGAATATTTTGCGGTTTGGCGCGCAATATATTTCTGGACACCTACTGTCCAGAAATATCTTGCGGTATCTCGCGCAATATATTTCTGGACACCTACTGTCCAGAAATATTTTGCGGTATGGCGCGCAGTATATTTCTGGACACCTACTATCCAGAAATATTTTGCGGTATGGCGCGCAATATATTTCTGGACACCTACTATCCAGAAATATTTTGCGGTATGGCGCGCAATATATTTCTGGACACCTACTATCCAGAAATATTTTGCGGTATGGCGCGCAATATATTTCTGGACACCTACTGTCCAGAAATATCTTACGGTATGGCGCGCAATATATTTCTGGACACCTACTGTCCAGAAATATCTTGCGGTGTGGCGCGCAATATATTTCTGGACACCTACTATCCAGAAATATTTTGCGGTATGGCGCGCAATATATTTCTGGACACCTACTGTCCAGGAATATTTTGCGGTTTGGCGCGCAATATATTTCTGGACACCTACTGTCCAGAAATATTTTGCGGTATGGCGCGCAATATATTTCTGGACACCTACTGTCCAGGAATATTTTGCGGTATGACGCCCAATATATTTCTGGACACCTACTGTCCAGAAATATTTTGCGGTATGGCGCGCAATATATTTCTGGACACCTACTATCCAGAAATATTTTGCGGTATGGCGCGCAATATATTTCTGGACACCTACTGTCCAGAAATATTTTGCGGTATGGAGCGCAATATATTTCTGGACACCTACTGTCCAGAAATATCTTGCGGTATGACGCGCAATATATTTCTGGACACCTTCTGTCCAAGAATGTTTTGCGGTATGGAGCGCAATATATTTCTGGCCCCTTTGGCTTTGCAGATAATGTAACAAAGAAACATTTTTATTGAATAAAAGCAAAATTGAAATTGAAAAAAAAAAAAAAAGAATTGAATTGAAATATTTTGCGATATGACGCACGACAGTAGGTGTCCAGAAATATATTGCGCGCCATACCGCAAAATATTTCTGGACAGTAGGTGTCCAGAAATATATTGCGCGCCATACCGCAAAATATTTCTGGACAGTAGGTGTCCAGAAATATGTTGCGCGCCATACCGCAAAATATTTCTGGACAGTAGGTGTCCAGAAATATATTGCGCGCCAAACCGCAAAATATTCCTGGACAGTAGGTGTCCAGAAATATATTGCGCGCCATACCGCAAAATATTTCTGGACAGTAGGTGTCCAGAAATATATTGCGCTCCATACCGCAAAATATTTCTGGACAGTAGGTGTCCAGAAATATGTTGCGCGCCATACCGCAAAATATTTCTGGACAGTAGGTGTCCAGAAATATATTGCGCGCCATACCGCAAAATATTTCTGGACAGTAGGTGTCCAGAAATATGTTGCGCGCCATACCGCAAAATATTTCGGGACAGTAGGTGTCCAGAAATATATTGCGCGCCATACCGCAAAATATTTCTGGACAGTAGGTGTCCAGAAATATGTTGCGCGCCATACCGCAAAATATTTCCGGACAGTAGGTGTCCAGAAATATATTGCGCTCCATACCGCAAAATATTTCTGGACAGTAGGTGTCCAGAAATATATTGCGCGCCATACCGCAAGATATTTCTGGACAGTAGGTGTCCAGAAATATGTTGCGCGCCATACCGCAAAATATTTCCGGACAGTAGGTGTCCAGAAATATATTGCGCGCCATACCGCAAAATATTTCTGGACAGTAGGTGTCCAGAAATATATTGCGCGCCATACCGCAAAATATTTCTGGACAGTAGGTGTCCATAAATATATTGCGCGCCATACCGCAAGATATTTCTGGACAGTAGGTGTCCAGAAATATATTGCGCTCCATACCGCAAAATATTTCTGGACAGTAGGTGTCCAGAAATATATTGCGCGAGATACCGCAAGATATTTCTGGACAGTAGGTGTCCAGAAATATATTGCGCTCCATACCGCAAAATATTTCTGGACAGTAGGTGTCCAGAAATATATTGCGCTCCATACCGCAAAATATTCCTGGACAGTAGGTGTCCAGAAATATATTGCGCGCCATACCGCAAAATATTTCTGGACAGTAGGTGTCCAGAAATATATTGCGCGCCATACCGCAAAATATTTCTGGACAGTAGGTGTCCAGAAATATATTGCGCGCCATACCGCAAAATATTTCTGGACAGTAGGTGTCCAGAAATATATTGCGCGCCATACCGCAAAATATTTCTGGACAGTAGGTGTCCAGAAATATGTTGCGCGCCATACCGCAAAATATTTCTGGACAGTAGGTGTCCAGAAATATATTGCGCGCCAAACCGCAAAATATTCCTGGACAGTAGGTGTCCAGAAATATATTGCGCGCCATACCGCAAAATATTTCTGGACAGTAGGTGTCCAGAAATATATTGCGCTCCATACCGCAAAATATTTCTGGACAGTAGGTGTCCAGAAATATATTGCGCGCCATACCGCAAAATATTTCTGGACAGTAGGTGTCCAGAAATTGCGCGCCAACCCGCAAAATATTCCTGGACAGTAGGTGTCCAGAAATATATTGCGCTCCATACCGCAAGATATTTCTGGACAGTAGGTGTCCAGAAATATATTGCGCGCCATACCGCAAGATATTTCTGGACAGTAGGTGTCCAGAAATATATTGCGCTCCATACCGCAAAATATTTCTGGACAGTAGGTGTCCAGAAATATATTGCACTCCATACCGCAAAATATTCCTGGACAGTAGGTGTCCAGAAATATATTGCGCGCCAAACCGCAAAATATTCCTGGACAGTAGGTGTCCAGAAATATATTGCGCTCCATACCGCAAAATATTTCTGGACAGTAGGTGTCCAGAAATATATTGCGCGCCATACCGCAAGATATTTCTGGACAGTAGGTGTCCAGAAATATATTGCGCTCCATACCGCAAAATATTTCTGGACAGTAGGTGTCCAGAAATATATTGCGCGCCATACCGCAAAATATTTCTGGACAGTAGGTGTCCAGAAATATGTTGAGCGCCATACCGCAAAATATTTCTGGACAGTAGGTGTCCAGAAATATATTGCGCGCCATACCGCAAAATATTTCTGGAGAGTAGGTGTCCAGAAATATATTGCGCTCCATACCGCAAAATATTTCTGGACAGTAGGTATCCAGAAATATATTGCGCGCCAAGCTGCACAATATTCCTGGACAGTAGGTGTCCAGAAATATATGGCGCGCCATACCGCAAAATATTCCTGGACAGTAGGTGTCCAGAAATATATTGCGCGCCAAAACGCAAAATATTCCTGGACAGTAGGTGTCCAGAAATATATTGCGCGCCATACCGCAAGATATTTCTGGACAGTAGGTGTCCAGAAATATATTGCGCGCCATACCGCAAAATATTTCGGGACAGTAGGTGTCCAGAAATATATTGCGCGCCATGCCGCAAAATATTTCTGAACAGTAGGTGTCCAGAAATATATTGCGCGCCATACCGCAAAATATTTCTGGACAGTAGGTGTCCAGAAATATATTGCGCGCCATACCGCAAAATACTTCTTGACAGTAGGTGTCCAGAAATATATTGCGCTCCATACCGCAAAATATTTCTGGACAGTAGGTGTCCAGAAATATATTGCGCTCCAAACCGCAAAATATTCTTGGACAGTAGGTGTCCAGAAATATATTGCGCGCCATACCGCAAAATATTTCTGGACAGAAGGTGTTCAGAAATATATTGCGCTCCATACCGCAAAATATTCCTGGACAGTAGGTGTCCAGAAATATATTGCGCGCCATACCGCAAGATATTTCTGGACAGTAGGTGTCCAGAAATATATTGCGCTCCATACCGCAAAATATTTCTGGACAGTAGGTGTCCAGAAATATATTGCGCGCCATACCGCAAAATATTTCTGGACAGTAGGTGTCCAGAAATATGTTGAGCGCCATACCGCAAAATATTTCTGGACAGTAGGTGTCCAGAAATATATTGCGCGCCATACCGCAAAATATTTCTGGAGAGTAGGTGTCCAGAAATATATTGCGCTCCATACCGCAAAATATTTCTGGACAGTAGGTATCCAGAAATATATTGCGCGCCAAGCTGCACAATATTCCTGGACAGTAGGTGTCCAGAAATATATGGCGCGCCATACCGCAAAATATTCCTGAACAGTAGGTGTCCAGAAATATATTGCGCGCCAAAACGCAAAATATTCCTGGACAGTAGGTGTCCAGAAATATATTGCGCGCCATACCGCAAGATATTTCTGGACAGTAGGTGTCCAGAAATATATTGCGCGCCATACCGCAAAATATTTCGGGACAGTAGGTGTCCAGAAATATATTGCGCGCCATGCCGCAAAATATTTCTGAACAGTAGGTGTCCAGAAATATATTGCGCGCCATACCGCAAAATATTTCTGGACAGTAGGTGTCCAGAAATATATTGCGCTCCAAACCGCAAAATATTCTTGGACAGTAGGTGTCCAGAAATATATTGCGCGCCATACCGCAAAATATTTCTGGACAGAAGGTGTTCAGAAATATATTGCGCGCCATACCGCAAGATATTTCTGGACAGTAGGTGTCCAGAAATATATTGCGCGCCATACCGCAAGATATTTCTGGACAGTAGGTGTCCAGAAATATATTGCGCGCCATACCGCAAGATATTTCTGGACAGTAGGTGTCCAGAAATATATTGCGCGCCATACCGCAAGATATTTCTGGACAATAGGTGTCCAGAAATATATTGCGCGCCATACCGCAAAATATTTCTGGACAGTAGGTGTCCAGAAATATATTGCGCTCCATACCGCAAAATATTTCTGGACAGTAGGTGTCCAGAAATATATTGCGCTCCGTACCGCAAGATATTTCTGGACAGTAGGTGTCCAGAAATATATTGCGCGCCAAACCGCAAAATATTCCTGGACAGTAGGTGTCCAGAAATATATTGGGCGCCATACCGCAAAATATTTCTGGACAGTAGGTGTCCAGAAATATATTGCGCGCCATACCGCAAGATATTTCTGGACAGTAGGTGTCCAGAAATATATTGCGCGCCATACCGCAAGATATTTCTGGACAGTAGGTGTCCAGAAATATGTTGCGCGCCATACCGCAAAATATTTCTGGACAGTAGGTGTCCAGAAATATATTGCGCTCCATACCGCAAGATATTTCTGGACAGTAGGTGTCCAGAAATATATTGCGCTCCAAACCGCAAAACATTCTTGGACAGAAGGTGTCCAGAAATATATTGCGCGTCATACCGCAAGATATTTCTGGACAGTAGGTGTCCAGAAATATATTGCGCTCCATACCGCAAAATATTTCTGGACAGTAGGTGTCCAGATATATATTGCGCGCCATACCGCAAAATATTTCTGGAGAGTAGGTGTCCAGAAATATATTGCGCTCCATACCGCAAAATATTTCTGGAGAGTAGGTGTCCAGAAATATATTGCGCTCCATACCGCAAAATATTTCTGGACAGTATTTGTCCAGAAATATATTGCGCGCCATACCGCAAGATATTTCTGGACAGTAGGTGTCCAGAAATATGTTTCGCGCCATACCGCAAAATATTTCTGTACAGTAGGTGTTCAGAAATATATTGCGCGCCATACCGCAAGATATTTCTGGACAGTAGGTGTCCAGAAATATATTGCGCGCCATACCGCAAAATATTTCTGGACAGTAGGTGTCCAGAAATATATTGCGCGCCATACCGCAAAATATTTCTGGACAGTAGGTGTCCAGAAATATATTGCGCGCCATACCGCAAGATATTTCTGGACAGTAGGTGTCCAGAAATATATTGCGCGCCATACCGCAAAATATTTCGGGACAGTAGGTGTCCAGAAATATATTGCGCGCCATACCGCAAAATATTTCTGGACAGTAGGTGTCCAGAAATATATTGCGCGCCATACCGCAAAATATTTCTGGACAGAAGGTGTCCAGAAATATTTTGCGCTCCATACCGCAAAATATTTCTGGACAGTAGGTGTCCAGAAATATGTTGCGCGCCATACCGCAAGATATTTCTGGACAGTAGGTGTCCAGAAATATATTGCGCGCCATACCGCAAAATATTTCGGGACAGTAGGTGTCCAGAAATATTTTGCGGTATGGCGCGCAATATATTTCTGGACACCTACTGTTCAGAAATATTTTGCGGCATGGCGCGCAATATATTTCTGGACACCTACTGTCCCGAAATATTTTGCGGTATGGCGCGCAATATATTTCTGGACACCTACTGTCCAGAAATATCTTGCGGTATGGCGCGCAACATATTTCTGGACACCTACTGTCCAGAAATATTTTGCGGTATGGAGCGCAAAATATTTCTGGACACCTTCTGTCCAGAAATATTTTGCGGTATGGCGCGTAGGTGTCCAGAAATATATTGCACGCCATACCGCAAAATATTTCTGGACAGTAGGTGTCCAGAAATATATTGCGCGCCATACCGCAAAATATTTCTGGACAGTAGGTGTCCAGAAATATGTTGCGCGCCATACCGCAAAATATTTCTGGACAGTAGGTGTCCAGAAATATCGCCATACCGCAAAATATTTCTGGACAGTAGGTGTCCAGAAATATATTGCGCGCCACACCGCAAAATATTTCTGGACAGTAGGTGTCCAGAAATATATTGAGCGCCATACCACAAAATATTTCTGGACAGTAGGTGTAAATATATTGCGCGCCATACTGCAAAATATTTCTGGACAGTAGTTGTCCAGAAATATATTGCGCGCCATACCGCAAAATATTTCTGGACAGTAGGTGTCCAGAAATATATTGCGCGCCATACCGCAAAATATTTCTGGACAGTAGGTGTCCAGAAATATATTGCGCGCCATACCGCAAAATATTTCTGGACAGAAGTGTCCAGAAATATATTTCGCGCCATACCGCAAAATATTTCTGGACAGTAGGTGTCCAGAAATATGTTGCGCGCCAAACCGCAAAATATTTCTGGACAGTAGGTGTCCAGAAATATCGCCATACCGCAAAATATTTCTGGACAGTAGGTGTCCAGAAATATATTGCGCGCCACACCGCAAAATATTTCTGGACAGTAGGTGTCCAGAAATATATTGCGCGCCATACCGCAAAATATTTCTGGACCGTAGGTGTCCAGAAATATATTGCGCGCCATACCGCAAAATATTTCTGGACAGTAGGTGTCCAGAAATATATTGCGCGCCATACCGCAAAATATTTCTGGACAGTAGGTGTCCAGAAATATATTGCGCGCCATACCGCAAAATATTTCTGGACAGTAGGTGTCCAGAAATATATTGCGCGCCATACCGCAAAATATTTCTGGACAGTAGGTGTCCAGAAATATGTTGCGCGCCATACCGCAAAATATTTCTGGACAGTAGGTGTCCAGAAATATATTGCGCGCCATACCGCAAAATATTTCTGGACAGTAGGTGTCCAGAAATATGTTGCGCGCCATACCGCAAAATATTTCTGGACAGTAAGTGTCCAGAAATATATTGCGCTCCATACCGCAAGATATTTCTGGACAGTAGGTGTCCAGAAATATATTGCGCGCCATACCGCAAGATATTTCTGGACAGTAGGTGTCCAGAAATATATTGCGCGCCATACCGCAAGATATTTCTGGACAGTAGGTGTCCAGAAATATATTGCGCGCCAAACCGCAAAATATTCCTGGACAGTAGGTGTCCAGAAATATATTGCGCGCCATACCGCAAAATATTTCGGGACAGTAGGTGTCCAGAAATATATTGCGCGCCATACCGCAAAATATTTCTGGACAGTAGGTGTCCAGAAATATATTGCGCGCCATACCGCAAAATACTTCTGGACAGCAGGTGTCCAGAAATATATTGCGCTCCATACCGCAAAATATTTCTGGACAGTAGGTGTCCAGAAATATGTTGCGCTCAAAACCGCAAAATATTCTTGGACAGTAGGTGTCCAGAAATATATTGCGCGCCATACCGCAAAATATTTCTGGACAGAAGGTGTTCAGAAATATATTGCGCGCCATACCGCAAGATATTTCTGGACAGTAGGTGTCCAGAAATATATTGCGCGCCATACCGCAAAATATTTCTGGACAGTAGGTGTCCAGAAATATTTTGCGCGCCATACCGCAAGATATTTCTGGACAGTAGGTGTCCAGAAATATATTGCGCTCCATACCGCAAAATATTTCTGGACAGTAGGTGTCCAGAAATATATTGCGCGCCATACCGCAAAATATTTCTGGATAGTAGGTGTCCAGAAATATATTGCGCGCCATACCGCAAAATATTTCTGGACAGTAGGTGTCCAGAAATATATTGGGCGTCATACCGCAAAATATTCCTGGACAGTAGGTGTCCAGAAATATATTGCGCGCCATACCGCAAAATATTTCTGGATAGTAGGTGTCCAGAAATATATTGCGCGCCATACCGTAAGATATTTCTGGACAGTAGGTGTCCAGAAATATATTGCGCGCCATACCGCAAAATATTTCTGGATAGTAGGTGTCCAGAAATATATTGCGCGCCAAACCGCAAAATATTCCTGGACAGTAGGTGTCCAGAAATATATTGCGCGCCATACCGCAAAATATTTCTGGATAGTAGGTGTCCAGAAATATATTGCGCGCCATACCGCAAGATATTTCTGGACAGTAGGTGTCCAGAAATATATTGCGCGCCATACCGTAAGATATTTCTGGACAGTAGGTGTCCAGAAATATATTGCGCGCCATACCGCAAAATATTTCTGGATAGTAGGTGTCCAGAAATATATTGCGCGCCATACCGCAAGATATTTCTGGACAGTAGGTGTCCAGAAATATATTGCGCGCCATACCGTAAGATATTTCTGGACAGTAGGTGTCCAGAAATATATTGCGCGCCATACCGCAAAATATTTCTGGATAGTAGGTGTCCAGAAATATATTGCGCGCCATACCGCAAAATATTTCTGGACAGTAGGTGTCCAGAAATATATTGCGCGCCAAACCGCAAAATATTCCTGGACAGTAGGTGTCCAGAAATATATTGCGCGCCATACCGCAAAATATTTCTGGACAGTAGGTGTCCAGAAATATATTGCGCGCCATACCGCAAAATATTTCTGGACAGTAGGTGTCCAGAAATATATTGCGCTCCATACCGCAAAATATTTCTGGACAGTAGGTGTCCAGAAATATATTGCGCGCCATACCGCAAAATATTTCTGGACAGTAGGTGTCCAGAAATATATTGCGCGCCATACCGCAAAATATTTCTTGACAGTAGGTGTCCAGAAATATATTGCGCGCCATACCGCAAAATATTTCTGGACAGTAGGTGTCCAGAAATATATTGCGCGCCATACCGCAAAATACTAGACACCTACTGTCCAGAAATATTTTGCGGTATGGCGCGCAATATATTTCTGGACACCTACTGTCCAGAAATATTTTGCGGTATGGCGCGCAATATATTTCTGGACACCTACTGTCAAGAAATATTTTGCGGTATGGCGCGCAATATATTTCTGGACACCTACTGTCCAGAAATATTTTGCGGTATGGCGCGCAATATATTTCTGGACACCTACTGTCCAGAAATATTTTGCGGTATGGAGCGCAATATATTTCTGGACACCTACTGTCCAGAAATATTTTGCGGTATGGCGCGCAATATATTTCTGGACACCTACTGTCCAGGAATATTTTGCGGTTTGGCGCGCAATATATTTCTGGACACCTACTGTCCAGAAATATCTTGCGGTATCTCGCGCAATATATTTCTGGACACCTACTGTCCAGAAATATTTTGCGGTATGGCGCGCAATATATTTCTGGACACCTACTATCCAGAAATATTTTGCGGTATGGCGCGTAATATATTTCTGGACACCTACTGTCCAGAAATATCTTACGGTATGGCGCGCAATATATTTCTGGACACCTACTGTCCAGAAATATCTTGCGGTATGGCGCGCAATATATTTCTGGACACCTACTATCCAGAAATATTTTGCGGTATGGCGCGCAATATATTTCTGGACACCTACTGTCCAGAAATATCTTACGGTATGGCGCGCAATATATTTCTGGACACCTACTGTCCAGAAATATCTTGCGGTATGGCGCGCAATATATTTCTGGACACCTACTATCCAGAAATATTTTGCGGTATGGCGCGCAATATATTTCTGGACACCTACTGTCCAGGAATATTTTGCGGTTTGGCGCGCAATATATTTCTGGACACCTACTGTCCAGAAATATTTTGCGGTATGGCGCGCAATATATTTCTGGACACCTACTGTCCAGGAATATTTTGCGGTATGACGCCCAATATATTTCTGGACACCTACTGTCCAGAAATATTTTGCGGTATGGCGCGCAATATATTTCTGGACACCTACTATCCAGAAATATTTTGCGGTATGGCGCGCAATATATTTCTGGACACCTACTGTCCAGAAATATTTTGCGGTATGGAGCGCAATATAATTCTGGACACCTACTGTCCAGAAATATCTTGCGGTATGACGCGCAATATATTTCTGGACACCTACTGTCCAGAAGTATTTTGCGGTATGGCGCGCAATATATTTCTGGACACCTACTGTCCAGAAATATTTTGCGGTATGGCGCGCAATATATTTCTGGACACCTACTGTCCCGAAATATTTTGCGGTATGGCGCGCAATATATTTCTGGACACCTACTGTCCAGAAATATCTTGCGGTATGGCGCGCAACATATTTCTGGACACCTACTGTCCAGAAATATTTTGCGGTATGGAGCGCAATATATTTCTGGACACCTTCTGTCCAGAAATATTTTGCGGTATGGCGCGCAATATATTTCTGGACACCTACTGTCCAGAAATATCTTGCGGTATGGCGCGCAATATATTTCTGAACACCTTCTGTCCAGAAATATTTTGCGGTATGGCGCGCAATATATTTCTGGACACCTACTGTCCAAGAATATTTTGCGGTTTTGAGCGCAATATATTTCTGGACACCTACTGTCCAGAAATATTTTGCGGTATGGAGCGCAATATATTTCTGGCCCCTTTGGCTTTGCAGATAATGTAACAAAGAAACATTTTTATTGACTAAAAGCAAAATTGAAATTGAAAAAAAAAAAAAAAAAAAAAATTGAATTGAAATATTTTGCGGTATGGCGCGCAACATATTTCTGGACACCTACTGTCCAGAAATATTTTGCGGTATGGAGCGCAATATATTTCTGGACACCTACTGTCCAGAAATATCTTGCGGTATGGCGCGCAATATATTTCTGAACACCTTCTGTCCAGAAATATTTTGCGGTATGGCGCGCAATATATTTCTGGACACCTACTGTCCAAGAATATTTTGCGGTTTTGAGCGCAATATATTTCTGGACACCTACTGTCCAGAAATATTTTGCGGTATGGAGCGCAATATATTTCTGGACACCTACTGTCCAGAAGTATTTTGCGGTATGGCGCGCAATATATTTCTGGACACCTACTGTCCAGAAATATTTTGCGGTATGGCGCGCAATATATTTCTGGACACCTACTGTCCCGAAATATTTTGCGGTATGGCGCGCAATATATTTCTGGACACCTACTGTCCAGGAATATTTTGCGGTTTGGCGCGCAATATATTTCTGGACACCTATTGTCCAGAAATATTTTGCGGTATGGAGCGCAATATATTTCTGGACACCTACTGTCCAGAAATATTTTGCGGTATGGCGCGCAATATATTTCTGGACACCTACTGTCCAGAAATATTTTGCGGTTTGGCGCGCAACATATTTCTGGACACCTACTGTCCAGAAATATCTTGCGGTATTTCGCGCAATATATTTCTGGACACCTACTGTCCAGAAATATTTTGCGGTATGGCGCGCAATATATTTCTGGACACCTACTGTCCAGAAATATTTTGCGGTATGGCGCGCAATATATTTCTGGACACCTACTGTCCAGAAATATCTTGCGGTATGGCGCGCAATATATTTCTGAACACCTACTGTACAGAAATATTTTGCGGTATGGCGCGAAACATATTTCTGGACACCTACTGTCCAGAAATATCTTGCGGTATGGCGCGCAATATATTTCTGGACAAATACTGTCCAGAAATATTTTGCGGTATGGAGCGCAATATATTTCTGGACACCTACTCTCCAGAAATATTTTGCGGTATGGAGCGCAATATATTTCTGGACACCTACTCTCCAGAAATATTTTGCGGTATGGCGCGCAATATATATCTGGACACCTACTGTCCAGAAATATTTTGCGGTATGGCGCGCAATATATTTCTGGACACCTACTGTCCCGAAATATTTTGCGGTATGGCGCGCAATATATTTCTGGACACCTACTGTCCAGAAATATCTTGCGGTATGGCGCGCAATATATTTCTGGACACCTACTGTCCAGAAATATTTTGCGGTATGGCGCGCAATATATTTCTGGACACCTACTGTCCAGAAATATTTTGCGGTACGGCGCGCAATATATTTCTGGACACCTACTGTCCAGAAATATTTTGCGGTATGGCGCGCAATATATTTCTGGACACCTACTGTTCAGAAATATTTTGCGGCATGGCGCGCAATATATTTCTGGACACCTACTGTCCAGAAATATCTTGCGGTATGGCGCGCAATATATTTCTGAACACCTTCTGTCCAGAAATATTTTGCGGTATGGCGCGCAATATATTTCTGGACACCTACTGTCCAAGAATATTTTGCGGTTTTGAGCGCAATATATTTCTGGACACCTACTGTCCAGAAATATTTTGCGGTATGGAGCGCAATATATTTCTGGACACCTACTGTCCAGAAGTATTTTGCGGTATGGCGCGCAATATATTTCTGGACACCTACTGTCCAGAAATATTTTGCGGTATGGCGCGCAATATATTTCTGGACACCTACTGTCCCGAAATATTTTGCGGTATGGCGCGCAATATATTTCTGGACACCTACTGTCCAGGAATATTTTGCGGTTTGGCGCGCAATATATTTCTGGACACCTATTGTCCAGAAATATTTTGCGGTATGGAGCGCAATATATTTCTGGACACCTACTGTCCAGAAATATTTTGCGGTATGGCGCGCAATATATTTCTGGACACCTACTGTCCAGAAATATTTTGCGGTATGGAGCGCAATATATTTCTGGACACCTACTGTCCAGAAATATTTTGCGGTTTGGCGCGCAACATATTTCTGGACACCTACTGTCCAGAAATATCTTGCGGTATTTCGCGCAATATATTTCTGGACACCTACTGTCCAGAAATATTTTGCGGTATGGCGCGCAATATATTTCTGGACACCTACTGTCCAGAAATATTTTGCGGTATGGCGCGCAATATATTTCTGGACACCTACTGTCCAGAAATATTTTGCGGTACGGCGCGCAATATATTTCTGGACACCTACTGTCCAGAAATATTTTGCGGTATGGCGCGCAATATATTTCTGGACACCTACTGTTCAGAAATATTTTGCGGCATGGCGCGCAATATATTTCTGGACACCTACTGTCCCGAAATATTTTGCGGTATGGCGCGCAATATATTTCTGGACACCTACTGTCCAGAAATATCTTGCGGTATGGCGCGCAACATATTTCTGGACACCTACTGTCCAGAAATATTTTGCGGTATGGAGCGCAATATATTTCTGGACCCCTTCTGTCCAGAAATATTTTGCGGTATGGCGCGCAATATATTTCTGGACACCTACTGTCCAGAAATATTTTGCGGTATGGCGCGCAATATATTTCTGGACACCTACTGTCCCGAAATATTTTGCGGTATGGCGCGCAATATATTTCTGGACACCTACTGTCCAGAAATATCTTGCGGTATGGCGCGCAATATATTTCTGGACACCTACTGTCCAGAAATATCTTGCGGTATGGCGCGCAATATATTTCTGGACACCTACTGTCCAGAAATATTTTGCGGTATGGCGCGCAATATATTTCTGGACACCTACTGTCCAGAAATATCTTGCGGTATGGCGCGCAATATATTTCTGGACACCTACTGTACAGAAATATTTTGCGGTATGGCGCGAAACATATTTCTGGACACCTACTGTCCAGAAATATCTTGCGGTATGGCGCGCAATATATTTCTGGACAAATACTGTCCAGAAATATTTTGCGGTATGGAGCGCAATATATTTCTGGACACCTACTCTCCAGAAATATTTTGCGGTATGGAGCGCAATATATTTCTGGACACCTACTCTCCAGAAATATTTTGCGGTATGGCGCGCAATATATTTCTGGACACCTACTGTCCAGAAATATTTTGCGGTATGGCGCGCAATATATTTCTGGACACCTACTGTCCAGAAATATTTTGCGGTACGGCGCGCAATATATTTCTGGACACCTACTGTCCAGAAATATTTTGCGGTATGGCGCGCAATATATTTCTGGACACCTACTGTTCAGAAATATTTTGCGGCATGGCGCGCAATATATTTCTGGACACCTACTGTCCAGAAATATCTTGCGGTATGGCGCGCAATATATTTCTGAACACCTTCTGTCCAGAAATATTTTGCGGTATGGCGCGCAATATATTTCTGGACACCTACTGTCCAAGAATATTTTGCGGTTTTGAGCGCAATATATTTCTGGACACCTACTGTCCAGAAATATTTTGCGGTATGGAGCGCAATATATTTCTGGACACCTACTGTCCAGAAGTATTTTGCGGTATGGCGCGCAATATATTTCTGGACACCTACTGTCCAGAAATATTTTGCGGTATGGCGCGCAATATATTTCTGGACACCTACTGTCCCGAAATATTTTGCGGTATGGCGCGCAATATATTTCTGGACACCTACTGTCCAGGAATATTTTGCGGTTTGGCGCGCAATATATTTCTGGACACCTATTGTCCAGAAATATTTTGCGGTATGGAGCGCAATATATTTCTGGACACCTACTGTCCAGAAATATTTTGCGGTATGGCGCGCAATATATTTCTGGACACCTACTGTCCAGAAATATTTTGCGGTATGGAGCGCAATATATTTCTGGACACCTACTGTCCAGAAATATTTTGCGGTTTGGCGCGCAACATATTTCTGGACACCTACTGTCCAGAAATATCTTGCGGTATTTCGCGCAATATATTTCTGGACACCTACTGTCCAGAAATATTTTGCGGTATGGCGCGCAAAATATTTCGGGACACCTACTGTCCAGAAATATTTTGCGGTATGGCGCCCAATATATTTCTGGACACCTACTGTCCAGGAATATTTTGCGGTTTGGCGCGCAATATATTTCTGGACACCTACTGTCCAGAAATATCTTGCGGTACGGAGCGCAATATATTTCTGGACACCTACTGTCCAGAAATATTTTGCGGTATGGAGCGCAATATATTTCTGGACACCTACTGTCCAGAAATATTTTGCGGTATGGCGCGCAATATATTTCTGGACACCTATTGTCCAGAAATATCTTGCGGTATGGCGCGCAATATATTTCTGGACACCTACTGTCCAGAAATATCTTGCGGTATGGCGCGCAATATATTTCTGGACACCTACTGTCCAGAAATATCTTGCGGTATGGCGCGCAATATATTTCTGGACACCTACTGTCCAGAAATATCTTGCGGTATGGCGCGCAATATATTTCTGGACACCTACTGTCCAGAAATATCTTGCGGTATGGCGCGCAATATATTTCTGAACACCTACTGTCCAGAAATATTTTGCGGTATGGCGCGCAATATATTTCTGGACACCTACTGTCCAAGAATATTTTGCGGTTTGGAGCGCAATATATTTCTGGACACCTACTGTCCAGAAATATTTTGCGGTATGGAGCGCAATATATTTCTGGACACCTACTGTCAAGAAGTATTTTGCGGTATGGCGCGCAATATATTTCTGGACACCTACTGTCCAGAAATATTTTGCGGTATGGCGCGCAATATATTTCTGGACACCTACTGTTCAGAAATATTTTGCGGCATGGCGCGCAATATATTTCTGGACACCTACTGTCCCGAAATATTTTGCGGTATGGCGCGCAATATATTTCTGGACAGTAGGTGTCCAATAAATGGCGCGCAATATATTTCTGGACACCTACTGTCCAGGAATATTTTGCGTTTTGGCGCGCAATATATTTCTGGACACCTACTGTCCAGGAATATTTTGCGGTATGGCGCGCCATATATTTCTGGACACCTACTGTCCAGGAATATTGTGCAGCTTGGCGCGCAATATATTTCTGGACACCTACTGTCCAGAAATATTTTGCGGTATGGCGCGCAATATATTTCTGGACACCTACTGTCCAGAAATATTTTGCGGTATGGCGCGCAATATATTTCTGGACACCTACTGTCCAGAAATATCTTGCGGTATGGCGCGCAATATATTTCTGGACACCTACTGTCCAGAAATATCTTGCGGTATGGCGCGCAATATATTTCTGGACACCTACTGTCCAGAAATATTTTGCGGTATGGCGCGCAATATATTTCTGGACACCTACTGTCCAGAAATATCCTGCGGTATGGCGCGCAATAGATTTCTGGACACCTACTGTCCAGAAATATTTTGCGGTATGGAGCGCAATATATTTCTGGACACCTACTGTCCAGAAATATCTTGCGGTATGGCGCGCAATATATTTCTGGACACCTACTGTCCAGAAATATTTTGCGGTATGGAGCGCAATATATTTCTGGACACCTACTGTCCAGAAATATTTTGCGGTATGGAGCGCAATATATTTCTGGACACCTACTGTCCAGAAATATTTTGCGGTATGGCGCGCAACATATTTCTGGACACCTACTGTCCAGAAATATTTTGCGGTATGGAGCAAAATATATTTCTGGACACCTACTGTCCAGAAATATTTTGCGGTATGGCGCGCAATATATTTCTGGACACCTACTGTCCAGAAATATTTTGCGGTATGGTGCGCAATATATTTCTGGACACCTACTGTCCAGAAATATTTTGCGGTATGGTGCGCAATATATTTCTGGACACCTACTGTCCAGAAATATTTTGCGGTATGGCGCGCAATATATTTCTGGACACCTACTGTCCAGAAATATTTTGCGGTATGGCGCGCAGTATATTTCTGGACAGGCGCGCAATATATTTCTGGACACCTACTGTCCAGAAATATTTTGCGGTATGGAGCGCAATATATTTCTGGACACCTACTGTCCAGAAATATCTTGCGGTATGGCGCGCAATATATTTCTGGACACTTACTGTCCAGAAATATTTTGCGGTATGGAGCGCAATATATTTCTGGACACCTACTCTCCAGAAATATTTTGCGGTATGGCGCGCAATATATTTCTGGACACCTACTGTCCAGAAATATTTTGCGGTATGGCGCTCAACATATTTCTGGACACCTACTGTCCAGAAATATTTTGCGGTATGGCGCGCAATATATTTCTGGACACCTACTGTCCAGAAATATTTTGCGGTATGGAGCGCAATATATTTCTGGACACCTACTGTCCAGAAATATCTTGCGGTATGGCGCGCAATATATTTCTGGACACCTACTGTCCAGAAATATTTTGCGGTATGGAGCGCAATATATTTCTGGACACCTACTGTCCAGGAATATTTTGCGGTTTGGCGCGCAATATATTTCTGGACACCTACTGTCCAGGAATATTTTGCGGTATGGAGCGCAATATATTTCTGGACACCTACTGTCCAGAAATATTTTGCGGTATGGAGCGCAATATATTTCTGGACACCTACTGTCCAGAAATATCTTGCGGTATGGCGCGCAATATATTTCTGGACACCTACTGTCCAGAAATATCTTGCGGTATGGAGCGCAATATATTTCTGGACACCTACTGTCCAGGAATATTTTGCGGGTTGGCGCGCAATTTCTGGACACCTACTGTCCAGAAATATTTTGCGGTATGGAGCGCAATATATTTCTGGACACCTACTGTCCAGAAATATTTTGCGGTATGGTGCGCAATATATTTCTGGACACCTACTGTCCAGAACTATTTTGCGGTATGGTGCGCAATATATTTCTGGACACCTACTGTCCAGAAATATTTTGCGGTATGGCGCGCAACATATTTCTGGACACCTACTGTCCAGAAATATTTTGCGGTATGGAGCGCAATATATTTCTGGACACCTACTGTCCAGAACCTACTGTCCAGAAATATTTTGCGGTATGGCGCGCAATATATTTCTGGACAGGCGCGCAATATATTTCTGGACACCTACTGTCCAGAAATATTTTGCGGTATGGAGCGCAATATATTTCTGGACACCTACTGTCCAGAAATATCTTGCGGTATGGCGCGCAATATATTTCTGGACACCTACTGTCCAGAAATATTTTGCGGTATGGAGCGCAATATATTTCTGGACACCTACTCTCCAGAAATATTTTGCGGTATGGCGCGCAATATATTTCTGGACACCTACTGTCCAGAAATATTTTGCGGTATGGCGCTCAACATATTTCTGGACACCTACTGTCCAGAAATATTTTGCGGTATGGCGCGCAATATATTTCTGGACACCTACTGTCCAGAAATATTTTGCGGTATGGAGCGCAATATATTTCTGGACACCTACTGTCCAGAAATATCTTGCGGTATGGCGCGCAATATATTTCTGGACACCTACTGTCCAGAAATATTTTGCGGTATGGAGCGCAATATATTTCTGGACACCTACTGTCCAGGAATATTTTGCGGTTTGGCGCACAATATATTTCTGGACACCTACTGTCCAGGAATATTTTGCGGTATGGAGCGCAATATATTTCTGGACACCTACTGTCCAGAAATATTTTGCGGTATGGAGCGCAATATATTTCTGGACACCTACTGTCCAGAAATATCTTGCGGTATGGCGCGCAATATATTTCTGGACACCTACTGTCCAGAAATATCTTGCGGTATGGAGCGCAATATATTTCTGGACACCTACTGTCCAGGAATATTTTGCGGGTTGGCGCGCAATTTCTGGACACCTACTGTCCAGAAATATTTTGCGGTATGGCGCGCAATATATTTCTGGACACCTACTGTCCAGAAATATTTTGCGGTATGGCGCGCAACATATTTCCGGATACCTACTGTCCAGAAATATTTTGCGGTATGGCGCGCAATATATTTCTGGACACCTACTGTCCAGAAATATTTTGCGGTATGGCGCGCAATATATTTCTGGACACCTACTGTCCAGAAATATCTTGCGGTATGGCGCGCAATATATTTCTGGACACCTACTGTCCAGAAATATTTTGCGGTATGGAGCGCAATATATTTCTGCACACCTACTCTCCAGAAATATTTTGCGGTATGGCGCGCAATATATTTCTGGACACCTACTGTCCAGAAATATTTTGCGGTATGGCGCGCAACATATTTCTGGACACCTACTGTCCAGAAATATTTTGCGGTATGGCGCGCAATATATTTCTGGACACCTACTGTCCAGAAATATTTTGCGGTATGGCGCGCAATATATTTCTGGACACCTACTGTCCAGGAATATTTTGCGGTATGGAGCGCAATATATGTCCAGGAATATTTTGCGGTATGGAGCGCAATATATTTCTGGACACCTACTGTCCAGAAATATTTTGCGGTATGGAGCGCAATATATTTCTGGACACCTACTGTCCAGAAATATCTTGCGGTATCTCGCGCAATATATTTCTGGACACCTACTGTCCAGAAATATTTTGCGGTATGGAGCGCAATATATTTCTGGACACCTACTGTCCAGAAATATCTTGCGGTATGGCGCGCAATATATTTCTGGACACCTACTGTCCAGAAATATTTTGCGGTATAGAGCGCAATATATTTCTGGACACCTACTGTCCAGAAATATTTTGCGGTATGGCGCGCAATATATTTCTGGACACCTACTGTCCAGAAATATCTTGCGGTATGGCGCGCAATATATTTATGGACACCTACTGTCCAGAAATATTTTGCGGTATGGCGCGCAATATATTTCTGGACACCTACTGTCCAGAAATATTTTGCGGTATGGCGCGCAATATATTTCTGGACACCTACTGTCCGGAAATATTTTTACGGTATGGCGCGCAACATATTTCTGGACACCTACTGTCCAGAAATATTTTCCGGTATGGAGCGCAATATATTTCTGGACACCTACTGTCCAGAAATATTTTGCGGTATGGCGCGCAATATATTTCTGGACACCTACTGTCCAGAAATATCTTGCGGTATGGCGCGCAATATATTTCTGGACACCTACTGTCCAGAAATATCTTGCGGTATGGAGCGCAATATATTTCTGGACACCTACTGTCCAGGAATATTTTGCGGGTTGGCGCGCAATTTCTGGACACCTACTGTCCAGAAATATTTTGCGGTATGGAGCGCAATATATTTCTGGACACCTACTGTCCAGAAATATTTTGCGGTATGGTGCGCAATATATTTCTGGACACCTACTGTCCAGAACTATTTTGCGGTATGGTGCGCAATATATTTCTGGACACCTACTGTCCAGAAATATTTTGCGGTATGGCGCGCAACATATTTCTGGACACCTACTGTCCAGAAATATTTTGCGGTATGGAGCGCAATATATTTCTGGACACCTACTGTCCAGAACCTACTGTCCAGAAATATTTTGCGGTATGGCGCGCAATATATTTCTGGACAGGCGCGCAATATATTTCTGGACACCTACTGTCCAGAAATATTTTGCGGTATGGAGCGCAATATATTTCTGGACACCTACTGTCCAGAAATATCTTGCGGTATGGCGCGCAATATATTTCTGGACACCTACTGTCCAGAAATATTTTGCGGTATGGAGCGCAATATATTTCTGGACACCTACTCTCCAGAAATATTTTGCGGTATGGCGCGCAATATATTTCTGGACACCTACTGTCCAGAAATATTTTGCGGTATGGCGCTCAACATATTTCTGGACACCTACTGTCCAGAAATATTTTGCGGTATGGCGCGCAATATATTTCTGGACACCTACTGTCCAGAAATATTTTGCGGTATGGAGCGCAATATATTTCTGGACACCTACTGTCCAGAAATATCTTGCGGTATGGCGCGCAATATATTTCTGGACACCTACTGTCCAGAAATATTTTGCGGTATGGAGCGCAATATATTTCTGGACACCTACTGTCCAGGAATATTTTGCGGTTTGGCGCACAATATATTTCTGGACACCTACTGTCCAGGAATATTTTGCGGTATGGAGCGCAATATATTTCTGGACACCTACTGTCCAGAAATATTTTGCGGTATGGAGCGCAATATATTTCTGGACACCTACTGTCCAGAAATATCTTGCGGTATGGCGCGCAATATATTTCTGGACACCTACTGTCCAGAAATATCTTGCGGTATGGAGCGCAATATATTTCTGGACACCTACTGTCCAGGAATATTTTGCGGGTTGGCGCGCAATTTCTGGACACCTACTGTCCAGAAATATTTTGCGGTATGGCGCGCAATATATTTCTGGACACCTACTGTCCAGAAATATTTTGCGGTATGGCGCGCAACATATTTCCGGATACCTACTGTCCAGAAATATTTTGCGGTATGGCGCGCAATATATTTCTGGACACCTACTGTCCAGAAATATTTTGCGGTATGGCGCGCAATATATTTCTGGACACCTACTGTCCAGAAATATCTTGCGGTATGGCGCGCAATATATTTCTGGACACCTACTGTCCAGAAATATTTTGCGGTATGGAGCGCAATATATTTCTGCACACCTACTCTCCAGAAATATTTTGCGGTATGGCGCGCAATATATTTCTGGACACCTACTGTCCAGAAATATTTTGCGGTATGGCGCGCAACATATTTCTGGACACCTACTGTCCAGAAATATTTTGCGGTATGGCGCGCAATATATTTCTGGACACCTACTGTCCAGAAATATTTTGCGGTATGGCGCGCAATATATTTCTGGACACCTACTGTCCAGGAATATTTTGCGGTATGGAGCGCAATATATGTCCAGGAATATTTTGCGGTATGGAGCGCAATATATTTCTGGACACCTACTGTCCAGAAATATTTTGCGGTATGGAGCGCAATATATTTCTGGACACCTACTGTCCAGAAATATCTTGCGGTATCTCGCGCAATATATTTCTGGACACCTACTGTCCAGAAATATTTTGCGGTATGGAGCGCAATATATTTCTGGACACCTACTGTCCAGAAATATCTTGCGGTATGGCGCGCAATATATTTCTGGACACCTACTGTCCAGAAATATTTTGCGGTATAGAGCGCAATATATTTCTGGACACCTACTGTCCAGAAATATTTTGCGGTATGGCGCGCAATATATTTCTGGACACCTACTGTCCAGAAATATCTTGCGGTATGGCGCGCAATATATTTATGGACACCTACTGTCCAGAAATATTTTGCGGTATGGCGCGCAATATATTTCTGGACACCTACTGTCCAGAAATATTTTGCGGTATGGCGCGCAATATATTTCTGGACACCTACTGTCCGGAAATATTTTTACGGTATGGCGCGCAACATATTTCTGGACACCTACTGTCCAGAAATATTTTCCGGTATGGAGCGCAATATATTTCTGGACACCTACTGTCCAGAAATATTTTGCGGTATGGCGCGCAATATATTTCTGGACACCTACTGTCCAGAAATATTTTGCGGTATGGCGCGCAATATATTTCTGGACACCTACTGTCCCGAAATATTTTGCGGTATGGCGCGCAACATATTTCTGGACACCTACTGTCCAGAAATATTTTGCGGTATGGAGCGCAATATATTTCTGGACACCTACTGTCCAGAAATATTTTGCGGTATGGCGCGCAACATATTTCTGGACACCTACTGTCCAGAAATATCTTGCGGTATGGCGCGCAATATATTTCTGGACACCTACTGTCCAGAAATATCTTGCGGTATGGTGCGCAATATATTTCTGGACACCTACTGTCCAGAAATATTTTGCGGTATGGCGCGCAATATATTTCTGGACACCTACTGTCCAGAAATATCTTGAGGTATGGCGCGCAATATATTTCTGGACACCTACTGTCCAGAAATATTTTGCGGTATGGCGCGCAATATATTTCTGGACACCTACTGTCCAGAAATATTTTGCGGTATGGCGCGCAATATATTTCTGGACACCTACTGTCCAGAAATATTTTGCGGTATGGCGCGCAATATATTTCTGGACACCTACTGTCCAGAAATATTTTGTGGTATGGCGCGCAATATATTTCTGGACACCTACTGTCCAGAAATATTTTGCGGTATGGCGCGCAATATATTTCTGGACACCTACTGTCCAGAAATATTTTGCGGTATGGCGCGCAATATATTTCTGGACACCTACTGTCCAGAAATATTTTGCGGTATGGCGCGCAATATATTTCTGGACACCTACTGTCCAGAAATATTTTGCGGTATGGCGCGCAATATATTTCTGGACACCTACTGTCCAGAAATATTTTGCGGTATGGCGCGCAATATATTTCTGGACACCTACTGTCCCGAAATATTTTGCGGTATGGCGCGCAATATATTTCTGGACACCTACTGTCCAGAAATATCTTGCGGTATGGCGCGCAATATATTTCTGGACACCTACTGTACAGAAATATTTTGCGGTATGGAGCGCAATATATTTCTGGACACCTACTGTCCAGAAATATTTTGCGGTATGGCGCGCAATATATTTCTGGACACCTACTGTCCAGAAATATCTTGCGGTATGGCGCGCAATATATTTCTGGACACCTACTGTCTAGAAATATTTTGCGGTATGGCGCGCAATATATTTCTGGACACCTACTGTCTAGAAATATTTTGCGGTATGGCGCGCAATATATTTCTGGACACCTACTGTCCAGAAATATTTTGCGGTATGGAGCGCAATATATTTCTGGACACCTACTGTCCAGAAATATTTTGCGGTATGGCGCGCAATATATTTCTGGACACCTACTGTCCAGAAATATTTTGCGGTATGGCCCGCAATATATTTCTGGACACCTACTGTCCAGAAATATCTTGCGGTATGGCGCGCAATATATTTCTGGACACCTACTGTCCAGAAATATTTTGCGGTATGGCGCGCAATATATTTCTGGATACCTACTGTCCAGAAATATTTTGCGGTATGGCGCGCCATATATTTCTGGACACCTACTGTCCAGAAATATCTTGCGGTATGGCGCGCAATATATTTCTGGACACCCGCTGTCCAGAAATATTTTGCGGTATGGCGCGCAATATATTTCTGGACACCTACTGTCCCGAAATATTTTGCGGTATGGCGCGCAATATATTTCTGGACACCTACTGTCCAGAAATATCTTGCGGTATGGCGCGCAATATATTTCTGGACACCTACTGTCCAGAAATATTTTGCGGTATGGCGCGCAATATATTTCTGGACACCTACTGTCCAGAAATATCTTGCGGTACGGAGCGCAATATATTTCTGGACACCTACTGTCCAGAAATATTTTGCGGTATGGAGCGCAATATATTTCTGGACACCTACTGTCCAGAAATATCTTGCGGTATGGCGCGCAATATATTTCTGGACACCTACTGTCCAGAAATATTTTGCGGTATGGCGCGCAATATATTTCTGGACACCTACTGTCCAGAAATATTTTGCGGTATGGCGCGCAATATATTTCTGGACACCTACTGTCCAGAAATATTTTGCGGTATGGCGCGCAATATATTTCTGGACACCTACTGTCCAGGAATATTTTGCGGTTTGGCGCGCAATATATTTCTGGACACCTACTGTCCAAAAATATCTTGCGGTATGGCGCGCAATATATTTCTGGACACCTACTGTCCAGAAATATTTTGCGGTGGCGCGCAATATATTTCTGGACACCTACTGTCCAGAAATATCTTGCGGTATGGCGCGCAATATATTTCTGGACACCTACTGTCCAGAAATATTTTGCGGTATGGCGCGCAATATATTTCTGGACACCTACTGTCCAGAAATATTTTGCGGTATGGCGCGCAATATATTTCTGGACACCTACTGTCCAGAAATATTTTGTGGTATGGCGCGCAATATATTTCTGGACACCTACTGTCCAGAAATATTTTGCGGTATGGCGCGCAATATATTTCTGGACACCTACTGTACAGAAATATTTTGCGGTATGGAGCGCAATATATTTCTGGACACCTACTGTCCAGAAATATTTTGCGGTATGGCGCGCAATATATTTCTGGACACCTACTGTCCAGAAATATCTTGCGGTATGGCGCGCAATATATTTCTGGACACCTACTGTCTAGAAATATTTTGCGGTATGGCGCGCAATATATTTCTGGACACCTACTGTCTAGAAATATTTTGCGGTATGGCGCGCAATATATTTCTGGACACCTACTGTCCAGAAATATTTTGCGGTATGGAGCGCAATATATTTCTGGACACCTACTGTCCAGAAATATTTTGCGGTATGGCGCGCAATATATTTGTGGGCACCTACTGTCCAGAAATATTTTGCGGTATGGCCCGCAATATATTTCTGGACACCTACTGTCCAGAAATATCTTGCGGTATGGCGCGCAATATATTTCTGGACACCTACTGTCCAGAAATATTTTGCGGTATGCCGCGCAATATATTTCTGGATACCTACTGTCCAGAAATATTTTGCGGTATGGCGCGCCATATATTTCTGGACACCTACTGTCCAGAAATATCTTGCGGTATGGCGCGCAATATATTTCTGGACACCCGCTGTCCAGAAATATTTTGCGGTATGGCGCGCAATATATTTCTGGACACCTACTGTCCCGAAATATTTTGCGGTATGGCGCGCAATATATTTCTGGACACCTACTGTCCAGAAATATCTTGCGGTATGGCGCGCAATATATTTCTGGACACCTACTGTCCAGAAATATTTTGCGGTATGGCGCGCAATATATTTCTGGACACCTACTGTCCCGAAATATTTTGCGGTATGGCGCGCAATATATTTCTGGACACCTACTGTCCAGAAATATTTTGCGGTATGGTGCGCAATATATTTCTGGACACCTACTGTCCAGGAATATTTTGCGGTATGGAGCGCAATATATTTCTGGACACCTACTGTCCAGGAATATTTTGCGGTATGGAGCGCAATATATTTCTGGACACCTACTGTCCAGAAATATTTTGCGGTATGGCGCGCAATATATTTCTGGACACCTACTGTCCAGAAATATCTTGCGGTACGGAGCGCAATATATTTCTGGACACCTACTGTCCAGAAATATTTTGCGGTATGGAGCGCAATATATTTCTGGACACCTACTGTCCAGAAATATTTTGCGGTATGGCGCGCAATATATTTCTGGACACCTACTGTCCCGAAATATTTTGCGGTATGGCGCGCAATATATTTCTGGACACCTACTGTCCAGAAATATTTTGCGGTATGGCGCGCAATATATTTCTAGACACCTACTGTCCAGAAATATCTTGCGGTATGGCGCGCAATATATTTCTGGACACCTACTGTCCAGAAATATTTTGCGGTATGGAGCGCAATATATTTCTGGACACCTACTGTCCAGAAATATTTTGCGGTATGGAGCGCAATATATTTCTGGACACCTACTGTCCAGAAATATTTTGCGGTATGGAGCGCAATATATTTCTGGACACCTACTGTCCAGGAATATTTTGCGTTTTGGCGCGCAATATATTTCTGGACACCCACTGTCCAGAAATATTTTGCGGTATGGAGCGCAATATATTTCTGGACACCTACTGTCCAGGAATATTTTGCGGAATGGAGCGCAATATATTTCTGGACACCTACTGTCCAGAAATATTTTGCGGTATGGCGCACAACATATTTCTGGACACCTACTGTCCAGAAATATTTTGCGGTATGGCGCGCAATATATTTCTGGACACCTACTGTCCAGAAATATTTTGCGGTATGGAGCGCAATATATTTCTGGACACCTACTGCCCAGAAATATTTTGCGGTATGGAGCGCAATATATTTCTGGACACCTACTGTCCAGAAATATTTTGCGGTATGGCGCGCAATATATTTCTGGACACCTACTGTCCAGAAATATTTTGCGGTATGGAGCGCAATATATTTCTGGACACCTACTGTCCAGAAATATTTTGCGGTATGGCGCGCAATATATTTCTGGACACCTGCTGTCCAGAAATATTTTGCGGTATGGCGCGCAATATATTTCTGGACACCTACTGTCCAGAAATATTTTGCGGTATGGCGCGCAATATATTTCTAGACACCTACTGTCCAGAAATATCTTGCGGTATGGCCCGCAATATATTTCTGGACACCTACTGTCCAGAAATATTTTGCGGTATGGAGCGCAATATATTTCTGGACACCTACTGTCCAGGAATATTTTGCGTTTTGGCGCGCAATATATTTCTGGACACCCACTGTCCAGAAATATTTTACGGTATGGAGCGCAATATATTTCTGGACACCTACTGTCCAGAAATATTTTGCGGTATGGCGCGCAATATATTTCTGGACACCTACTGTCCAGAAAT
Source organism: Eristalis intricaria (assembly GCA_964034865.1). Classification (NCBI taxonomy): domain Eukaryota; kingdom Metazoa; phylum Arthropoda; class Insecta; order Diptera; family Syrphidae; genus Eristalis; species Eristalis intricaria. The sequence goes on along the minus strand of OZ035876.1, from coordinate 22,771,332 downwards.
ATTTTGCGGTATGGCGCGCAATATATTTCTGGACACCTACTGTCCAGAAATATTTTGCGGTATGGAGCGCAATATATTTCTGGACACCTACTGTCCAGAAATATTTTGCGGTATGGCGCGCAATATATTTCTGGACACCTACTGTCCAGAAATATTTTGCGGTATGGCGCGCAATATATTTCTGGACACCTACTGTCCAGAAATATCTTGCGGTATGGCGCGCAATATATTTCTGGACACCTACTGTCCAGAAATATCTTGCGGTATGGCGCGCAATATATTTCTGGACACCTACTGTCCAGAAATATCTTGCGGTATGGCGCGCAATATATTTCTGGACACCTACTGTGCGCAATATATTTCTGGACACCTACTGTCCAGAAATATCTTGCGGTATAGCGCGCAATATATTTCTGGACACCTACTGTGCGCAATATATTTCTGGACACCTACTGTCCAGAAATATATTGCGCGCCATATCGCAAGATATTTCTGGACAGTAGGTGTCCAGAAATATATTGCGCGCTACTGTCCAGAAATATCTTGCGGTATGGCGCGCAATATATTTCTGGACAGTAGGTGTCCAGAATGGTATGGCGCGCCATATATTTCTGGACACCTACTGTCCAGAAATATCTTGCGGTATGGCGCGCAATATATTTCTGGACACCTACTGTCCAGAAATATCTTGCGGTATGAGGCGCAATATATTTCTGGACACCTACTGTCCAGAAATATCTTGTGGTATGGCGCGCAATATATTTCTGGACACCTACTGTCCAGAAATATTTTGCGGTATGGCGCGCAATATATTTCTGGACACCTACTGTCCAGAAATATCTTGCGGTATGGCGCGCAATATATTTCTGGACACCTACTGTCCAGAAATATCTTGCGGTATGGCGCGCAATATATTTCTGGACACCTACTGTCCAGAAATATCTTGCGGTATGGCGCGCAATATATTTCTGGACACCTAGTGTCCAGAAATATTTTGCGGTATGGCGCGCAATATATTTCTGGACACCTACTGTCCAGAAATATCTTGCGGTACGGAGCGCAATATATTTCTGGACACCTACTGTCCAGAAATATTTTGCGGTATGGAGCGCAATATATTTCTGGACACCTACTGTCCAGAAATATTTTGCGGTATGGCGCGCAATATATTTCTGGACACCTACTGTCCCGAAATATTTTGCGGTATGGTGCGCAATATATTTCTGGACACCTACTGTCCAGAAATATCTTGCGGTATGGCGCGCAATATATTTCTGGACACCTACTGTCCAGAAATATCTTGTGGTATGGCGCGCAATATATTTCTGGACACCTACTGTCCAGAAATATTTTGCGGTATGGCGCGCAATATATTTCTGGACACCTACTGTCCAGAAATATTTTGCGGTATGGCGCGCAATATATTTCTGGACACCTACTGTCCAGAAATATTTTGCGGTATGGCGCGCAATATATTTCTAGACACCTACTGTCCAGAAATATCTTGCGGTATGGCGCGCAATATATTTCTGGACACCTACTGTCCAGAAATATTTTGCGGTATGGAGCGCAATATATTTCTGGACACCTACTGTCCAGAAATATTTTGCGGTATGGCGCGCAATATATTTCTGGACACCTACTGTCCAGAAATATTTTGCGGTATGGCGCGCAATATATTTCTGGACACCTACTGTCCAGGAATATTTTGCGTTTTGGCGCGCAATATATTTCTGGACACCCACTGTCCAGAAATATTTTGCGGTATGGAGCGCAATATATTTCTGGACACCTACTGCCCAGAAATATTTTGCGGTATGGCGCGCAATATATTTCTGGACACCTACTGTCCAGAAATATTTTGCGGTATGGCGCGCAATATATTTCTGGACACCTACTGTCCAGAAATATTTTGCGGTATGGCGCGCAATATATTTCTGGACACCTACTGTCCAGAAATATCTTGCGGTATGGCGCGCAATATATTTCTGGACAACTACTGTCCAGAAATATCTTGTAGGTGTCCAGAAATATATTGCGCGCCATACCATTCTGGACACCTACTGTCCAGAAATATATTGCGCGCCAATATTTCTGGACAGTAGGTGTCCAGAAATATATTGCGCGCCATACCGCAAGATATTTCTGGACAGTAGGTGTCCAGAAATATATTGCGCGCCATACCGCAAGATATTTCTGGACAGTAGGTGTCCAGAAATATATTGCGCGATATTTCTGGACAGTAGGTGTCCAGAAATATATTGCGCGCCATACCGCAAGATATTTCTGGACAGTAGGTGTCCAGAAATATATTGCGCGCCATACCGCAAGATATTTCTGGACAGTAGGTGTCCAGAAATATATTGCGCTCCATACCGCAAAATATTTCTGGACAGTAGGTGTCCAGAAATATATTGCGCTCCGTACCGCAAGATATTTCTGGACATTAGGTGTCCAGAAATATATTGCGCGATATTTCTGGACAGTAGGTGTCCAGAAATATATTGCGCGCCATACCGCAAGATATTTCTGGACAGTAGGTGTCCAGAAATATATTGCGCGCCATACCGCAAGATATTTCTGGACAGTAGGTGTCCAGAAATATATTGCGCGCCATACCGCAAAATATTTCGGGACAGTAGGTGTCCAGAAATATATTGCGCGCCATACCGCAAAATATTTCTGGACAGCGGGTGTCCAGAAATATATTGCGCGCCATACCGCAAGATATTTCTGGACAGTAGGTGTCCAGAAATATATGGCGCGCCATACCGCAAAATATTTCTGGACAGTAGGTATCCAGAAATATATTGCGCGCCATACCGCAAAATATTTCTGGACAGTAGGTGTCCAGAAATATATTGCGCGCCATACCGCAAGATATTTCTGGACAGTAGGTGTCCAGAAATATATTGCGGGCCATACCGCAAAATATTTCTGGACAGTAGGTGTCCACAAATATATTGCGCGCCATACCGCAAAATATTTCTGGACAGTAGGTGTCCAGAAATATATTGCGCTCCATACCGCAAAATATTTCTGGACAGTAGGTGTCCAGAAATATATTGCGCGCCATACCGCAAAATATTTCTAGACAGTAGGTGTCCAGAAATATAAAGCGCGCCATACCGCAAAATATTTCTAGACAGTAGGTGTCCAGAAATATATTGCGCGCCATACCGCAAGATATACAGTAGGTGTCCAGAAATATATTGCGCTCCATACCGCAAAATATTTCTGTACAGTAGGTGTCCAGAAATATATTGCGCGCCATACCGCAAGATATTTCTGGACAGTAGGTGTCCAGGACAGTAGGTGTCCAGAAATATTTTGCGGTATGGCGCGCAATATATTTCTGGACACCTACTGTCCAGAAATATCTTGCGGTATGGCGCGCAATATATTTCTGGACACCTACTGTCCAGAAATATTTTGCGGTATGGCGCGCAATATATTTCTGGACACCTACTGTCCAGAAATATCTTGCGGTATGGCGCGCAATATATTTCTGGACACCTACTGTCCAGAAATATTTTGCGGTATGGCGCGCAATATATTTCTGGACACCTACTGTCCAGAAATATCTTGCGGTATGGCGCGCAATATATTTCTGGACACCTACTGTTCAGAAATATCTTGCGGTATGGCGCGCAATATATTTCTGAACACCTTCTGTCCAGAAATATTTTGCGGTATGGCGCGCAATATATTTCTGGACACCTACTGTCCAGAAATATTTTGCGGTATGGAGCGCAATATATTTCTGGACACCTACTGTCCAGAAATATCTTGCGGTACGGAGCGCAATATATTTCTGGACACCTACTGTCCAAGAATATTTTGCGGTTTGGAGCGCAATATATTTCTGGACACCTACTGTCCAGAAGTATTTTGCGGTATGGCGCGCAATATATTTCTGGACACCTACTGTCCAGAAATATTTTGCGGTATGGAGCGCAATATATTTCTGGACACCTACTGTCCAGAAGTATTTTGCGGTATGGCGCGCAATATATTTCTGGACACCTACTGTCCAGAAATATTTTGCGGTATGGTGCGCAATATATTTCTGGACACCTACTGTCCAGGAATATTTTGCGGTATGGAGCGCAATATATTTCTGGACACCTACTGTCCAGAAATATTTTGCGGTATGGAGCGCAATATATTTCTGGACACCTACTGTCCAGAAGTATTTTGCGGTATGGCGCGCAATATATTTCTGGACACCTAATGTCCAGAAATATTTTGCGGTATGGTGCGCAATATATTTCTGGACACCTACTGTCCAGGAATATTTTGCGGTATGGAGCGCAATATATTTCTGGACACCTACTGTCCAGAAATATTTTGCGGTATGGCGCGCAATATATTTCTGGACACCTACTGTCCAGAAATATCTTGCGGTATGGCGCGCAATATATTTCTGAACACCTTCTGTCCAGAAATATTTTGCGGTATGGCGCGCAATATATTTCTGGACACCTACTGTCCAAGAATATTTTGCGGTTTGGAGCGCAATATATTTCTGGACACCTACTGTCCAGAAGTATTTTGCGGTATGGCGCGCAATATATTTCTGGACACCTACTGTCCAGAAATATTTTGCGGTATGGTGCGCAATATATTTCTGGACACCTACTGTCCAGGAATATTTTGCGGTATGGAGCGCAATATATTTCTGGACACCTACTGTCCAGGAATATTTTGCGGTATGGAGCGCAATATATTTCTGGACACCTACTGTCCAGAAATATTTTGCGGTATGGAGCGCAACATATTTCTGGACACCTACTGTCCAGAAATATTTTGCGGTATGGCGCGCAATATATTTCTGGACACCTACTGTCCAGAAATATTTTGCGGTATGGCGCGCAATATATTTCTGGACACCTACTGTCCAGAAATATTTTGCGGTATGGCGCGCAATATATTTCTAGACACCTACTGTCCAGAAATATCTTGCGGTATGGCGCGCAATATATTTCTGGACACCTACTGTCCAGAAATATATTGCGCGCCAATATTTCTGGACAGTAGGTGTCCAGAAATATATTGCGCGCCATACCGCAAAATATTTCTGGACAGTAGGTGTCCAGAAATATATTGCGCGCCATACCGCAAGATATTTCTGGACAGTAGGTGTCCAGAAATATATTGCGCGCCATACCGCAAGATATTTCTGGACAGTAGGTGTCCAGAAATATATTGCGCGCCATACCGCAAAATATATCTGGACAGTAGGTGTCCAGAAATATATTGCGCGCCATACCGCAAGATATTTCTGGACAGTAGGTGTCTAGAAATATATTGCGCGCCATACCGCAAGATATTTCTGGACAGTAGGTGTCCAGAAATATATTGCGCGCCATACCGCAAGATATTTCTGGACAGTAGGTGTCCAGAAATATATTGCGCGCCATACCGCAAGATATTTCTGGACAGTAGGTGTCCAGAAATATATTGCGCGATATTTCTGGACAGTAGGTGTCCAGAAATATATTGCGCGCCATACCGCAAGATATTTCTGGACAGTAGGTGTCCAGAAATATATTGCGCGCCATACCGCAAGATATTTCTGGACAGTAGGTGTCCAGAAATATATTGCGCGCCATACCGCAGGATATTTCTGGACAGTAGGTGTCCAGAAATATATTGCGCGCCATACCGCAAGATATTTCTGGACAGTAGGTGTCCAGAAATATATTGCGCGCCATACCGCAAAATATTTCTGGACAGTAGGTGTCCAGAAATATATTGCGCTCCATACCGCAAGATATTTCTGGACAGTAGGTGTCCAGAAATATATTGCGCGCCATACCGCAAAATATTTCTGGACAGTAGGTGTCCAGAATGGTATGGCGCGCAATATATTTCTGGACACCTACTGTCCAGAAATATATTGCGCGCCATACCGCAAGATATTTCTGGACAGTAGGTGTCCAGAAATATATTGCGCGCCATACCGCAAAATATTTCTGGACAGTAGGTGTCCAGAAATATATTGCGCGCCATACCGCAAGATATTTCTGGACAGTAGGTGTCCAGAAATATATTGCGCGCTACTGTCCAGAAATATCTTGCGGTATGGCGCGCAATATATTTCTGGACACCTACTGTCCAGAAATATTTTGCGGTATGGCGCGCAGTATATTTCTGGACACCTACTGTCCAGAAATATTGGCGCGCAATATATTTCTGGACAGTAGGTGTCCAGAAATATATTGCGCTCCATACCGCAAAATATTTCTGGACAGTAGGTGTCCAGAAATATATTGCGCTCCATACCGCAAAATATTTCTGGACAGTAGGTGTCCAGAAATATATTGCGCTCCATACCGCAAAATATTTCTGGACAGTGGGTGTCCAGAAATATATTACGCGCCAAAACGCAAAATATTCCTGGACAGTAGGTGTCCAGAAATATATTGCGCGCCATACCGCAAGATATTTCTGGACAGTAGGTGTCCAGAAATATATTGCGCGCCATACCGCAGGATATTTCTGGACAGTAGGTGTCCAGAAATATATTGCGCGCCATACCGCAAGATATTTCTGGACAGTAGGTGTCCAGAAATATATTGCGCGCCATACCGCAAGATATTTCTGGACAGTAGGTGTCCAGAAATATATTGCGCGCCATACCGCAAGATATTTCTGGACAGTAGGTGTCCAGAAATATATTGCGCGATATTTCTGGACAGTAGGTGTCCAGAAATATATTGCGCGCCATACCGCAAGATATTTCTGGACAGTAGGTGTCCAGAAATATATTGCGCGCCATACCGCAAGATATTTCTGGACAGTAGGTGTACAGAAATATATTGCGCGCCATACCGCAGGATATTTCTGGACAGTAGGTGTCCAGAAATATATTGCGCGCCATACCGCAAGATATTTCTGGACAGTAGGTGTCCAGAAATATATTGCGCGCCATACCGCAAAATATTTCTGGACAATAGGTGTCCAGAAATATATTGCGCTCCATACCGCAAGATATTTCTGGACAGTTGGTGTCCAGAAATATATTGCGCGATATTTCTGGACAGTAGGTGTCCAGAAATATATTGCGCGCCATACCGCAAAATATTTCTGGACAGTAGGTGTCCAGAATATACTGTCCAGAAATATCTTGCGGTATGGCGCGCAATATATTTCTGGACACCTACTGTCCAGAAATATTTTGCGGTATATTGCGCGCCAATATTTCTGGACAGTAGGTGTCCAGAAATATATTGCGCGCCATACCGCAAAATATTTCTGGACAGTAGGTGTCCAGAAATATATTGCGCGCCATACCGCAAGATATTTCTGGACAGTAGCGCGCAATATATTTCTGGACACCTACTGTCCAGAAATATCTTGCGGTATGGCGCGTAATATATTTCTGGACACCTACTGTCCAGAAATATTTTGCGGTATGGCGCGCAATATATTTCTGGACACCAACTGTCCAGAAATATCTTGCGGTATGGCGCGCAATATATTTCTGGACACCTACTGTCCAGAAATATTTTGCGGTATGGCGCGCAATATATTTCTGGACACCTACTGTCCAGAAATATCTTGCGGTATGGCGCGCAATATATTTCTGGACACCTACTGTCCAGAAATATCTTGCGGTATAGCGCGCAATATATTTCTGGACACCTACTGTGCGCAATATATTTCTGGACACCTACTGTCCAGAAATATCTTGCGGTATGGCGCGCAATATATTTCTGGACACCTACTGTCCAGGAATATTTTGCGTTTTGGCGCGCAATATATTTCTGGACACCTACTGTCCAGAAATATTTTGCGGTATGGAGCGCAATATATTTCTGGACACCTACTGTCCAGAAATATTTTGCGGTATGGAGCGCAATATATTTCTGGACACCTACTGTCCAGAAATATTTTGCGGTATGGAGCGCAATATATTTCTGGACACCTACTGTCCAGAAATATTTTGCGGTATGGAGCGCAATATATTTCTGGACACCTACTGTCCAGAAATATTTTGCGGTATGGCGCGCAATATATTTCTGGACACCTACTGTCCAGAAATATCTTGCGGTATGGTGCGCAATATATTTCTGGACACCTACTGTCCAGAAATATCTTGCGGTATGGAGCGCAATATATTTCTGGACACCTACTGTCCAGAAATATTTTGCGGTATGGCGCGCAATATATTTCTGGACACCTACTGTCCAGAAATATCTTGCGGTATGGCGCGCAATATATTTCTGGACACCTACTGTCCAGAAATATCCTGCGGTATGGCGCGCAATATATTTCTGGACACCTACTGTCCAGAAATATCTTGCGGTATGGCGCGCAATATATTTCTGGACACCTACTGTCCAGAAATATCGCGCAATATATTTCTGGACACCTACTGTCCAGAAATATCTTGCGGTATGGCGCGCAATATATTTCTGGACAGCTACTGTCCAGAAATATCTTGCGGTATGGCGCGCAATATATTTCTGGACACCTACTGTCCAGAAATATCTTGCGGTATGGCGCGCAATATATTTCTGGACACCTACTGTCCAGAAATATCTTGCGGTATGGCGCGCAATATATTTCTGGACACCTACTGTCCAGAAATATCGCGCAATATATTTCTGGACACCTACTGTCCAGAAATATCTTGCGGTATGGCGCGCAATATATTTCTGGACACCTACTGTCCAGAAATATCTTGCGGTATGGCGCGCAATATATTTCTGGACACCTACTGTCCAGAAATATCTTGCGGTATGGCGCGCAATATATTTCTGGACACCTACTGTCCAGAAATATCTTGCGGTATGGCGCGCAATATATTTCTGGACACCTACTGTCCAGGAATATTTTGCGTTTTGGCGCGCAATATATTTCTGGACACCCACTGTCCAGAAATATTTTGCGGTATGGAGCGCAATATATTTCTGGACACCTACTGTCCAGAAATATCTTGCGGTATGGCGCGCAATATATTTCTGGACACCTACTGTCCAGAAATATCTTGCGGTATGGCGCGCAATATATTTCTGGACACCTACTGTCCAGAAATATCTTGCGGTATGGCGCGCAATATATTTCTGGACACCTACTGTCCAGAAATATCTTGCGGTATGGCGCGCAATATATTTCTGGACACCTACTGTCCAGAAATATCTTGCGGTATGGCGCGCAATATATTTCTGGACACCTACTGTCCAGGAATATTTTGCGTTTTGGCGCGCAATATATTTCTGGACACCCACTGTCCAGAAATATTTTGCGGTATGGAGCGCAATATATTTCTGGATATATTTCTGGACACCTACTGTCCAGAAATATTTTGCGGTATGGCGCGCAATATATTTCTGGACACCTACTGTCCAGAAATATCGCGCAATATATTTCTGGACACCTACTGTCCAGAAATATCTTGCGGTATGGCGCGCAATATATTTCTGGACACCTACTGTCCAGAAATATCTTGCGGTATGGCGCGCAATATATTTCTGGACACCTACTGTCCAGAAATATCTTGCGGTATGGCGCGCAATATATTTCTGGACACCTACTGTCCAGAAATATCTTGCGGTATGGCGCGCAATATATTTCTGGACACCTACTGTCCAGGAATATTTTGCGTTTTGGCGCGCAATATATTTCTGGACACCCACTGTCCAGAAATATTTTGCGGTATGGAGCGCAATATATTTCTGGACACCTACTGTCCAGAAATATTTTGCGGTATGGAGCGCAATATATTTCTGGACACCTACTGTCCAGAAATATTTTGCGGTATGGCGCGCAATATATTTCTGGACACCTACTGTCCAGAAATATTTTGCGGTATGGCGCGCAATATATTTCTGGACACCTACTGTCCAGAAATATCTTGCGGTATGGCGCGCAATATATTTCTGGACACCTACTGTCCAGAAATATCCTGCGGTATGGCGCGCAATATATTTCTGGACACCTACTGTCCAGAAATATCTTGCGGTATGGCGCGCAATATATTTCTGGACACCTACTGTCCAGAAATATCTTGCGGTATGGCGCGCAATATATTTCTGGACACCTACTGTCCAGAAATATCGCGCAATATATTTCTGGACACCTACTGTCCAGAAATATTTTGCGGTATGGCGCGCAATATATTTCTGGACACCTACTGTCCAGGAATATTTTGCGTTTTGGCGCGCAATATATTTCTGGACACCCACTGTCCAGAAATATTTTGCGGTATGGAGCGCAATATATTTCTGGACACCTACTGTCCAGAAATATTTTGCGGTATGGAGCGCAATATATTTCTGGACACCTACTGTCCAGAAATATTTTGCGGTATGACACCTACTGTCCAGAAATATCTTGCGGTATGGCGCGCAATATATTTCTGGACACCTACTGTCCAGAAATATCTTACGGTATGGCGCGCAATATATTTCTGGACACCTACTGTCCAGAAATATCGCGCAATATATTTCTGGACACCTACTGTCCAGAAATATCTTGCGGTATGGCGCGCAATATATTTCTGGACACCTACTGTCCAGAAATATCGCGCAATATATTTCTGGACACCTACTGTCCAGAAATATTTTGCGGTATGGCGCGCAATATATTTCTGGACACCTACTGTCCAGAAATATCTTGCGGTATGGACACCCACTGTCCAGAAATATTTTGCGGTATGGAGCGCAATATATTTCTGGACACATACTGTCCAGAAATATTTTGCGGTATGGCGCGCAATATATTTCTGGACACCTACTGTCCAGATATATTTTGCGGTATGGCGCGCAATATATTTCTGGACACCTACTGTCCAGAAATATTTTGCGGTATGGAGCGCAATATATTTCTGGACACCTACTGTCCAGATATATTTTGCGGTATGGAGCGCAATATATTTCTGGACACCTACTGTCCAGAAATATTTTGCGGTATGGCGCGCAGTATATTTCTGGACACCTACTCTCCAGAAATATTTTGCGGTATGGCGCGCAAAATATTTGCGGTATGGCAAGATATTTCTGGACAGTAGGTGTCCAGAAATATTTTGCGGTATGGAGCGCAATATATTTCTGGACACCTACTGTCCAGGAATATTTTGCGTTTTGGCGCGCAATATATTTCTGGACACCCACTGTCCAGAAATATTTTGCGGTATGGAGCGCAATATATTTCTGGACACCTACTGTCCAGAAATATTTTGCGGTATGGAGCGCAATATATTTCTGGACACCTACTGTCCAGAAATATTTTGCGGTATGACACCTACTGTCCAGAAATATCTTACGGTATGGCGCGCAATATATTTCTGGACACCTACTGTCCAGAAATATCGCGCAATATATTTCTGGACACCTACTGTCCAGAAATATCTTGCGGTATGGCGCGCAATATATTTCTGGACACCTACTGTCCAGAAATATCTTGCGGTATGGCGCGCAATATATTTCTGGACACCTACTGTCCAGAAATATTTTGCGGTATGGCGCGCAATATATTTCTGGACACCTACCGTCCAGAAATATCTTGCGGTATGAACACCCACTGTCCAGAAATATTTTGCGGTATGGAGCGCAATATATTTCTGGACACCTACTGTCCAGGAATATTTTGCGTTTTGGCGCGCAATATATTTCTGGACACCCACTGTCCAGAAATATTTTGCGGTATGGAGCGCAATATATTTCTGGACACCTACTGTCCAGGAATATTTTGCGTTTTGGCGCGCAATATATTTCTGGACACCCACTGTCCAGAAATATTTTGCGGTATGGAGCGCAATATATTTCTGGACACCTACTGTCCAGAAATATTTTGCGGTATGGAGCGCAATATATTTCTGGACACCTACTGTCCAGAAATATCTTGCGGTATGGCGCGCAATATATTTCTGGACACCTACTGTCCAGAAATATCGCGCAATATATTTCTGGACACCTACTGTCCAGAAATATTTTGCGGTATGGCGCGCAATATATTTCTGGACACCTACTGTCCAGGAATATTTTGCGTTTTGGCGCGCAATATATTTCTGGACACCCACTGTCCAGAAATATTTTGCGGTATGGAGCGCAATATATTTCTGGACACCTACTGTCCAGAAATATTTTGCGGTATGGAGCGCAATATATTTCTGGACACCTACTGTCCAGAAATATTTTGCGGTATGACACCTACTGTCCAGAAATATCTTGCGGTATGGCGCGCAATATATTTCTGGACACCTACTGTCCAGAAATATCTTACGGTATGGCGCGCAATATATTTCTGGACACCTACTGTCCAGAAATATCGCGCAATATATTTCTGGACACCTACTGTCCAGAAATATCTTGCGGTATGGCGCGCAATATATTTCTGGACACCTACTGTCCAGAAATATCTTGCGGTATGGCGCGCAATATATTTCTGGACACCTACTGTCCAGAAATATCGCGCAATATATTTCTGGACACCTACTGTCCAGAAATATTTTGCGGTATGGCGCGCAATATATTTCTGGACACCTACTGTCCAGAAATATCTTGCGGTATGGACACCCACTGTCCAGAAATATTTTGCGGTATGGAGCGCAATATATTTCTGGACACATACTGTCCAGAAATATTTTGCGGTATGGCGCGCAATATATTTCTGGACACCTACTGTCCAGATATATTTTGCGGTATGGCGCGCAATATATTTCTGGACACCTACTGTCCAGAAATATTTTGCGGTATGGAGCGCAATATATTTCTGGACACCTACTGTCCAGATATATTTTGCGGTATGGAGCGCAATATATTTCTGGACACCTACTGTCCAGAAATATTTTGCGGTATGGCGCGCAGTATATTTCTGGACACCTACTCTCCAGAAATATTTTGCGGTATGGCGCGCAAAATATTTGCGGTATGGCGCGCAAAATATTTCTGGACACCTACTGTCCAGAAATATTTTGCGGTATGGAGCGCAATATATTTCTGGACACCTACTGTCCAGGAATATTTTGCGTTTTGGCGCGCAATATATTTCTGGACACCCACTGTCCAGAAATATTTTGCGGTATGGAGCGCAATATATTTCTGGACACCTACTGTCCAGAAATATTTTGCGGTATGGAGCGCAATATATTTCTGGACACCTACTGTCCAGAAATATTTTGCGGTATGACACCTACTGTCCAGAAATATCTTGCGGTATGGCGCGCAATATATTTCTGGACACCTACTGTCCAGAAATATCTTGCGGTATGGCGCGCAATATATTTCTGGACACCTACTGTCCAGAAATATCGCGCAATATATTTCTGGACACCTACTGTCCAGAAATATCTTGCGGTATGGCGCGCAATATATTTCTGGACACCTACTGTCCAGAAATATCTTGCGGTATGGCGCGCAATATATTTCTGGACACCTACTGTCCAGAAATATCGCGCAATATATTTCTGGACACCTACTGTCCAGAAATATCTTGCGGTATGGCGCGCAATATATTTCTGGACACCTACTGTCCAGAAATATCTTGCGGTATGGACACCCACTGTCCAGAAATATTTTGCGGTATGGAGTGCAATATATTTCTGGACACATACTGTCCAGAAATATTTTGCGGTATGGCGCGCAATATATTTCTGGACACCTACTGTCCAGATATATATTGCGGTATGGCGCGCAATATATTTCTGGACACCTACTGTCCAGAAATATTTTGCGGTATGGAGCGCAATATATTTCTGGACACCTACTGTCCAGATATATTTTGCGGTATGGAGCGCAATATATTTCTGGACACCTACTCTCCAGAAATATTTTGCGGTATGGCGCGCAAAATATTTGCGGTATGGCGCGCAAAATATTTCTGGACACCTACTGTCCAGAAATATTTTGCGGTATGGAGCGCAATATATTTCTGGACACCTACTGTCCAGAAATATTTTGCGGTGTGGCGCGCAATATATTTCTGGACACCTACTGTCCAGAAATATTTTGCGGTATGGCGCGCAATATATTTCTGGACACCTTCTGTCCAGAAATATTTTGCGGTATGGCGCGCAATATATTTCTGGACACCTACTGTCCAAGAATATTTTGCGGTTTGGAGCGCAATATATTTCTGGACACCTACTGTCCAGAAATTTTTTGCGGTATGGAGCGCAATATATTTCTGGACACCTACTGTTCAGAAATATCTTGCGGTATGGCGCGCAATATATTTCTGGACACCTACTGTACAGAAATATTTTGCGGTATGGCGCGCAATATATTTCTGGACACCTACTGTCCAGAAATATTTTGCGGTATTCTGGACAGCTACTGTCCAGAAATATTTTGCGGTATGGAGCGCAATATATTTCTGGACACCTACTGTCCAGAAATATTTTGCGGTATGGCGCGCAATATATTTCTGGACACCTACTGTCCAGAAATATCTTGCGGTATGGCGCGCAATATATTTCTGGACACCTACTGTCCAGAAATATTTTGCGGTATGGATCGCAATATATTTCTGGACACCTACTGTCCAGAAATATCTTGCGGTATGGCGCGCAATATATTTCTGGACAGCTACTGTCCAGAAATATTTTGCGGTATGGAGCGCAATATATTTCTGGACACCTACTGTCCAGAAATATTTTGCGGTATGGCGCGCAATATATTTCTGGACACCTACTGTCCAGAAATATCTTGCGGTATGGCGCGCAATATATTTCTGGACACCAACTATCCAGAAATATTTTGCGGTATGGCGCGCAATATATTTCTGGACACCTACTGTCCAGGAATATTTTGCGTTTTGGCGCGCAATATATTTCTGGACACCCACTGTCCAGAAATATTTTGCGGTATGGAGCGCAATATATTTCTGGACACCTACTGTCCAGGAATATTTTACGTTTTGGCGCGCAATATATTTCTGAACACCCACTGTCCAGAAATATTTTGCGGTATGGAGCGCAATATATTTCTGGACACCTACTGTCCAGAAATATCTTGCGGTATGGCGCGCAATATATTTCTGGACAGCTACTGTCCAGAAATATTTTGCGGTATGGAGCGCAATATATTTCTGGACACCTACTGTCCAGAAATATTTTGCGGTATGGCGCGCAATATATTTCTGGACACCTACTGTCCAGAAATATCTTGCGGTATGGCGCGCAATATATTTCTGGACACCTACTGTCCAGAAATATCTTGCGGTATGGCGCGCAATATATTTCTGGACACCTACTGTCCAGAAATATCTTGCGGTATGGCGCGCAATATATTTCTGGACACCTATGTTGCAATATGGCGCGCAATATATTTCTGGACACCTACTGTACAGAAATATGCTGCGGTATGGCGCGCAATATATTTCTGGACACCTACTGTCCAGAAATATCTTGCGGTATGGCGCGCAATATATTTCTGGACACCTACTGTCCAGGAATATTTTGCGTTTTGGCGCGCAATATATTTCTGGACACCCACTGTCCAGAAATATTTTGCGGTATGGCGCGCAATATATTTCTGGACACCTACTGTCCAGGAATATTTTACGTTTTGGCGCGCAATATATTTCTGAACACCCACTGTCCAGAAATATTTTGCGGTATGGAGCGCAATATATTTCTGGACACCTACTGTCCAGAAATATCTTGCGGTATGGCGCGCAATATATTTCTGGACAGCTACTGTCCAGAAATATTTTGCGGTATGGAGCGCAATATATTTCTGGACACCTACTGTCCAGAAATATTTTGCGGTATGGCGCGCAATATATTTCTGGACACCTACTGTCCAGAAATATCTTGCGGTATGGCGCGCAATATATTTCTGGACACCTATGTTGCAATATGGCGCGCAATATATTTCTGGACACCTACTGTCCAGAAATATGCTGCGGTATGGCGCGCAATATATTTCTGGACACCTACTGTCCAGAAATATCTTGCGGTATGGCGCGCAATATATTTCTGGACACCTACTGTCCAGAAATATCTTGCGGTATGGCGCGCAATATATTTCTGGACACCTATGTTGCAATATGGCGCGCAATATATTTCTGGACACCTACTGTCCAGAAATATGCTGCGGTATGGCGCGCAATATATTTCTGGACACCCACTGTCCAGAAATATTTTGCGGTATGGCGCGCAATATATTTCTGGACACCTACTGTCCAGAAATATCTTGTGGTATGGCGCGCAATATATTTCTGGACACCTACTGTCCAGAAATATCTTGCGGTATGGCGCGCAATATATTTCTGGACACCTACTGTCCAGGAATATTTTGCGTTTTGGCGCGCAATATATTTCTGGACACCCACTGTCCAGAAATATTTTGCGGTATGGAGCGCAATATATTTCTGGACACCTACTGTCCAGAAATATTTTGCGGTATGGCGGGCAATATATTTCTGGACACCTACTGTCCAGATATATTTTGCGGTATGGCGCGCAATATATTTCTGGACACCTACTGTACAGAAATATTTTGCGGTATGGCGCGCAATATATTTCTGGACACCTACTGCCCAGAAATATCTTGCGGTATGGCGCGCAATATATTTCTGGACACCTACTGTCCAGGAATATTTTACGTTTTGGCGCGCAATATATTTCTGAACACCCACTGTCCAGAAATATTTTGCGGTATGGAGCGCAATATATTTCTGGACACCTACTGTCCAGAAATATCTTGCGGTATGGCGCGCAATATATTTCTGGACAGCTACTGTCCAGAAATATTTTGCGGTATGGAGCGCAATATATTTCTGGACACCTACTGTCCAGAAATATTTTGCGGTATGGCGCGCAATATATTTCTGGACACCTACTGTCCAGAAATATCTTGCGGTATGGCGCGCAATATATTTCTGGACACCTACTGTCCAGAAATATTTTGCGGTATGGCGCGCAATATATTTTGCGGTATGGCGCGCAATATATTTCTGGACACCTACTGTCCAGAAATATCTTGCGGTATGGCGCGCAATATATTTCTGGACACCTACTGTCCAGAAATATCTTGCGGTATGGCGCGCAATATATTTCTGGACACCTATGTTGCAATATGGCGCGCAATATATTTCTGGACACCTACTGTCCAGAAATATGCTGCGGTATGGCGCGCAATATATTTCTGGACACCTACTGTCCAGAAATATCTTGCGGTATGGCGCGCAATATATTTCTGGACACCTACTGTCCAGGAATATTTTGCGTTTTGGCGCGCAATATATTTCTGGACACCCACTGTCCAGAAGTATTTTTCGGTATGGCGCGCAATATATTTCTGGACACCTACTGTCCAGAAATATCTTGTGGTATGGCGCGCAATATATTTCTGGACACCTACTGTCCAGAAATATCTTGCGGTATGGCGCGCAATATATTTCTGGACACCTACTGTCCAGGAATATTCTGCGTTTTGGCGCGCAATATATTTCTGGACACCCACTGTCCAGAAATATTTTGCGGTATGGAGCGCAATATATTTCTGGACACCTACTGTCCAGAAATATTTTGCGATATGGCGGGCAATATATTTCTGGACACCTACTGCCCAGAAATATCTTGCGGTATGGCGCGCAATATATTTCTGGACACCTACTATCCAGAAATATTTTGCGGTATGGCGCGCAATATATTTCTGGACACCTACTGTCCAGGAATATTTTGCGTTTTGGCGCGCAATATATTTCTGGACACCCACTGTCCAGAAATATTTTGCGGTATGGCGCGCAATATATTTCTGGACACCTACTGTCCAGGAATATTTTACGTTTTGGCGCGCAATATATTTCTGAACACCCACTGTCCAGAAATATTTTGCGGTATGGAGCGCAATATATTTCTGGACACCTACTGTCCAGAAATATCTTGCGGTATGGCGCGCAATATATTTCTGGACAGCTACTGTCCAGAAATATTTTGCGGTATGGAGCGCAATATATTTCTGGACACCTACTGTCCAGAAATATTTTGCGGTATGGCGCGCAATATATTTCTGGACACCTACTGTCCAGAAATATCTTGCGGTATGGCGCGCAATATATTTCTGGACACCTACTGTCCAGAAATATTTTGCGGTATGGCGCGCAATATATTTTGCGGTATGGCGCGCAATATATTTCTGGACACCTACTGTCCAGAAATATCTTGCGGTATGGCGCGCAATATATTTCTGGACACCTACTGTCCAGAAATATCTTGCGGTATGGCGCGCAATATATTTCTGGACACCTATGTTGCAATATGGCGCGCAATATATTTCTGGACACCTACTGTCCAGAAATATGCTGCGGTATGGCGCGCAATATATTTCTGGACACCTACTGTCCAGAAATATCTTGCGGTATGGCGCGCAATATATTTCTGGACACCTACTGTCCAGGAATATTTTGCGTTTTGGCGCGCAATATATTTCTGGACACCCACTGTCCAGAAGTATTTTTCGGTATGGCGCGCAATATATTTCTGGACACCTACTGTCCAGAAATATCTTGTGGTATGGCGCGCAATATATTTCTGGACACCTACTGTCCAGAAATATCTTGCGGTATGGCGCGCAATATATTTCTGGACACCTACTGTCCAGAAATATCTTGCGGTATGGCGCGCAATATATTTCTGGACACCTACTGTCCAGAAATATTTTGCGGTATGGCGCGCAATATATTTCTGGACACCTACTGTCCAGAAATATCTTGCGGTATGGCGCGCAATATATTTCTGGACACCTACTGTCCAAAAATATCTTGCGGTATGGCGCGCAATATATTTCTGGACACCTACTGTACAGAAATATTTTGCGGTATGGCGCGCAATATATTTCTGGACACCTACTGTCCAGAAATATCTTGCGGTATGGCGCGCAATATATTTCTGGACACCTGCTGTCCAGAAATATTTTGCGGTATGGCGCGCCATATATTTCTGGACACCTACTGTCCAGAAATATTTTGCGGTATGGCGCGCAATATATTTCTGGACACCTACTGTCCAGAAATATCTTGCGGTATGGCGCGCAATATATTTCTGGACACCTACTGTCCAGAAATATCTTGCGGTATGGCGCGCAATATATTTCTGGACACCTACTGTCCAGAAATATCTTGCGGTATGGCGCGCAATATATTTCTGGACAGCTACTGTCCAGAAATATTTTGCGGTATGGAGCGCAATATATTTCTGGACACCAACTGTCCAGAAATATTTTCCGGTATGGCGCGCAATATATTTCTGGACACCTACTGTCCAGAAATATTTTGCGGTATGGCGCGCAATATATTTCTGGACACCTACTGTCCAGAAATATCTTGCGGTATGGCGCGCAATATATTTCTGGACACCTACTGTCCAGAAATATCTTGCGGTATGGCGCGCAATATATTTCTGGACACCTACTGTCCAGAAATATTTTGCGGTATGGCGCGCAATATATTTCTGGACACCTACTGTCCAGAAATATCTTGCGGTATGGCGCGCAATATATTTCTGGACACCTACTGTCCAGGAATATTTTGCGTTTTGGCGCGCAATATATTTCTGGACACCCACCGTCCAGAAATATTTTGCGGTATGGAGCGTAATATATTTCTGGACACCTACTGTCCGGAAATATTTTGCGGTATGGCGCGCAATATATTTCTGGACACCTACTGTCCAGATATATTTTGCGGTATGGCGCGCAATATATTTCTGGACACCTACTGTACAGAAATATTTTGCGGTATGGCGCGCCATATATTTCTGGACACCTACTGTCCAGAAATATTTTGCGGTATGGCGCGCAATATATTTCTGGACACCTACTGTCCAGAAATATCTTGCGGTATGGCGCGCAATATATTTCTGGACACCTACTGTCCAGATAAATTTTGCGGTATGGCGCGCAATATATTTCTGGACACCTACTGTACAGAAATATTTTGCGGTATGGCGCGCCATATATTTCTGGACACCTACTGTCCAGGAATATTTTGCGGCTTGGCGCGCAACATATTTCTGGACACCTACTGTCCAGAAATATCTTGCGGTATGGCGCGCAATATATTTCTGGACACCTACTGTCCAGAAATATCTTGCGGTATGGCGCGCAATATATTTCTGGACACCTACTGTCCAGGAATATTTTGCGTTTTGGCGCGCAATATATTTCTGGACACCTACTGTCCAGAAATATCTTGCGGTATGGCGCGCAATATATTTCTGGACACCTACTGTCCAGAAATATTTTGCGGTATGGCGCGCAATATATTTCTGGACACCTACTGTCCAGAAATATCTTGCGGTATGGCGCGCAATATATTTCTGGACACCTACTGTCCAGGAATATTTTGCGTTTTGGCGCGCAATATATTTCTGGACACCCACTGTCCAGAAATATTTTGCGGCATGGAGCGCAATATATTTCTGGACACCTACTGTCCAGAAATATTTTGCGGTATGGAGCGCAATATATTTCTGGATACCTACTGTCCAGAAATATTTTGCGGTATGGCGCGCACCTACTGTCCTACTGTCCGCAATATATTTCTGGACACCTACTGTCCAGAAATATTTTGCGGTATGGCGCGCACCTACTGTCCTACTGTCCAGAAATATTTTGCGGTATGGCGCGCAATATATTTCTGGACACCTACTGTCCAGAAATATTTTGCGGTATGGAGCGCAATATATTTCTGGATACCTACTGTCCAGAAATATTTTGCGGTATGGCGCGCACCTACTGTCCTACTGTCCGCAATATATTTCTGGACACCTACTGTCCAGAAATATTTTGCGGTATGGAGCGCAATATATTTCTGGACACCTACTGTCCAGAAATATTTTGCGGTATGGAGCGCAATATATTTCTGGACACCTACTGTCCAGAAATATTTTGCGGTATGGAGCGCAATATATTTCTGGACACCTACTGTCCAGAAATATTTTGCGGTATGGCGCGCAATTCTAGACAGGAAATACTCTTTGAGCATTGTCAGTGACTCGAGAGGTGGAGCCGTGAAATATGAAAGGTGGTAAATTTGGATATCGAACCTGGCACCCTCTGCGTAGGAGTCGACGCACTAACCCACTACGCCACACGTAAACGATAACGTAACATATATGCATCAATTATTTAAGATCTGTAATGCGGAAGACGTGTTCAGCTAAGGGTAGTGCTTAACTTAGACAGCCTGCATAGGGCCAACAAATATATTTTCAGTTAGGTAGGTAAGGTTGTTTTCGTCATCTTTGTCTAGCACGTGAGGCTCAATTAAAAGAAAATGAAAAAAAAAAGTTTTATTTTTACTAAACCAGTACATTACAAAAATTTACATATGTCAATAACGAACAAAAGCCCAACGTCGCAAAAAGAAAATACTCACCTCAACTGAGGCGCTTGTTAAATGGAAGATACTGAAACAAAAGGTGAAAAAAAAGTAATTTACAATGAAATGTCATTCCGTTTGGAAAACCTGCTTTATTAATTCACGGTGTTTGATGAATGTAAATTGGTTTTCTCATTTGAATTAATTACCGCTTAATGCTCAAATTATTTCTAACTAGTTTCTTTTTACACACATATCACTGCTGACACTGCGAGCTGAACAGTATTCTCTAAGAATGTGGATTACCTTATTGTTCTCCATAAGACCTTCTTCGAATGTTCGCACATTGTTTATGTGAAATTCACTCCTTAATGATGTGTAATTGTTAATTTATGTCTGTCGTTGAAATGTCAGTCTACTTAAACACCTTGGCGAAAGAAAAGTGTCATACCTATTAGTGATGCTGATTTATAATTAAAGCCTTTTAGAAAAAAAAACTGACGAAGCTTACTTATAATGATTGTTAAAAGCCTGTTATGTTAAAACAGACCATATCCCGTCCCGTCGAGACTTATTGGGACCCCGAGTCGGAAGATTAAGTCGATCCACTTGTTCACCCACATTGACATCGATTTCCGAAAAATGATTTCTTAGTGCACGCTTTGTGTCGAAAAGAGATTCCTGTTTACGGTTTCAGTGAACCTCGCGATTTATTAAGTGGATTAAAATTTTCAAAATTATGACGCAATAAAATGTGTCAAGCTGACAGCTTGCAACCGGAATATTATAATGTCCGTATGAGGCTTATGCAAATTTTTCTCAAAATGAATGTGTATGACGCAGGCCTTCGTGGGAGTTTTTCTTGACAGAGTTCCAATATGCCCCAAAAGGCCGGCGCAAGTTGGCCACAATAGCAGCAGATCCAGAGAATAGCGACAAAATAACGACTGATGGATGATTCGTCATTTGAACACTTAGTTTTTGAGGATTGCCTGTAAATGAAATGTAAATAAAATAAAGTTTCATCGTACCTTATAATAAAAATATGGGTGGCGCTACAGTACGAGCCGGACCTGGGCCTGGCTTCTCAGCAACCACTCGTGTTGTGCGTGCTATTGTTCTTTCACTAGTGGAAGGAATCTACAGTTTAATGCCGACGCCGAACGGCGAAGTTGAGAAGCTTTTTCTGGACAGGAATACTCTTTGAGCATTGTCAGTGACTCGAAAGAGGTGGAGCCGTGAAATATGAAAGGTGGTAAATTCGGGTATCGAACCTGGCACCTTCTGCGTAGGAGTCAACTCACTAACCCACTGCACCACGGCGACCCACTTCATCGTACCTAACCTTGAAATCATTCTATCCGACTCAAATGAAACAATTAAATATTGAAACAGATTTTTGAAAGGCCTTTAAGGCGAGTGTCTATTATAGATTAAATTAACAGTCAACACTCGCAATGAGAAGAACAACAATTATCTTTTTTTTGTCAGTATAACACAGTATTTATTCAATTAAACATTTTCATCGAATGTAATTTATCTGGCAATAAACATGATGTCGTGTTCACAGATAATTTTCTAGACCTAGTGCAAATCTCGAAACGTGAGCTGTTCGATAAATCAGTGACTTTGGAATGGAATAATGCAAACTTTGTGTACAGCTGACAGCCGTGGCATCGATAGGATGCAAATCCAGTTCTTTATGGAAATTAACAAATGAAATTCACAAGCACATACATTTAGGGGCGGTTTGTTCACAATTGTTCAACTTCCCGGAAAACTGGTAGTTGATCAACTTCCAGATTGGTCTCAATTCGTTTTTTAATCAGCGAGTTGAAAATTGATTTTGTACACTATTGCAACTCACAGTCTTAAATTTGAAATCCATCCATTCTCTATTTAAATTTCCCCTGGAATATTTTTGACAATTCACACACACAATGTCATTTTCAACTTTTTTTTTTGACGACTGAATGGCGACGTTGGTGGAGTGCCTACTCCTGATTAGCGGGGTCCCCGGTTCGAAATCCCAGTGGAAGCAAAGTTATGTGGTTTTTAAATCTGGTCCAGTCACCATTTGCCGTTGTGATCAAATTAACGGCACTATCACTGGAGTAATAAATCAGTGGTAGTAGTCAGACTAGGGGTATCACAATGGACCAATATGGTCTGAGTGCGCTGGAGAATGCACTAACAGCTCCCCTACCTTCGCTAACTTAACATTGAATTAACAGTGTGTGCTGTTCGCGTACGCTATGAGGAGTAGAATTGAAAGCGAACCTCTTTGGCAGAGATAATAATTCTATATCTCTATCCTCCATTATCTCTGGTTTTCAGTTGCTGGGGCATGTTATGGAGAACAGCACAAGCGACTATGCACGTTTGTAATGCTTACTCTAATGAAATCTACATTCGCCTATTCAATTGATCCGAACGAATAATATTGACGATTGGTCGGTGTATTATTGCCCGTAATTCACGGGGTTTGTTAACAAATAAAAAAGAATCTCTCAAATATTTCATTATTTCAAATCAAATCGTAAGTGTCCTAGTATCTTCTCTCATTTTACGGCAATAAATCCAGTATGAGTACGAGCACCAATATTGGCTGTGTCTTTTTGCAAGCTTATTATAAGTGCACAAAAAAACGATCTCCGGCGCTTAATAATTCATCATAAGATCTTGGCAGCACCGACGATATTTATGGCAATTGTGACATTCACGGGGTAGAATCATGTAAGGTAATAGTTCATCGTTAATGGGCACAATCTTCGGCTTGCGATTGTGTAGCGTGACCATCTCTTTAAAAGCAAAAACACTTAATAAATATAAAATAAAAACAATTTTCATCAAATGAAGAGATTCGATTTCGACACCTAAACGGACTGTATAGCAGAGACTGGCTGGTTGTACGAAAAGTTGCATACTTATGGATGGAAAAATATTTAAAAATTATCTAATACATCAACCACACCCACAAATGTAAACCACATACAGCAACCTATTCAATGATTGGAAGCATTGTTTTTATCCGCGCTTATTTCATAAGCGGCGATAGATATGATGAGTAACTTAAGCGGATATTGGATTTAATGTTAGTGTATTTAACATGAAAATTGAAATTTAAGCGGATTTAACGAAAACTATAAATGACACACACAATCATCCTGTCCTGTATACACACGTGAGCAGGCAACTACGGCAATTAAAGAAAAGAGAGAGAGAAAGAGCAAAATTCCCGATTTCATTCCTTAACTTCTGCTATTTACTTCATTTCTGGTTTAAACCATAAAATTTGAGTGAATGAAAGCAAATCCGGAAGTTGAAAAGAAAAATCCGAAAGTTTGTGTTTAAATTTTGGTGAACACATTTTGTTTATTCCATGTTCGTTTTAGCTTCGTGTGTCTATTATAAGTGGAACAACATCTCAATGTTGATTGAGGGCGGGCACCAATATAGGCAACATTTTTTAAGTCAGTTCTTAGTCTTTTCAGTATCGTTCATGGTTTTACTGCGGAACTAGTAACACTTATGTCCTTCAACCTCTCTGGAGCATAGATAGTCATCCACCAGCGCCATCTCGTTTGAAGTTCTGCAACGCATTTGATCTCTCTCCATCTCATTCCTATTAGGGCCCATACACGACACAGACACATCGCTGCAAACCTATAGCAACCATTCTGCCAGAAACACAAAAGTGCGTTTGCGCCATCAATGGCCATGCACAGAGCCGACGTGCTTTAGTGAAAAATGAGAGAGATGAGGGGATCGTAATAAAACGTAAGACGTAAAGGCTCCGGCACGTAGAATACTTTACGTGCTTGAGCGTCAGCCATACTTTGACAGATACATAAAATACATGTGTTCTTATGGGAGGTGGCACATAGACCAACGCTGACGCTCACGCAACGGATGTATTTGCTCAACTTTTAACTTTTCTTTCTCCTTCAGCGTTGACAATCCTCTCATTGTGACATTTCAAGAGAATGCGAATTCTATGAACCGAACGTTCTACCAACGGTTAATACAACTATCCAATGTGTACAAAATTCGGGCAGAAGCCTGTCGTGACTACGACGGACAACTCGTTATAGATTCGTAGTCGATACTGAGAATCTGGAAAGATTACTTCTTTAGACTGTTAAACGACGAGGAAGACACCAATACCGCTGACAGAATGTTCCACTCTACACAATGGACGACGATCAATGAGAATTCCGTTCCCCTGACTGAGGCTCAGTGAAGATAGTGATATCGAGACTAAAGTCAAATAAATCTGCTGGTGCAGATGGACTGTCTGCGGAACTACCGAGGGATAAGTCTCCTTAACATCGCCTATAAGATCCATCTCTCGTCGATTTCAAGGCCGCAAATGATAGCGTGCATAGAGACGAGCTATACAAGAGAATGCGAATTCTATGTTAAAGTTTGGGTGTTGGTTCTCGTTGAAGTAACGTTCAATATAGTAATGAATGTTTATAATTGAGTATATTAAGTAAAACAACTTGAATTTTCAATTAAAAGTTGAAACTGTCAAATGAAATCAGCTGTGCGTTGAAGTATTCATTGTGTCATCCCCTTCAGGTACTTCACCGTGAACGGATACTTTGACGCATGTAAAGTATTCTATGTGCCAGAGCCTTAAGTCCACGTCATTATCGAACACGTTGGCTATTTTTGGAGAGAGAGGTGATATGTGAGAGAAATTTTCTCCCAAATTGAGAGTATCTTGTGTCAGCTTTCATTTCAGAAATGAAAACAGCTGATTAAAAATAATAAAAAAAAGACAAAAGTCATTAGAAATGAGTGTATGCAGAAAGGCGGCTATATTTTTTATCTGGAAGATGAGAGAGAGAAAACAGCTGATAAATTGAGTAATTATTTCAACACAGAGTGTCATCGCACTCTCCCCGTAACATGATGTTGGCTGGCGCAACGCACTATTGTATTTCATGCATTAATCTGTGCAAACACCTATCCGCCGCACACGACACAAACACGTTACAGACCTTGCAAAATAAAAAAATGTGTGAATGCACATGTCACAGACGGTCTGCAGATCAACAAAATATAAGGGTCTGCAACAACATATTTGCGCCGTGTGTGGACCCCATAAAGAACTAGATTCCTCTACAATTGTTCTGCGCCACGTTTGCCTACGACGTCCCTGCCTGGGTTAGCGGATACTGCATGGCGTACTTCGCAATGGATTTGTCATGGCGCCATTAGTCGTGTTCAATCCACGGCCACTTTCTTGTTCGTATTGTGATGCTTATAGGTCCTGGACCCTTTCATAGGTAAAAAAAAATGCCAAGGATGCTTCTTAAACATCTGTTTGCGATTGATTGCAGCTTTCTTGAAATAATTGATGTAATGCTTTATTACAACACAAAACTCACTATTTTCCATTTCACAAACCAAAGTTCTGTCAGTAGCTTGTACAAATCTAATAGTTTGCAGATTCGGATGAATCTCGGAAACATGAACGATTCTATAAGATGAACGAATTTGTAAGACAACTTTCTTCGGAGCAAGAGTCTAGCATAAAAAAAAACGTCTAAGTTAGTCTGTTTTTATACCTTTAAGGAACAAATTTTCTTTTTTGTTGTTTCTTGTTTGCTTGGTTGTTTTTTTAAATAAAATAAAATTTTTTTTGGTGGATTAATTCTGGAAAAAATTAACAATTTGCAAAGATGAACGGAGTATGTTTTCTATCTGTTCATCTTTCTAAGATTTTACTGTATACATCATTTGCTTTCTGTTTTTTCCACAGAAAGCACTATCATGCATCAAAGTCACTGATTTGTCGAACAGTCCTTGTAAACGTTACTTAATTTCGAGAGAAACATTCTCAGAACGTTATGTCATGAACACATGTGCAACACGCCAAGGCAGCCACAGCAATCTCACCTTTATGAACCTTGAAGATACTGCACTAGCAGATATTCACACCCCCTGCAGTGCGTAGTTGGAGGCAGCTGGATACATTCATGTGTCTGTGTTCAATTAGCGAACTTAAGGAATGACATTTTGATACAGCCGTCAAGATAAGAACTGTCAAACGAGCTAAGCCCAGCTACTGCAAGTCTGCCACCACTGTCCTACTTACCAAGAATTTTCCAACCCAACAACTTTCCATTTTAAGCCAATTGACATATCCAACATATGATTATATGCATACAGTGGACTCTCCCTAAGTTGAATTTCCACGGGAGACCATGAATTGTTCGAGTTAGAGGGAGTTTGACTTAGAAAAGTTCTTGTTGTATTGAAAATTGAGGGAAATGTATGTAAAATATGGCAATTTAGAGAGAATTTCGACGACGGCGACGCTGAACAGAAGGACAAGGGCGGTTCGTGAACTCTACGAACTTAAGAGAAGGGAAGAGCACCGGCTTAAAGTGAAAAAGAAAGAGCAAAAGAAGCTCGCGATCGGGCAAATGAAGAGGTGTTACGGCAGAAATGGTGGCCGAAAGTTCTACCAACGGGTAATACAACTATCCAATGTGTACAAAATTCGGACAGAAGCCTGTCGTGACTACGACGGACAACTCGTTATAGATTCGTAGTCGATACTGAGAATCTGGAAAGATTACTTCTTTAGACTGTTAAACGACGAGGAAGACACCAATACCACTGACAGAATGTTCCACTCTACACAATGGACGACGATCAATGAGAATTCCGTTCCGACTAAGGCTCAGTAAAGATACTGACTAAGGCTCGAGACTAAAGTCAAATAAATCTGCTGGTGCAGATGGACTGTCTGCGGAACTACCGAGGGTTAAGTCCTCAACATCGCCTATAAGATCCATCTCTCGTCGATTTCAAGGCCGCAAATGACAGCGTGCATAGAGACGAGCTACACAACGCCATGTCTAGTTTTGACATTTCTGGAAGACTAGTCACATTGTACAGGATGACGATGCACAATTCTCGCTGCTCCTTCAAGGTCCGAAGCAAACTCACCGAGAGCTTCAATGTCAAAAAGGTTTTAGACAAGGTGACGCGCTATCATGTGACTTTTTCAGTATCATTCTTGAGAAGGTCGTGCAGAACTCATTCGCTAACACACACAGTCACGATCTTCCAAAAAACCGAACAACTGCTACCAAACGCTGATGACATTGACGTGATTGGTCGAACGCAGCGAGCAGTCAATGGAGCGTTTGGTGGTATTGAAACACAGGCGGCCAAAATTAGTTTAAGTCACCCTTAAGAGAGCAAAACGAAGTATATGCTGCCATCGAGAAAGGCCGCAAAACATCGACGTATCGGCCAAAGAGTCGCCATAGGCAGCTATAACTTCGAGTTAGTGAAGGACTTCGTCTACCGCGGTGCCAAAGTGAGCAGTGAGCAGTGAAGGACTTCGTCTACCTCGGCTCCAAAGTGAGCAGTACGAACAACATCAGTACCGAGATTAAACGCAGAATAACTCCTGCCAATCGCCTTTTCTTTGGTCTCAAGAGGCAATTGAGTAGTCTCGAAAGACCATTATATAACATCTTGATCATCCATGTCCTGCTCTAAAGAGTGTAAGCATGGACAATCTCAAGAGCGGATGAACAAGCCCTTGGTCTCTTCGAGAAAAAAGAGCGTTCAATTTTTGGTCGTACTTGCGTTGATGGTTATTGTAGAAGAAGATTCAACCAGGAACTGCACTAGCTGTACAGCGACATGAGCCTAGCTAGGAGTGTACGGATTCAACGCCTGAGATGGCTAGGCCATGCAGAGTGCATAGACAACACTGCTTTAACTCGAAGAGTCTTCAACTCCGAACCAGTGAGTCAACGCCATAGAGGAAGCCCACAGAACCGACGGCGCTTCCAGGTGGAGAAGGACCTCAACCAACTTGGTGTGCGTAGTTGGAGACAACTGGCTAAACATCTTGCCGGCTGGAGATCCGTATTGGTTTAAACCCAGTTCCACCCCGGACTGTAGCGCCACAAGAAGATGAAGAAGAAGAAACTCTAACGGCTTAGGGAGAGTTCGACTGAGGGAGAGCCCATTGTATGTTGAAATATTTAATTTTTTTTTCAACTATTTCTGCAGAGTGGGATTAGTACGACCAGGACGGCTTTTGGATTTGCCACATTGCCACGTAGCGCATGAGCAACTCAGCTCATAGTCTTTGGGACAGCAGAGGATTTCATAGACTCTATTGGCGCACACAACAGGGCCAAGGACCTCAACCAACTCGGAGTGCCAAGCTGGAAGAAGAGATGACACTTGTTGGTTGAGTCCAAGGTCCACTCCAGATTGTAACCCCAAAAAGAGATGAATAAGAAGTCACAAACAAAGTTCAGGAATGCGACTCTTGTTTCTTAAACATCGAGTCAAGTCAGGATTACATTTTTATGAACACGTTCCTTGCTTGAAACACCTCTGTCATTCTTGAAGCGAGTTTCAAGTATTAAAAAATCTCCTAGTCTGTCTGAAATTTCATGTAGGTTTCCTAGGCATGGAGAAGCCTTCAAAGAAGCAATAGGAAAGACCTTACGAAACCTGAGTGTTGAAGTATGTATCCATGAGGGGACTCAGAACGTCTTGAAAAATAGTCAAATTGAATCTCAACTATGCAACTACTGAGCAGAAAGAAGGGTTTTCAGAGGAACACGGCAAGAGGGTGCCATCTTCTCAGATATGACATTGCACTAGCTATCACGTAAATTCCCAGATACAGTGACTTGATCAGCCCAGAAAATACTGTCTAAATGGACGGACAGTGTCAAACTTGCCTCCAACCCATTCAAGGCTGAGCTGGTGCTGTTCACAAGGAGATATAAAATTCCAAACTTCACTCCGCCGAAGACGAAAGGGAAAGCATTAACGACAGGAAACTAAACTGGGAACATAAGATTAAGGAGCGCATCAGGAAAGCATCGATTACATCGATACAACTGCAATAAAATTGTCAGATTCAAATGGACAATCTGACCTGGAACAACACAAGTACTGACTTACGGAATCTTAGTAGGATGGACACAAAACGACACCACAAACTAAAAATCTGATCAGAATAAGAAGAATACAAAGATCGGCATGCACTTGCATCACAGGTCTACAGCCACGGCGGCCCACGAAATTAGATCACGAAATTCTCGTTCCGTGGACATATAAGGGAAGTTTGCTACGCATACGGCAATAACACCAAGGGAATGTAAACAACAAGGAAAAGCCCACACCAGACTCGAAGATTCCTAAACTTTCGGAATATATGACACCTTTGGAGGACTTCGAATACACACAGAACTAGACTGGGATGAAGAAAAGCTGTGCAACTCGACTGCCATGGAAATCTACACGGACGGCTTCAAATCGGTGGAAGGCACAGGCTCCGGGGAATACCCTAGATCGCCTGAGTTAACCCTAGCTATGCTATCTCTAATCAGATAGCGGACAGATTGATCCCAGGGTATTCCGGGCAACGAACGAGTCTACCAGTGGAAAAAAATCAGGAGACATCTCATTACCCCTTTTAAGCTTTAACAACAATGCTAGTGACAGACGCCATTAACAAAACCCATCGTTCATGGTCGGAACTTGTTCATCGAAATCGATGTTCTTCTTCTTCTTCTGGTGGCGCTACAGTCCGGGGTGGACCTGGACCTCAACCAGGAAGCCTCTCCAGCCGGCACGATCTTAAGTCAGCTGTCTCCAACTGCGCACACCACGTCGATTGAGGTCCTTTTCCACCTGGGTGCGCCATCGGTTCCGTGGGCGTCCTCTATTGCATTGTCCCACTGGTTCGGAGTCGAAGACTCTTCGGGCTGGAGCAGTGTTGTCCATGCGCTCTACATGGCCCAGCCATCTTAGGCGTTGAATTCGTAGACGCCTGACTAGGCTCATGCCGCTGTACAGCCCGTATAGTTCGTGGTTGAATCCTCTTCTCCAATAACCATTAACGCAGACAGGACCAAAGATTGAACGCAGAACTTTTCTCCCGAAAAGACCAAGTGCTTCTTCATCCGCTTTTGATATTGTCCATGCTTCCACTCTTTAAAGTAGGACATGGATGATCAAGGTGTTATATAATGGTCTTTCGAGACTACTCAATTGCATCTTGAGCCCAAAGAAATAGCGATTGGCAAGTTGTTGTTCGTACTGTTCACTTGCGAGCCAAGGTAGACGAAGTCCTTCACTACCTCGAAAAATAGCTGCCTAGGGTGACGTTTTGGCCAAGTCGTCGATGTTGTGCGTCCTTTCTCGATGACAGCATATACTTCGTTTTGCCCTCGTTCACCGCTATACCCATTTTGGCCGCCTCCGCTTCAATACCAGCAAACGCTTCATTGATGGCTCGCTGTGTTCGACCAATCTCGTAAATGTCATCCGCGTATGCTACCAGTTGTACGGACTTTTGGAAGATCGTGCCTCTTGTGTTGGCGTGTGAGTTCTGCACGATCTTCTCAAGAATAATGTTGAAAAAGTCAAATGACAGCGCGTCGCCTTGTCTAAAACCGATCGAAACCGATGTAGCCTACATTAAATCCATCAAGACCTAAAGCTCTCCTAAAACTAGAAAGGATGCAAATTAGTGAACTATTGGATGTAATTACTGGGAATTACATAATTTGCAATTAACTTAGAAGACTAGGAGCACCCTACAATGACTCTTGTATAAGCTGCAGAGATTTGGAAGAGGAGAAGACTGTACACTACCTCGAAGCCTGTGGCAACAGCCTTTGCTTCAGCAGCCTTGAAGATATATATATAACTCGAACCACCACTTGCCACAAACAAAATTCGAGTTATGAAGACTTCGAGTTATCAAATGAGATATAACACATAAAACGTACGGGAACATAATTTTTATTTAGAACAGTCTGTATACATGGCTGAAAAGTGGATTTTTTACTTTGTTTTTCGAAAAAATCTTCAATGCAATCTAAACCATTGTAGGTACACACCATATGTTTCATGAGTCTTCAAATATAAACGCAAAAGGAGTAATAAATTTGCACCAACTCGTTTGAAGGTGGTAGAATCAAATCATCCTCAACATCCCCACCTTTTCCTATTATATCAGTGCCGCTGTCATCGTTATGCTCAGTTGAGCAGATTCGGATTCACGTCTAAATATCTCGACAATATCATCTTATATTATTAAACTAATAAAATACGTAAGA
This sequence comes from Eristalis intricaria, assembly GCA_964034865.1. Classification (NCBI taxonomy): domain Eukaryota; kingdom Metazoa; phylum Arthropoda; class Insecta; order Diptera; family Syrphidae; genus Eristalis; species Eristalis intricaria. The sequence goes on along the minus strand of OZ035876.1, from coordinate 22,738,924 downwards.
CCTTATATTACGTAACACTCGGTCTTTTTTCAAGCTTCAAAGCAGCAATTGAATTTCTCCCTCATTTCATTCGTTTAAGCGTTCAGCTCTGAAAGTCAGAGGAATCTTATACACTTCCTCCCGCTCTGAATATTCACCAAAACCAAACGCAGTGCCCGAAATCGAATCCTTAAAAAACGAACTTGTATAATACGCAGAATTTGGGAATTTCCCTGCGTCACCTTCGATATGACGCCAAATAATCTGTCCGAGTTATCAAGACATTCGAGTAATCGAAGTTCGACTGTATAAAGAACATTCTTAAATTTCTAAAAATTGCCAACTGGATATAGTTTGTCAGAAACATCAATATTGGAGAATTGGGAACAAATCGAGTAGGTTTGTTAACAGAGTGCCAGCATTAAAGGTCTAAGTGAGCCAAGAAATTCCAATAAGGAGTCTTTGCCAGTCACATCTACCTAGCTACCTACCAGTGGCTGAAATCACAATCACGTTTATGTTGCCACACTGGGCCTATGATTCATTCTTCGGTTATGAGAATAATAAATCTCATCAACTACACTTGTCAATTGCACATTCTACACCGAGGCGCTCCCACGTTTGGGACGTTCGACCTTTCTCGCGAAAAGGTGTTATTTTCATTTGAAATTCACCCTCCTTCGTCCTACATTTCCTTACATCGTTGTAAGAAGGAAAAAAAATCCCAAAAAGGAAGTGTGAACATGTAAAATCGGTTTTAATCCACAAAGGACCACATTCTCCCTCGGAAAAAAGGAAAAGCCAACAAATCACCATTGTCATTTGGAACTGAAAGGTAGTTGAAACCAGTCTACCTACTCACCTTCCTCCCCTCAGCCAAACAGCAACCACACGACACTCCAGTTGACAATTCACCCCTCTGTTGAAACAGAGAAACAATGAGCACTCAAATTCATATTCAATACATTCCTGCGAATGCACATAACAACAGCGCTCCGGCTCCACTGTCTCGTCTCTGGGATGAACTGAAAGAAAGCTTCTGCTGTCCGCACGTAAGAAGCCGGCGGGAATTAAGAAAAATTGATAAATTGTGCGCATGGTCTCCAAGGGTAACCACCCTTATGGACGACCCCCAGATCTCCTTTGAGAACACAAAAGCCAGTACACAGATGTTTAGTTCATTTTTGAGTCCAAAGCGTGTTTTCATTGACGCCCATCGTACCTGCTTGCACATAAATAATGAAGGACTCTCAAAGGAGGGAAAAAACGGCTGAATGGCATTTGGCTATGTACACCACTAATACACAGCAATACAAGCGCTGTGTGTGCATACATAATTGTTTAACAATTCCAGCGCTCGCTGTAGTAGGTCAACAAACTTGACTTCAATGACAGCGAAAAACAAAAAACTTTCCAGACAAATGTCGGGGTTTTTTTTTCTTTGATTTAAGATCGTTTTTCCCTTCCGATGGGCTGGGAAAGAAAAAAACCGAAAGTTAGCTTCGGATCTGAAATCAATTCTCTGGAAGTCCTCACCAGAGACATTCTTACGTCATGTGAGAGAGAGTCCCATCCACACGTGTGTAAAAATAAAAATGCATGAATATGTGCACAAGCATCAAATTAGGAAACTCTGATTAACGTTTGCAGTTGACAGACATTCAGCTTAAAGACGTCCTTTTTTTTCCTCTCTCGAGCGTATCCTTAAACCTTTTGAATAACTCGTTAAATTGATGATGTTGGTTGGATCTGAAGACGACAGGTAATTTTCGTACATAAATACACAAATTTGCTCGCTCTGTCTCTTAAATTGAATTTATACTTTTTCCCCTGTTTATTCGGAGAAAAAAAAGAGGAACTCTTGCATACGCGGAAATGCCAAGCGCCTCTTATTGATTACGTCTTTTGCGGTGGAAACTGTCTGCTGATTAAATGGATAATTATCCGTTTTATCCGGGGTCATTACCCGCACGCAATGTAGTAGCACCTGTTTCCCTTGTAATGATCATTCTTCCTACAATTACAATTCGTTAGATCAAATGTTACAACTTTATTAATACAATTATTACTCCTTTACTTCAAAACGCGACATGTTTTCCTACCGCAACACAAAAAAATATCGTTATGATGAAGAAGGCTTATGAACTTTCATGAGAGAACAGTACAAATTGAAATAAAAAAGCAAGAACCAGGGTTGCCGACATCCATCTCAATTTGACTCGTTTTTGACGCCTAGAGACCACAACACGACTTTTTGAAAAAACTACCTAATTGAAACTTTTTATATTTTCTTGCGACTTTTGAAAACTACTTTATATGAAACTCGTCATTAGACTCAAAACATGTTTAAAGAAGCATTCCAGCAAAAAAATCTGAAATAATCTTATAATATCTGAAGACTATTAATATAATGATGAAGTTTTCAAAATAATTACGATTGCGGAAGTAAATCTCTTGTTAAGTATGCTTTTATGTCGTGTAAAGCTAAAGCTATATACAACAACTAGCTGACTCGGCAAACGTTGTTTTGCCATATGAATTATTTCTAGAGCATATTTTGGTAGAAAAAAGAAACTAATTTATTGAGAGTGGAGTGGGAGTGTGAGGATTTGGTGTATGAGGGAGAGACATGGAGCGCTGTGATCGAAGATGGATAAAGAAAAATATAAAACGCTAAAAATGTATTGTAATTGGTTCTTTAAATATTTTATATTCTTTAATATCATAAATCCATCATTTATTATTACAGTATTACTAAAAAACAATATTAATCCCTTGATGCAATAGAGTGTACAATATTTTTTGTAATCCCATCTTTAGCTAAAACAAACAAACTAGATGGTTTACCTACTCGAGAGCAGGCTACGTATAATTGGCCGTGTGAAAAACATGGTGTACTCAATTTCAAGCCACAAACAGACATCTTTTGGCCTTGAGACATATTGACAGTCATTGCAAATGCCAATCTAATTGAAAATTGAAGCCGCTTGAATTTAATTGGGACATCTGTAGGTATAATAGGAATCCGCGGTAGTAATATATTTTCACCTCGATGTTTGCCATTTAAAATAATGGCTTCGATAACATTATTCATACATTTTTTAATGACTAATCGCGTGCCGTTGCACAGCCACGGTGGGTTCAATTTATGAAGCAAAATTATACAACCTTGAGTTGTAAATTATGCGGTGGCATGCCTGGTAAATCCAATGAGTTCAAAAACTCTGTCGGATAATTCACAGCTTCGGTGGTATCGCAGGCTGTATCAATAGATTTGTATGACACTAAGATCAATTCGTTAACGTTCACATTTTTTGCTGAAAAAAGCTCTTTCAGCCAGCCACTCATGATAAGTGTATTGCGATTGTACGTCAGGAAATATCTGGTCAATGAGAGCATCCTGCGAGTTAACGATTGTGCAGATATCCGCCGTTAATTGAATGCACCCAGCTTCACCCTGTTTACTGGGTGAGCAACGACACCTGGGCTTGACTGGTAGGTGTTGGGCATAATTGATTTGAAAATTTATAAATTACTATTATTTATTAAATAGCCACACTTATGAATATAAAAAATTGATAAAAACCTATTCTCAGGCCTAACGAATGTATATACGAAATTTCATTCAAATCGGTTCAGCCGTTTTGGAGGAGTTCGAACACAAACACGGTGACAGGATATCCTTAAATATTAGATTTATCCGGACTCGAAAATGTATTAACTAGTTGCTTTGGCGCATCAATCCTTCAAATTGTTCGCTGTAGTTTAAGGCTAATGTTGTTAGATAGCTGTTCGTAGTTCTAGTCAGAAGTGTTTTTTTTTGTTTTTGACAAGACAAAGGCAAAAAACATTTTTTTTTTTTTACTTTCTTCGATCCGTGACGCTTTTTTTTTGCAAACTTTCTCGAAGCTCCAACCCTGGTAAGAACTGTTGCTGGTCCCACCGTGATTCGATGATATTCTTCAACCAGCCTGTGCACCCAAACTAATCCCCTCGGTTCAAACAGTTAACCTTTCAACTGTCTCGACATCATATTTTCATCGGGTGTAAAGAAACAGCTGTGCAGCTTACACCATCAACATCTGGATATCTACTCGCAGGCTACATGGCTCAATTGTCAAGCAGATCGAATCTTATCTGGTTCGATTAAGAGATAAATATTGTTTCTCTCCACAGATTTTCTGGGCTGCTTGAAACGTCTTATCATCGCGATACCAACGCATAACCAATTCAAATGTTAATACCGTCAATGTGTTAACGCTCTCCTCTGAAAAATGCAACGTTAAGAGTTTATGGCGTTGGGTGATTTAATGATGATAAGTTAAAGGGCGTCTGCTGATCTGCCATGATGCCGAAGAATAAATTAACTACAGACTAAGGCCGCTTGAGTTACATACGTCCCTCAACACAACTGCCTAGCAACAGCGGGAACATGTACAGCGCAATATCAACAATGGGAGCAAGCGTCTAAATAAAGTACCACAACTTTGGTAAACATGCTGTTTTCACCAATCGAGCCGCTATCCACATGCTTCCTCGCGAGACAGAATGGTAATAGAACACACTCCAATGAATGCTGTGAGTGAATCATGCTCTCAGCCGCATGCATGTTATTCAATAGTTATGGTACAGTCCCAACCTGCAACGACTAGTCCACCTGTTGGCTTGGCTTGATGTGCTGCACTTGTCGTATGATCAATTCCTTCTTTTGTTCTCTGTTCGCTTTCTGTTTGTGTACTGTTATATTTTTCTGTACAACGTATGTTAAATGCAAGCTTAAAGCAAGTTGTGCATTCACTTTGTATTGGCAGACGAAAATAAACCACGTTTAAAGAAAAGTTGCGTTTAATTTTTATATATATATATATTATTCTTGGTGCTCTGGCTACAAAAGCTACTCTGCAATTTTAACTGTATTGTAGCTATCCAATAAATAAATAAATAAATTAATTAATTAATTAATAAATTGTGGGTCGCCGTGGCGTTGTGGGTAAGTGGGGAAGGTGCCAGGAATTTTACCCCCTATCATAATTCACGCTTCCACCTCTTTCGAGTCACTGACAATGCTCAAAGAGTATTCCTGTCTAGAAAAAGCTTCTCAAATTCGCCGTTCGGAGTCGGCATTAAACTGTAGGTCCCTTCCACGCGTGAAAGACCAATAGTGCGCACAACACAAATTGGATGCTGAGAAGCTAGGCCCAGGTCCACCTCGGACTGTCGCGCCACCCATATTATTATTATATTATTAATTAATTAACTGCTGCTCTAAGATTATTTATTAGGATTTAGATTATTATATGACACGTACCCAGCATTCAAGCGTAAAAGGCGAGTATGCAGGAATGAAGGCCCAGAGGATAGTCAGTCCATGTCTATACAGTCAGCCTATGTAGCCGAGTCAATCACTTTCTCAGCGCCGACAAAATTTCTACCTTTATCACTGCACAGCATCTCCATGACAGACAGCCAAATTTTTGACGCCATGACGATCATACAAGTGTGCGATCATAGTGACACTGGACTACGAAATCGGGAAGAGAATGGTTTTGATAAATTCTAACCATCACCGTGGCTAAATCTTTCTCATTTTCGAAAAAGAAAGACACCCGAAAAGTAAGTTCTAGGTGTGCTACGTTTTCTCAATTTTAACTTGTGCAGACGTTGTATAACGATATAAAGTGGTAAACGTTCAAAGGCTAACATCATAGGGTACACACAATGAACCTGAAAAGGTCTAATTGAGGCAAAATCCCCGGAGGATCTTTGCAAATCACTTCTACTTACCTACCTTTCGAAAGAAGGAAAAGGGAAGTTGAGTTAAATATGTACTACTTAAGCTTAGCGACCATTTCACTCAATTTCGTTTAATTTTGCTATATGTTTATGTTCGCTATTTCTTCAAGACTGTTGTGGAAATAGCTGGCCATGTATTCTCTTCATATCGTTCAGCAAGGGCCGGGCATGTTATGTGTAACACAGTTTTCTCTTCCTCCTCATCCCTGCAGCTTCTACAGAAGTTATTGCAGGGCGCTCCAAGTCTTCTAGCCTGATTGCCAAGTAGGCAATAGCCAGTAATTACGCCTACCACTACTAATATGCCTGCTATCTATTTCTAGGAGAGCTAGAGCTTTTGATGGATTTAATGTAGGCCACATCGGTTTCTATGAACTACAGGTGTTCACTTACGTCCATCAACGATTGGTTTTGTTAATGACGTCTGTCAGTAGCATTGTTCTTATTGCTTAAAAGGGGTGATGAGATGTCTCCTGATTTTGTTCCAGAAGTAGACTCGCCCCCTCTCTGTCTAATTCATCGGCTCGTTCGTTGCCCTAATACCCTGGGACCAATCTGACCGCTATCTGCCTTAGAAATAGTCGCCAGAGTTTCAATTCAATGGTGTCTCTAGAGCCTTTATGGCCGCCTGACTACCTCTGTAAATGACAGTTGACCTTGGAAAACACTGCAGTGGTTCGGAAGGCCCATAGCCAAGCTTAACTCTGGCGATCTAGAGTATTCCCCGCATTCTGTGTCTTCCTCCGACTTGGAGACGTCAGTGTAGATTTCCATGACAGTCGAAATGCACACCTTTTCTTCATCCCAGTCTAGTTCTGTGTGTATTCGAAGTCCTCAAAAGGTGTCATACATTCCAAAAGTTTAGCAATCTTCGAGTCATGAAGTAGCTCCATATGCCCTCTGGTGTGGGTTTCTCCTCCATTTCCTTAGTCTTATAGCCGCTTGCGTAGCAATAAGCTCCCCATATATGTTATAGTGGAAAACGGTTAAAAATCAAAAACACCAAATTACGTTAAAAAACCAAAGTTGACTTTATTCTTAGTGGTGCAAAACTCGAGTGCACTATACTTTCTTAAAACACAAACTAACAGCTAATACAGACATAAGCAATACCAACAAAGAGAGACAAAAAATGACCCTTTACAAAAAGGAAGCATGCAAAAAAGAGACATGTGACAATAGTTCGTAAACAACATACATACATGTTTGTACATACTTGTTACGGCGGCGTCTTTTGTTTGTCAAGCCAGCTTGGTAACAGGTTGTTTCTGCTTGGGTTTGGGCAGACTGTACCCGAACTTTGTGGACTAGGAGCCACGTGTTTATCTTCTCCATATGATGCATCCACTTAGAGACCTGTGTCTATTTATGCATGTTTATAAACATATTAGAATGTTGCTCCTGGAGAGCATGTCACTCATGGGAAGTAGATTAAGTAAGATTTCGAGGGCCGTTGGGGCAGTTGATCTAAGTGCACCTTTGATGCAGATGGATGCAGATCTTTGTATTCGGCTTATTCTGATCAGATTTTGTTTAGTTCGTACAGCCGTGTTGGTGACGTAAATTTAGTTACATTTTTCACTTATGACTCACAGCTATAGTCTATTTTATTGTTTTAATATAGATTTATTCGTTACACCTATATGCTGCACCCACACTATTGTGACTAACTGTCTGTTAACCTGAAGCGTGACAATTTAATAAGACATTGTGGAATCATCTTATTTGATCTTGTAATTGTATGTAGTGCTAGAATTCCTATCAACAATTAAACACTTAATTGCACACCACGTTCCTTCGCATTCAATTAACTTAGTTGCAACGAAATTGTTTTACTATTCAAGCCACCAAACTATCCGTGCAATTTAATTTCCAGTTTTACAAAGTCATGATCAGTAAATCATAAAAAACGACATTTAGTAAACACAGAAATTAGTTTGTTCAATGAAAAGTCTCAATTTCATAGGCGGCGAAAACACATCGCTAGAAACTGGTTTGAAAATTGCCGTTGATTAACTATCTCACCTATTGTAGGTTCCTGCGCTGCGCGGGAGACTTTTCGTTGATGAAATGTACCTGGGGGTGTTGCGTAATAACGATTGATTAATTCTCCAAGTCACAACAGTGCAATCGCACTCGGCGGAGGTGTGCAACAACATCATTAACTCACTCTTGTACTTGCCGTGTATGTCTATTGCACTTGTGATGCTAAATCATTCTTCGGAAACTTGCCTGTATGAGGTCTGCAATCTTGAACTTACTTATAATTCAATCGTAATTTGTGACTGCGAACGCAGTAAGTGATAGCTATAATATTTAACACGTGCTTTAAGTGCTTGCATTTGAATATACTTAAGGAGTTTTGTTTTTCTTCTGACATGATTGTGTGCTGTTAAGCTGAACCTCGTACTGTCAGCTGCAGTGGCGGACTAGTTCAAAGTGAATGAACTTAATGTTTATCAGCTACTCTTGACAGTTTTCAAAACCTCGAGTCGAATACCAGAGATTAGCGACGCAATAATAATTCCAATGTGCCATTAATCCAGGCACGATTTGGACAAAAAGGGACACAGTCACCCAGTAATTATCTACTTTGAGTCACTCACTCAACCAAATCTACCTGCATACACAATCTTCTTGACGTTTGCTATCAATTTAGTTTTTTTTTCGAAGACGTAGTTTCTTCCATTGACAACCAGTTCCAAGACGTTACCGCAACTGTACGGTCTTTCGCAATAACCACAAACCTGATTTGATGCTAGGTGAATACTGAGTACAAATTTAGCAAGTGCGATGTTATGAAACCGAAATCAAACATCTGTTGGTCGTAGCTCATTGGCCATAGATTAGTGGATCGGTATGCGTCTCGTTAGAGCTAGCATTTTGTGGTAAAGTGCGCAGATCACCTCATGGTCAGTGAGCATTAATTTGTCAGAGAGAAAACATTAATTGCATTGTAATGTATCTGCGATAATGGAGTACCCAAAGTTGATTGACAATTGATTGAACGACAGACACTGAATGACTATGAATCGAATCGAATAGGTGTGAATCTTGTCCTCATTAAGCATTAAAATTGCATGCTAAGGTTGAGATCAAATTGGATTTGAATTCGTCATGGCCAGCGAAACGTCACAGCGCCACCAATTGAGAAAAGAAAAAGTGACTATCAAGACAAAGCTCAGAGCTGAGGGTGATTCAAATTTGGCAACTTGCGGTAGACTGGAGATGCATAATGCAACTTAAATGAACTGGGATGATACTACACATTATATTATTAAGTTGAAGGCACGCAATAGGGCAACGAATTAAACTTACGGTATGATCCAAATGGTTTACCGTGTATCATAAATAGGAGAGCATCAAAGCTCTTATTTCTCCCGAAGCATTATAAGATATAGCTAATTCAGGACCCGCAAGGATTCCTAACTCAGTCGTACACTGCCCAAGGAACGCCATGTCGATGCAAGTCATGAAGAACTTACTCGATTCAGCAAAGCGATCTTTGTCCGCGGTAGGATGTACGAACGAAGAGCACCTTTACTGGTGGTTAACCAAAGACAGTGACCGCCGACTCTTACTTAAATCATTAGGCATCACAACTAAGAGTAATCGAACTAAGACAGAAAAGTTTGCGCGAAAGGGCGAAACCTAGTGAGAAAACCATTTTATTCATTTAATGAGGGTTGACTGACTTACAATAATCATGTGCTTAAATTTTTACGCCGTATGGCAATATGTTCCTGGACACCCAGTGTTCATTTAGATTTTGCGCCATTTGGCAATATTTTTCTGGACACCCAGTGTCCATTTAGATTTTGCGCTATATGGCAATATGTTTCTGGACACCCAGTGTCCATTTAGATTTTGCGCTATATGGCAATATGTTTCTGGACACCCAGTGTCCATTTAGATTTTTCGTCATATGGCAATATGTTTCTGGACACCCAGTGTCCATTTAGATCTTGCGCCATTTGGCAATATGTTTCTGGACACCCAGTGTCCATTTAGATTTTGCGCTATATGGCAATATGTTTCTGGACACCCAGTGTCCATTTAGATTTTGCGCCATTTGGCAATATGTTTCTGGACACCCAGTGTCCATTTAGATCTTGCGCCATTTGGCAATATGTTTCTGGACACCCAGTGTCCATTTAGATTTTGCGCTATATGGCAATATGTTTCTGGACACCCAGTGTCCATTTAGATTTTTCGTCATATGGCAATATGTTTCTGGACACCCAGTGTCCATTTAGATCTTGCGCCATTTGGCAATATGTTTCTGGACACCCAGTGTCCATTTAGATTTTGCGCTATATGGCAATATGTTTCTGGACACCCAGTGTCCATTTAGATTCTGCGCCATATGGCAATATGTTTCTGGACACCCAGTGTCCATTTAGATTTTGCGCTATATGGCAATATGTTTCTGGACACCCAGTGTCCATTTAGATTTTGCGCCATTTGGCAATATGTTTCTGGACACCCAGTGTCCATTTAGATTTTGCGCCATTTGGCAATATGTTTCTGGACACCCAGTGTCCATTTAGATTCTGCGCCATATGGCAATATGTTTCTGGACACCCAGTGTCCATTTAGATTTTGCGCTATATGGCAATATGTTTCTGGACACCCAGTGTCCATTTAGATTCTGCGCCATATGGCAATATGTTTCTGGACACCCAGTGTCCATTTAGATTTTGCGCTATATGGCAATATGTTTCTGGACACCCAGTGTCCATTTAGATTTTGCGCCATTTGGCAATATGTTTCTGGACACCCAGTGTCCATTTAGATTCTGCGCCATTTGGCAATATGTTTCTGGACACCCAGTGTCCATTTAGATCTTGCGCCATTTGGCAATATGTTTCTGGACACCCAGTGTCCATTTAGATTTTGCGCTATATGGCAATATGTTTCTGGACACCCAGTGTCCATTTAGATTCTGCGCCATATGGCAATATGTTTCTGGACACCCAGTGTCCATTTAGATTTTGCGCTATATGGCAATATGTTTCTGGACACCCAGTGTCCATTTAGATTTTGCGCCATTTGGCAATATGTTTCTGGACACCCAGTGTCCATTTAGATTTTGCGCTATATGGCAATATGTTTCTGGACACCCAGTGTCCATTTAGATTTTGCGCCATTTGGCAATATGTTTCTGGACACCCAGTGTCCATTTAGATTCTGCGCCATATGGCAATATGTTTCTGGACACCCAGTGTCCATTTAGATTTTGCGCTATATGGCAATATGTTTCTGGACACCCAGTGTCCATTTAGATTCTGCGCCATATGGCAATATGTTTCTGGACACCCAGTGTCCATTTAGATTTTGCGCTATATGGCAATATGTTTCTGGACACCCAGTGTCCATTTAGATTTTGCGCCATTTGGCAATATGTTTCTGGACACCCAGTGTCCATTTAGATTCTGCGCCATTTGGCAATATGTTTCTGGACACCCAGTGTCCATTTAGATTCTGCGCCATATGGCAATATGTTTCTGGACACCCAGTGTCCATTTAGATTCTGCGCCATATGGCAATATGTTTCTGGACACCCAGTGTCCATTTAGATCTTGCGCCATTTGGCAATATGTTTCTGGACACCCAGTGTCCATTTAGATTTTGCGCTATATGGCAATATGTTTCTGGACACCCAGTGTCCATTTAGATTTTGCGCCATTTGGCAATATGTTTCTGGACACCCAGTGTCCATTTAGATTCTGCGCCATTTGGCAATATGTTTCTGGACACCCAGTGTCCATTTAGATTTTGCGCTATATGGCAATATGTTTCTGGACACCCAGTGTCCATTTAGATTTTGCGCCATTTGGCAATATGTTTCTGGACACCCAGTGTCCATTTAGATTTTGCGCTATATGGCAATATGTTTCTGGACACCCAGTGTCCATTTAGATTTTGCGCCATATGGCAATATGTTTCTGGACACCCAGTGTCCATTTAGATCTTGCGCCATTTGGCAATATGTTTCTGGACACCCAGTGTCCATTTAGATTTTGCGCTATATGGCAATATGTTTCTGGACACCCAGTGTCCATTTAGATTCTGCGCCATATGGCAATATGTTTCTGGACACCCAGTGTCCATTTAGATTTTGCGCTATATGGCAATATGTTTCTGGACACCCAGTGTCCATTTAGATTTTGCGCCATATGGCAATATGTTTCTGGACACCCAGTGTCCATTTAGATCTTGCGCCATTTGGCAATATGTTTCTGGACACCCAGTGTCCATTTAGATTTTGCGCTATATGGCAATATGTTTCTGGACACCCAGTGTCCATTTAGATTTTGCGCTATATGGCAATATGTTTCTGGACACCCAGTGTCCATTTAGATTCTGCGCCATATGGCAATATGTTTCTGGACACCCAGTGTCCATTTAGATTTTGCGCTATATGGCAATATGTTTCTGGACACCCAGTGTCCATTTAGATTTTGCGCCATTTGGCAATATGTTTCTGGACACCCAGTGTCCATTTAGATTTTGCGCTATATGGCAATATGTTTCTGGACACCCAGTGTCGATTTAGATTTTGCGCCATTTGGCAATATGTTTCTGGACACCCAGTGTCCACTTAGATTCTGCGCCATTTGGCAATATGTTTCTGGACACCCAGTGTCCATTTAGATTCTGCGCCATATGGCAATATGTTTCTGGACACCCAGTGTCCATTTAGATTCTGCGCCATATGGCAATATGTTTCTGGACACCCAGTGTCCATTTAGATCTTGCGCCATTTGGCAATATGTTTCTGGACACCCAGTGTCCATTTAGATTTTGCGCTATATGGCAATATGTTTCTGGACACCCAGTGTCCATTTAGATTTTGCGCCATTTGGCAATATGTTTCTGGACACCCAGTGTCCATTTAGATTCTGCGCCATTTGGCAATATGTTTCTGGGCACCCAGTGTCCATTTAGATTTTGCGCTATATGGCAATATGTTTCTGGACACCCAGTGTCCATTTAGATTCTGCGCCATATGGCAATATGTTTCTGGACACCCAGTGTCCATTTAGATTCTGCGCCATATGGCAATATGTTTCTGGACACCCAGTGTCCATTTAGATTCTGCGCCATTTGGCAATATGTTTCTGGACACCCAGTGTCCATTTAGATTCTGCGTCATATGGCAACATGTTTCTGGACATACTGCTTTTTCTATACGGAAGAAGAAGATTTAACTACGAACTGTAAGTGGATGTTCAGCGACATGTAGTAAATTGACAAGTAGTGAACCTGGTATAAATATCTGTAACTATGTGTTGCTAGGGGACGGGTTCAAAAGTTTGAGTAACACGATTTCAAATAAAAAATAAAGAATGTCAAGATATTTTTCAGTGGAGTCTAGTAACTATCCGACAGGAATACTATCTGCTTACGTCAGATTGGAGATGCATATACACATGCATTATAATAATAATATGGGTGGCGCGACAGTCCGATGTGGACCTGGGCCTAGCTTCTCAGCAACCACGTGTGTTGTGTGTGCCATTGTTCTTTCACGAGTGGAAGGGACCTACAGTTTAATGCCGACTCCGAACGGCGAAGTTGAGAAGCTTTTTCTAGACAGGAATACTCTTTGAGCATTGTCAGTGACTCGAAAGAGGTGGAGCCGTGAATTATGATAGGTGGTAAGTAAATTCGGGTATCGAACCTGGCACCCTCTGCGTAGGAGTCGACGCACTTACCCACTACGCTACGGCGACCACACATGCATTATACATTATATATTATTAAGCTGATTCGAAGGCATACTGCGTGGGGAATGTATTCAACTAACGGTATAATCCTTATGGTGTACCGTGTGCCACCGCAAGGATTCCCAAAAGCATGTCTCTCATGTCGGACTTCGTATTGAAAGCGGTGTAGCTCGCATGAGGAGCTTATTCGATTCAGCAGAGCCTTATCCGTCCGCTGTAGGATGTACCCAAGGAGTGCACTTTTACTGGTGATTATTATTCTTACTATTGTTGTGGAGGGTATATTGTACCACGACCTTTGCTTTCTTGAGAGTGCAGTTGTTTCAGTGCAGTTATTTTCAGAGTTGTATCGACGGTATTCCTGCTGCATGATGGTGGAATAGGTTTATTCCAGAGTTTAAGCCAGTTTCCTTCAAGAATCTGAAATGAGAGCTGCATCTAGTGATTTCAATTCTTCCTCTGATATCAGGTGCTTGTCCAGACATCTTTGTCTTTTATGGGCTAGTGCCTCACAAAATCCTAGTTCATGATCTGAAATTTCGATAGAGTCCTTCTTCTGATACTCCTTGTTTCCTTAGGTGTTCCCTGAGTCTGGAGTGCTCTGTTAGGAAGACTTTAAGGATAAGGAGGTTGATAAATGTCTCAATCCTCTTTCGATTACATTGACAAAGGAGTTTCTTGACCTGCTTTATGACATGAGCCAGGTATCTTCACGGTTCCTTCTAGTTCCTTGAATTCTTCTCCCCAGAATGGTTCGGGGCCAATGAAAGGTTCCCATGCTCATTCCTTAGCCTTTACTGGTGATTGCAGCAAAAGCCGGTTCCGCGGATATAATGACTAACTTTCAAGAACTACATTTTGTAGACAAGAATACTCTCTGAGCATTTTCAGTGACCCTAGACGCACGGAGTGTTGAATTACGAAGTAAGTTCGTGTCCGAAATTTAACCCAAGCACCATATAACAGTGCGACTGAAAAGTTCATATCATTCAAAAGAAAAACACATTTTTTTTCAAAATTTCGTTTTTTTATTCTACCTAGTTGCCATCGAGGACGATTCACTGAAAAAAAGCGATCTTCAAACTATTCGATACTATTTTTGTAGTACGATTTGTGCTTTGCTTCACAATGGGTCTCAGTCTCGACGATTACTTCTTCACCGGCGCTAAATTTCTTTCCATTGAGTCTGAGAACAGGCATAAGTCGCTGGAGGCCGGTCTAGACATTATCGGCGCCCAGAAGACCAATTCATGCAACTTTCCATCGAATTCATTGATTTGTGACATGTGAATTTTCTTGATTTTGAGCTCACGCGGCACCCACTTTGCTCAGAGTTTTTACATTACGATATATTCATGAACGCTACAATACGTCGAACACTACCATTTCATATCTTTAGAGTGCTATCTCGATCAACTTCACTTCACGATCGTATAAAATTATTTTGTGGAATTTTTTGATGTTTTCGTCATCCACTGTGTTCATCGTCTTCGATTCTCATATGTGAGTAATGTAGCAAGCGACTTAAAAATGGTGGCGTCGCCTGCAGCTGTCAGTTCGGCGTATCTTTTGTATATTCGTCCTAACTACCGTAGATATGGATTCAATTCCAGTTGCACCCTTCGATAGGATCGATAAGAAATTGTAATCCAACCGATTGTGCATAGTACGTCACTGCTGACTGTTCTAACCTCACAAAAAGTTCGAGTGCATAAAGCGTTACGGATACAAAGGAGATATGTGTGTGTGTCTTTTGCCTATTTTCGTTGTGTGGGGGATCCGTACCGTTATGGGGCAGTGTCTCAATTAGTAAGTAATTAGACTTTGTAAAATAATATAGAAATAAAGAAAACAAAGGTTAAAGTTTGTGTTTTATTTCTTTCTAATACTTGTAACAACTTAAGGATCCCTGATGGATGCTTCATCACATTAAATCTGCAATAAGCATCAATCGTTAACTACTGTGACATCTCATACACTCCGTGTTTCCTTTCCATCTGTCGGTCTTTTACTTTACTGTGTTCGTCAGGTCAATGTGATCAGGGATTTAATTGCCGCAACTGTCATATAATATAATAATAATATGGGTGGCTCTACAGTCCGAAGCGGACCTGGGTCTAGCTTCTCAGCAACCACTCGCGTTGTGCGTGCTATTGTTCTTTCACGAGTGGAAGGGACCTACAGTTTTTAGTGCTGACTCCGAACGGCGAAGTTGAGGAAGCTTTTTCTAGACAGGAATACTCCTTGAGCATTGTCAGTGACTCGAAAGAGGTGAAGCCGTGAATTATCAAAGCAGGTAAAATTCGGGTATCGAACATGGCACCCTCTGCGTAGGAGTCGACTCACTTACCCACTATGCCACGGCGATCCACATGTACATAAGTCGCAATAACAAGATACGCACTCGATTAAGTTCCACAATATCAATCTATAATATTTGCAAAGATACGCAAGGGACCATCCAGAGTCCAATAAACAGATTCCAAGCAAGATCTGGCAAGAATTCCGGTAAAGGGTTAAGGCATTTTTCTCAAAGATAAATCAAGGAACTCTCCTAGGTTGATGCGCCAAGGAGACATTACTCACATGGTCCTGGATATTAAGCTTCCATCTTTATTTGCTATCATTGATGGTAGTCAAATATGCTGCACTTGTTGGCAGTGTCAAAAAACGAGATAGGATCAGTGGCTATATGATCAAGCCAAAAATAAATGCAAAATGGACAAAAATAATCAACCTTGAATCAATCGCCTGATTAAATCACACAACTGGTTGAAAAGTAGAGCAATTCTAGCATTTTTGAGGTACACACTTCCTTGACCGAACGAAGAACCGGATTTTGCCAAAATCTCTTCCGCATGACACGTTGAATCAAAAGCAATCACCAGCAGTTATAACAACATTCATAAACCAATCTCCAAAATACTAAGGAATCTCGTGAGTTCAGTTCTGTATACCCACCATTGATCATGATCAAAACCAGAATAATGTGCCTTGCTAAATGCGAACCCAGCCATCAATCAACAGCTACAGTTACAAAGACTAGACGACTTTGTCTAATTGTTGGTGTTGCGCTATAATTTTGAATTAAATTTGAGCCCTCCTCAAACTCAAGTGATTACCACATCGAATGCATAACCTTTGTAGCCACGAAAAGTTGTTATAAAATTCATTATAATAATTTCCATAAACTCTTTAGATGTATATCGCAAAATAATGAACCTAATTAAAACTCAGAGAACACACGGAGAGTGATTAATTAGAAACACGTTTACACACCCATCCATCTTCTGTCATTTTTTCAGCGAAGTCCGAGTAAAAATAAAGTTTCCTCTATTCATGTGAAAACAATTGAAACACAACAACACAAGAATTATTACTGATCAAACTGGATTTGAAGTACGTGTAGACTACGTCCGTGCTGGTGTGTCATAGACAAAGTGGCGTGGGTATTCTGAGGATGACTGTTGCCAAATTGACGCAAACAACTTAAGGCAATCGATCATATCTGGTTTCTGGCCAGACTTGCAGGTTGTGGAACGTACTCAATTTGTAGAGTGACTCAAGAACGTGAACATGAATATTAAACATTTTCTAGATGAGATTTGAAAGTGTTTTCTTTATGAACACGCGCTCATCTTGCTGACGGACGTGTTCTACTTTTCTCGATGTATGGACTGAGTGGTTAATAATCTAGGGTGAATGTAGGGTCATTCAATTCGTGGTCTGGATACGAGATCCCTTTTTCAATCACATACCTTTGTTTAGTAAAAAATAAGTAATAAACACTGAACGTGTTAAAATTGTGAAAATTTACTACAGTTTCACGATGGCCACTGGATTTGGGCTTATCTTACGGCACATTACGACGTATTTTTTATTTTGATTTTATTTTGCCGTTCTTCGCGGGGCTGGGGATATATTCTGACAGGCAGCCTCTTGAGCTTTTCTGCTGTAGTATTAGTTGAACTTTAGCCTAACTGACAACAACTATATTCGGAATATAGTTGTTGTCAGTTAGGCTAAAGTTCTTGTCATGTAGATAAACAAGCTCTCCGGGCTTGGTAGATTCACCGTCTGCCTTACTTGAGCAAATCAACTACAGCTGAGAACTTCGTGCTCTGAATACTCTTCCACATATAGAGATTGTGGACACAGTGGCGAACTATCATGTCCACAGATGTACAAATATTTACGATAACCACCTTGTCCGGACAGAAACGGCTAGAGGTGTAAGTCACAGTCTCCTGTTTGTCTTGATGCCCAAGTCTCGATAACGACAACCCTTTGTGGACACATCCCATCTGGCTATGCACAAATCCCGTTTTCAACCTTTATCAGTTCGGCCTGCTGCCGGTCAGGAGTTCGCCTGCGATACACGATCTTATCCCTCTTCAGCCAGAATGTCGATGGGTAACATTCCTGCTATGACGAGGGCTGCAGTATCATTGGATATGATCCTGAATTCACTCGTTGCCTTTATTCCGCAGGGTCTATACTGTGTATTGAAGTCAATATCCTTTTCAATCGTCCTGCTGCTGGTATTTCCAATTGATTAATTCACAGAGGAGAAAGTTGTTAAAAGTACCGACAACTCATTAGCCCTAATTTGAGGGAGAGATACAGCAGATGCGGAATGCATTACAACGGATGAAGTAGCTTTTTGTGCATTGAGAGTTGTCATTACATCAATTGCGATTGTTGTACTTTTTACAGACAGATATTTTATAGACTATATTGGGACACACAACATCTTCTATTGGTCGGGCCCTTTATTAGTTAATGCGCAACATTTAAGTACTATGCGTATGAGTACACTACGAATTGGCAACTTTGCAAATTCTGACAATTCATTCAAATCGACTTTTTCATTTGCCGAGAACTACAGGTAGAATTTGTTGACAATTATAAGCGATTTGATAAGTACTGAATTTGTGGATGTCGTCTACATCTTTGTGTATTACGTTCTCAGTTTGACAGTTCGTACAGAGAAGGCAGAAATGAAGTATTACAGAAGTGGCCGACTACACAGCTGATTGCCCCCTAGTCCACAGATCAATTTGAGTGCCTTTTTGACAGATATTCATGACTTTTTGACGGTTATTCAGGAAATAACGTGACTGCCGTCCTCTGATTGGTCAATTTGGTTTGAGAAAACGTTATTAAAAACAGTTGTAAACATTTTTAAGTGGCAAGTGAGGTAGAAGTAGGACTTCTCGTTAATACTTCATTTCTGATAGAAGGAATAATTCGTAGACAAACAGTTTAAGGCCCCAGCCCATAAAATCCATTCCGTGAGTACGTTTAGATTCCACAGACAATTTTATTCACTCAACTCAAATAGCCGATCCAATGAGTACGTTGCGTGTCAACTCAAATAGCCGATCCAATGAGTACGTTGCGTGTCAAATCCACTTTTGTATTAATCGTAGAAATTCCAAATTCTTAATTTCAATTCCATGGTGTAAAGATAATATAGTGCGCTGGACTGCTTGTCAAACCCGCCATGTTTTTGTTTTGTGACGTATCTCAGAGCCCGTTTTGGCTGTTGGACAGATGTGCTACTTAAGCTTACACCACAATTCGACTTCGTACATAAAAAAATTATGATGAAAAACACAACTGAATTCCAGTTGAAGCAAAATGAAAGAATTCAATTTATTTAGTAACGGTGTTATATTAGAAATGCCTTTATGTGTAGTGAAATATTGTGTAGGAAAATGTTGAAATACAATCCGTTTTTG
Source organism: Eristalis intricaria (assembly GCA_964034865.1). NCBI lineage: Eukaryota > Metazoa > Arthropoda > Insecta > Diptera > Syrphidae > Eristalis > Eristalis intricaria. The sequence goes on along the minus strand of OZ035876.1, from coordinate 22,719,675 downwards.
TTCTTAAGTGTGTGAAAAAAAAAATTGATTTGTTTACACCTTTAAGTTTCTGTTGACAAACAAATTCCCGCAATGACCACACGCAGGGCTTCGATAAAACTATTCCAGCACACCTTATTAACCTTACACCATGGACCAATTCCGTCTGTCGCAATGGATTTTACTTGTGGGCTGCATGGAGCTTATGAATGGTAAATTTTTTAACAGGACGCAATGCACGCAACGCATTTTTTGTTGAGATTTTTGACGGTAACGTAGTAGATACTCGATAATTCAATGTGCATCTTTTTACCTAACAAGAAATACAACTTTGGAAAATACAGTATCACTTGGGAACTTGGATGTTGGGAGAAAATAAAGGATTTGTCAGCGTTTGTATGTCGAGGCGGAGAATTTTCACGGAAAGCGTCTAAAGGGTTGTCCCTAACACAATTTCATCAAGAAGCCCGAAGAAGAGATCTAAAATTAGCACTGCAGTGGTAATAATTATACGGATACCTTCACGGAAAAAGACAAGGAATATTCTGCAACGCAAAGCACCCAACACCTTCGCTGTAACTGTATGATAGTCAAAACGACTTCGATTTAAGCACCGGTCAACGGGCTAGTAAAATTTTTTGACAAAACAGGCTGACTGTCCTTATCACGGAAACCATCTCCTCCAATTTGTAACACTCACGTGGGGGTACAATGGGCCAGTATTGACTTAAATGCATAAATGCCACTACCTAGCTACCTGCCAACATTCCATTTACACGACAAATTCCAAACAATATAATGAAATGGAGGTTAAGTGGCTGACTGCCATGCATACGGACAGCAGACACACTTAGGCCCATTGTATTACCAAGCGGATCTTAAGCTACCTATTCCGCAAACCAATTTGTAATTTTGATAAGGCGAAGAAGAGGGCTGATTCAAACGCTTCTGATGTTCAGCCAGATTAACAAAGAAATGGGTCCCCAGAAGTCTGAATCTACGGGATGAGAGAGCAAGTGTTCGATGGTTTCTTCCTCGTCCATGCAGCTGCTACAGAAATCGATAATGAAATGTAAATCTGATCGAAATCTAAACCACAATTTTTTTTTGTCCAAATCTACTTTCGAAACCACAAAATGGATGACCTACAGAGACAACAATTGAACAACCTGCAGATTTCTCTAAAACTTCTGAAATTCCTTATCTGGGTGGGCGCCTAGACTTGTTACAACTTCTGAAATCTGATTTACTTGCCCTCCAAAGTAAACATTCCCACTAGCCCTTCAAACAATGCACTTAAGCCAAGCTTTCTCTTAACTGATCGAAGCTCTCTTAAAAACACGTCCATGGCAATCTCTCCTAAGCTGTTGATCTTAATTACTCAACTTATATCAAACAGCAAGAACAACCTTCCTTCATCTTATCTTACTCGTGCCACTTCAAAATAAACAACCACAACTGATCTCCCGATATTTTCCCACTCCAACCGACCACTGCCCAGAGTACAAACAGACTCAACTCAAGACTCGAAGCAAGTAAGCTCAACGCAAGCTTTAAATGAAATGCAAATGATTTCAATACCTTAAAAGACAGCCGACGACAACAAAACGAGAAAGCACACAAATTTCGAGTAAATTAAAACTTGAACTTGCATCTACCAGAGTCCGCTCCGCTCGAAGAACTTCAAATAATCAAAATCTTGCTGCGAGCACTTCAGTTCAAGATAGTACACCGTCTAGAATGCGTCCGGCTAAGCGAAATATCGTGTTCCTTACGTTCGTTACCTGTTTCGTCGGTCTATCGATTGATCAGGGGCATGGTCGCACATCGGACATTTTAAAAGTTAAACTATCTCACGGTGGTACTTTGGTCGGTCGCCATTTGACATCGCATAGCGGCAGACATGTGCGGGCGTTTATGGGCATTCCATATGCGGAGCCTCCTCTTGGTGATTTGAGATTTAAAGTAAGTTCTTCGTGTTTTGTTTGGTTTTTGTTTTCCATAATTTAACAGATTAGTATACATTTTAAACGGGATTAGTCTTGTGTGTGAAATCGGTAACTAGAATCTGATATCCAGATCCACGAGTGTTTCTTTTGAGAAATATGCAAATCATTCGCGAACGATCATGTACCAGATGAATGTTCGAGCTTAGACTGAGAATGTGATTCCGATCTCGTCGTTGCCTCTTCAAGAGGGATAAATCAGTGAGGCATCGCCGTTCTTCACAAGTCAGCTTCGATATATGCATTTCTAAACGGTCTTAAGTAACCACATGCATTCCTACCTGAAGCCACGCAAAAACAACTGAACACGAGTCGTGAAAGAAAAGTCGTATTGTGGTCACGCTTAGTGACATTTCTGTTTACAAAAAGAACAAGTTTTGATGAAACCGCGACTGCAAGCATTTCCCATAAACGTGCGAGAAATTCCTCAGAAAATGCAATTTTGTGTGTGATAAATGTGTATATCGATGAATAAATTAGAAAGTGATTAATCCTCTTATGAAAATAGGAAAAAAAAACAAACCGCTCGTATTTAGTGAGAATGATAAGTGGATATTAGCAAACAATAGACGTTACAATTGCCTGAATGGAGAGTAATTATTTAACTAGATTCACATAATGCAACAGCATTTATAAACGTTTTAAAACAACACTCATTTATCAAAGTTAATCAAATTCAGACTGCGACAGATCAAATAAATACGCCACAAAAGAAGTGACAGAAGTGAAGAAGTCACAATAGTTTTGCATAAAATAAACGTTATATTTTTCTCGTAATAAGTTTTAGTTTTCTATAATACTGTGGACATTCATCCTAGACACTTATTCACATGAATACAGATACAGAGAGACACGATGAATCAACTCAAGTTAAGCATAGTCAAACTGCATGTGAATAAGGGCCATGATTAGGTGTTAATGCTTTGTGCTCTGAACTCAAATATGCATTATTTTCAAATCGCTGATAACAGCTGACTTAATAAATATTTGATTCAATACAATGGAAATTATAAGTACATTATCAATCATTCCTAATCTCCAGTGCAGTTTCTATGGAATTGCAACTCAAAATGTCAACATTACACTTCGTTTAGTTTGAAGAATTTGCTTGAATTTAGGGTTTCTGTTAGAGTATAGTAACGTTCTCAACTCGTTAGTCAGTCTTGAGGATGATCAGCCAGTTAAAAGACTGTATAGTTGTTTCCCAAATAAATATAAATTTGTCGACTCGAACACCGTTGTCTCATGCCTTGAATCCGGATCGACGCACTTGCTGTGGGGAAATTAAGAATAATTCAAAAATGTAGAAATAGGAAAAGACGTAAGCACGATAATTAATTTTGTGGTCACCTTCACGTGGGATCCACTCAATGAGGGATACGGGAAATATGTTTACGACAGACCATCTCTCTCGTGGCAATACTTAGGGAGTATAATTGTGATGGAAAGCTTTTTTCGTTCAGATCAGTATGCAACTGTACGCGATCGATGAGAACAATTAAGTAAGACCCAAAACAAGTGGATGCTGCAAAAACCCTTAGTCCCTAGCTATAATTAATATACACATTTATTTACTCATTAAATTCAGTGAAACTAACTTCGATTTGTTGCTTATTTTTAAAATGTTTTACAATTAAAACGGATTCATGTCGTGTACTTATACACAAACTAATCATTTAGCAATGATACCTTAAAACATCAACGTGTTCCATAAAACTATCCAAAAGAGTCTTTGAATTTACTGAATATTCCACATCTTCCTAGCTACAGTGACGAGCAAAACTGGATACATAATTTCAGTTTTTCTGGTTTTTCATCAATAAAATTCTTTGCATACTATGGATTTGATTGAAATTTTCAGAGCGATTTTCCTCTTCAATTACTAAAAGATATCGGCATCAGTGAAAGCAATCGTATAACTACATGAGCTGAAATAAAACAAAATCCATACGGATCCCATCTATCATGTCTTAATTTTTCTTTCCATTCTTTTGTGCAATTACCGTTAACTCTAATCTTAGGAAACCATATGTTGGGATATATTTCGTCGTTCTGATTTAGCGTCATACTGAGAGATAGCGGAGAGAGATCTGCACTCAAGTTGAAAATTAATTAACTACAAAATTTTAAAAATATAAATTAAAAAAATAATATAACGAAATATGTACATAGGAAATATTGAGAACAACATGGTCTTGCTGTCAGAAAACGTATGTAATCATAGCACGTAGTACAGAAATTCGGTGTATGCCATCGGAGCGTACATACGGTACGAAAAGAGAAAACAATTTGAGAACATGCATAATAGAGCTGGGTGTCCAAAAGTGTTTATCATCGGTTATTTTAGAAAGGTAAACCGAATACTGACTTTTAAACTCGGTAGAATTTGGCTGGCCTCCACTATAAAAGCAAAAAAAATAGACCCGACTGAGTTTTTGCAAAAAACATAAAACCTGAACTGGAGAAGACTATAACGAGTCAAAATCAAATCAGTAGTTTCCAATCCGACGGAAACTAAAAGTTTCAAGACAATCAAATCCGTCGTAAATAAACAATTTTATTAATGAAAAACAAAAACAAACTAAAATTATGTGTCCAGTTTAACCCTCCACTGTAGCGAATCTAATATAGAAGCATAATAATAATAATATTATAATATGGGTGGCGCGACAGTCCGAGGTGGACCTGGGCTTAGCTTCTCAGCAACTACTCCTGTTGTGCGTGCTATTGCTCTTTCACGAGAGGAAGGGACCTACAGTTTAATGCCGACTCCGAACGGCGAATTTGAGAAGCTTTTTCTAGACAGGAATATTTTTTGCAATTTTTAATACAAAACTTACTTACTTATTTAAAAGAACCGGCTTTTCGAAAAATGAAATAAAACGCGTGCGCTTCGTTCGGTGAATCGTTAACAGACTCGAAAGAGGTAGAGCCCTGAATTATGATAGGTGGTAAATTCGGGTATCGAACCTGGCACCCTTTGCGTAGGAGTCGACGCACTTACCCACTACGCCACGTCGAACACGATAGAGAAGCATAATGTATTAAAAAAAATAACTACCGTCGGCTTCGCTAAACGTTTCCTTTATATGTTTCCCAAATTAGAAAACATTTCTTTTTTTTCTTTCAAATGAATGCATTGTACGGCTTCGTGATAAATGTGAACACAAAAAAACAGCAGCATTCCCTACACGAGAACAGGGTACATTCAATTGTCTTTGTGAGAAACAATTAGTTTTCAAATTCAAAGCACACGCCTGCAAAAATTGTCCCTGTGCTTTATTGATGGTCATTGCAAGAACTAGTAAACCCACAAAATATCAACTTAGGTTTATGTATATAGATAAAGTGATTTAAGTGATAGATTTATCAAGTCGCACGACTTCTAAGGCCAATTGATAAACCCTCAGCGGTCGCCATATTTCTCATTTTCTCATCATAATGTCGACCGTTGCATCGGTTGTATGGTATGGCATGTAGCACCACCTTGCTGGAAACACAACTACTGTTACATGATTATTCTGAGAGTTGCGATTCATTGGAAACCTTAACAGTTGCTTAAACATAAGAATTGGAAAAACGTTTATTCATATCTAATCTCCATTTCTAAGCAAAATTAAGTACGTTAAGTACGATTTGTGGTGGTTATAATTGTTTTTGTTACATTTTATTCTTGCAAAAAGTTCAAAACACAATAGCCGTGTTTTTTTCAAAAATCTACAAATAGTGAAGGAGGATTTTGCACGTAAAGCACATGCAACAACCTACTGTTTATAAATGCCTATAATATCGGCAGTGAAAAGTGGCTGCAGATAAAAATGTCGAGTTCGAATTTTCTTCATATATCTTGACAGCGATTCGAACATATAAATTGTTTTCTTCATATATTTTGACAGATAAGAATCAAAGCCACTGCGAATCGTTTTTTTGCATCTTACCTTCACTATCGATAGCGATGAAAAAAACACGGCTAATATTTATGACTAATTCATCCTACTCTCTTAGTTATGAACTTAAAAATTCTAGTCTCCATTGAATTAATTAAGTTATGGACATTAACAGTGTTGTACTGTCTTCTATTGTCATAAACTTCCCTTTACTTTATTCCACATTAATTTTCGTTAATATTTCAATCGGGGAACCTCGATGGAATAAACACATTTGTTTCCTGAAAAAAGTCTTTCACCACTTTGCCAGAGTGAAGTACCACATTATCATACTGAAATCGAAATATAAAACTAATGTTGTCCGCCGGTTTGATCGGCGCATTGATCGAACGCATATTCGAATATATGTAAATAGTTTAGTGAATACATTGTGGTCGGATTACACAAGAGAGCCAAATTTTCCTTTGTAGTCAAAAACACTCGAAATCGTAACGCGATCTCCTCCAAAATTACGGGTCATTCTGACTTCGAATTTCTTTCGCAAATCATGTCGATACTTCATATTATATTGTTTTACTAAATCTAAGAAAAGAATATTTTTTTTTGTTTGACGTTTTCAATTGATTATGACATTTTCAATATTAGGATTAAGTGCATTGTAAAATCATAGTCCATTCGTCCTTCACAGATTTAGCATACATACCTGTAAAAGTGCAATCCAAATTGAGGCAGTAAAAGATTAAGTTCTAATTTTTTTCTAATGACAATTAATTCACTGTCATTTTATAGCGTGCTACCTTTCCTAAACGATGACAGTTAATCATTTTGCAGTCATCAATGAGTTTAATAATCACCTTTAATCTCAGAATCATGGGGAAAGGGTAATAAGGTGTGCTGGAACACCATATTTTTGTTTTGTAACGTCACTCAGGTCCATTTTTTGACATTGGACAGATGTGTTGCTTAAGCTTACACCACAATTTGATTTTGTACATAACAAAATAAAGTATTAAAAAACCGAATTGAATTGCAAATTGATGTAAAATGAAAGAATTTAATATATTTACTAACGGTGTTATATTAGAAAATGCCATTATATGTAATGAATTGTTACACAAGCTGCAATGAGCAGGAAAATGTTGAAAAGCATGCCATTTTTGTTTTTAAGTGTGTGGAAAATGCTGATTTTTTTCCCCCTTTAAGTTGCTGTTGACACACAAATTTCTTATTATCCTTACATCACGGCTCAGAATTATCTGTCAGTAAGCAGACAGTAGTGTTAATAAAACATCGATTGTTTGAGTTTTCGATAGTATCGACATTTTTTTTTAAACAATCCAGGAGTCGATAAAAAATCGATAGGTATTTCTAATAAAAATAAACAAACTGAGACCTTAATCTCAAGTTCAGTTATCTTTTCCAAATGCAATGCTTAGCAATAAATATTAACAATAATTCATAACATTTGATAGTAAATAATTTGTAAGCTTAATTTAAAAACAATAACATTTTTTTACTTACTATTCACAGCAAGTAAAAAAAATCTTCAATTCACATCACATTCTGGTTATACATAAATAAAAAGAAATACAACTTTAATTAACAGTTCATTCAAGCATTATTTACTGGAATAAATTGTAGTTATGGTGGATAAATAGTGATGTGTTTAAATTCTTATTTTTAAATCTGTTTGCATTTATAATGTGACCAGCTTTCGAAAAAATTCCTTCAGAAGGAACACACGTCGCTGGACAACATAAATATTTATTTGCCATTAAATGTAGATTATTGTTACTTTTGTTCCAGTATTCCAAAACCGATTTTTCTAAATTCTAAACTTTTCTAAATATTGACGAAGGTCAATAATTGAGTCACTTAATAGTGTTGCCATTTGGAGATGTTGTTCATTGAGTAGAAACAGTAAATCGATTGTCAGCACTTCCCGTACTTGTAGACGCTAGCATATGCACTGTTCTTCCAGGGTCTGAGAACGCAATATTAGCAGCATACACTCTTAGTAATAATTGAGATACGTTATCTGCTTCTTCAGGCGTCCTAAAACCACTGTTTTTAAATCTAGGATCCAGTAATGTGGAAATCATGTTTAAAGTCCTGGTATTGAACCCTTTCAACCTCAGGTTGATTGAACTATTCTGCAAGGACTGCAAGACCTCTCGGCCTTTAATAGTTATCAAACTGTTTTCCAAGCTTGACAATTCAACAGAAATACGTCGTATAAGAGGTATAACTAAGGATGAAGTGACATAATACTCACCAGATATTATTGCTGTCGCGACTTCAAAAGGTTCTAGAAGCTAATTGCAATTGCGACCTCGTTTCGTATTTCTCAAATTCTTTTAATCATGTACTAAAACTGTTCTGTTAATTCGACATATTATCGATATTTTTCCAACTATCGATAGTCCCGATAGATAAATACAATCGATTAATTGATTAAACAATCGATGTTTGATTAACACTAGCAGACAGAGATATTTTGATCTACTGATCCTGGTGTTCCTCTCACTCTCTCCCTGTCACTCCCTGTCGCTCCCTCTAAGTCTCCCCCTTTCTGGCAAGCTGTTGATACCAGACAATTCTAATTAAAATAATGAATAAACAACGTCTATGATATTTGACGCAGATTCATGGATAATGTCACATTCACGTGAAGAAATACTAGTTTCCGGAGATTGGAACTGCGTTCATTCTTTGCTTCTGCTTACGTCAGTGGTAAAGAAGGAAATACAACAAATTCTATGAGCATTTATGTGTGCGTCTATATCTTGTCTGACGTCCGAGTCCGTCGTGTCCGAGCTTTGTCAGACCATTTCATGCGTCTGAGGTTTGGCAGTCATGTAACCCTATCAGGCAATTATCCTCATCAGCCATCTGAGCACAGTCCACTGTCTAAGCCTTTTAAGGAATATGTCTTCCAATTTAGTATTACAATGCAACAGATAATCACCGCACACACGAGTTAAAACGCTTACGTTATACGACCGTCGCCCGAGCTGTGACTGTTGGGAAGATAATAATAGTACAAAAAGCTTGTTTCTGGCGCTCTGAATATCTGTTGTACCTCTTTTAATCCGAAATAAAACTACACCTTTGTTCCCCCGTCTTCCCCAACCCAAAGAAATAACCCAGAAGATTGGTTAGTCTGGTTTCCGGTTTTTCTTAACGAGCTCTTCTAAATAGTCGCCTTTATTTTAATTTTGCTGATTATGTAAATTTCTAAATTTATGAATTAATGCATTATTGCTGTGTCACTCGTCTGTGTCTAGATACGCGCTGCCTTAACACGATAATTTGTGGCCCTTGCTGTGAATCCCCAACTCGGTTTATGTTACCCGCACTTCGACTGAGTCAAGAATTTGTGTTGATAATTGATATTCATCACCGATCCAATGAAATTCATCAGAAGTGATTAAACAACATTTGTGACATCGAATTCGCCATTACTCCGAATCTTTACGTGTTTCCCCGCCAAGCATTCATTAATTAAAACGAACCTAACCAATCGGAGATTAATGGGTGCTTTCCTTTCGTCCAATGCCCCTGAATACGTCAGCAGCGGTTATTCTCTTCAAATTCAGAGAAAAACAAATACTCACACGTAAGATTCACTTACTCGGATTATTTCAGTCAACAATGAACTTCCCTCAAATGCCATGCTATTTTTAGCTAAATGCATCAAATGAGAAGCCAATTAACGTGGTTATGCAGTTCTAGGACAACATTATGCAGATTGAGATCAGATCGTTTGCTTAATTTGTGTCAATCACTTTTCACATGTGCAAATGCTAAATGGTTTGTTGTACATTGGAGCTTTATTTCCCAATGGTTAACAACAATAGAAAATCGAGGATAAACTGCCACACGAAAACCGATAAAGTTTTCGTGACTGCCGCGTTCAGGAGCGCGGCATATTGTACTGTCGATGGCAGTCATCGTAAAGAATACTTAAGCTACTTCACATTTCAAGTTTGTTCTATGCTGTAGCCAATGTGGATAGTGGTTCTTAGGAATATTACCACGCCATGAGTTTGAACGCCTGAACAAATCTTAACATATTGTTATTTTCCTAGCTGCTCAAAGTGTTGGAAAGGTGCCAAGGTATCTCCTTTGCCAAGTCATCTCCTTTTCATCTCTAAACTCACTAACTTATCAGGCTAGCCATCCATGCAGGGTCCGAGCCTGAGCGATAGGTGCTTTCCATTCTTGACGGCCCTGGGCACGCTGCTTGCAGTCATCAATACCAAACTGTCTTGCATCCACGATTACTTGGTCTTTATACCGGAGATTCGGTCTTCCCCTCCTTCTCTAACCATTAGGCTCGGATTCGAAGACATCGCTAAAATCGCATTTGCCGGCCGAATGGTTAAATCACAACTCTCCTGAGCTAAGATGCATGGAATGACATCGAAGAGCGCCTCCCGCGATGCATCATATTCTTGCCAATAAACTTCATGTGTCATCATCTGTTTCAGAGCCGGCGGGGGTGTATATTTTCAAGGCTGTTGCATCTCAGACTGAATTATAGTCGTAGTCTTCTACTTCTTTTATGCCTTGTAACTTATTTCGGACATCTATATTCAGGAGTAGCTTCCTTATTGTATGTTTTTTGGTGGATTTACAGTCCCAACGGTAATACTCTCTAACAGTCTTCTTATGGCCACGACAGTGGCCGTTAGCTTATTCATAAAATAACCCTCTCTGATCGTTGATCACATTTCACAAATGTTTGTGGACATTTCAGAAGCTATACAACTCAATGAGCAATCCCACTTCGGCCAGAATAACGGCACGTCACGAGTGTAACGGAATTCCCTTGTAATTCGCACATACTTTTACAAAACTTATGGATCCACTTTCCCCGGTGGAGGAAGGGCTTCATCAAGGAGCAATGAAGGTAGAAGTTTAATATCGCCTTGCTTATTTATGGCTGATGCTAACAACGTGGTTTTGTCACACTTTCAATTTCTGAACGTGGTCTGGAATCTAAGAATGACATTTATAATTGTAGAAGATTTATGGTCTATAGGCTCATACTTGCTAATGCTTGACTATCTTAAATGGAACCACACTTAGACCAGAATAGGCGCCACAAGGATCTAGTAGAACCATTTAGACCTTTTAATAAAGCGATGAACGTGACTAGTGCTAATATTGCTTAGTTCTGTCAAGTCGCAGAAATATGGGGCGTCCAAGTGACTAAATCTGCGAGATGAGAGGCCACTGCAATTGCAAAGAATGTATCATTCCTGCAACTTCTGCAACAATCGAAGTAGGCTTCTTAGCCTGGAGGAGTGAATGCCAATGACACATTGTCTAAATATGACGACGATGAGAGTTCTAGGTTAGATTAGGTAGGGGGCTGCTAGTGCATTCAACAGCACACTTAGACCATATTGTTATACCCATAGTCACACTACTACTCCAGTAGAAAACCACCAGATTGAACCAGATAATAGCGTCTTAACTTTGCTTCCGCTGGGATTTGAACCGGATACCCCGCTTACCAGGGGCAGGCGCTCTACCAAGGTCGGTGTTTCCTGGTAGGGATCTGGAATAACTTTCTGGACCCAGAAGCTCTTTTCGGTATGGGCCGAAAGTCCTTTCTGGGCACAGTGCCTAGAAACGGTTTTCTTTTGGCCACCACTGTGTCCAGAAACATTTTGAGGTATGACTCGCGATTTATTTCAAATTTTTCAAGGATGGTAGAGTGTCCGGAGCTAAGCTCATTTCACATAAGCAGCGATTTAAATATAATTCTCGTGCTGGCAGCGACCTGCCTACCGAATATTCAGTTTCGTTCAGTTTTACTGTGAGTGAGAGAGAAATAAATCGTTCACTTAAGTCTCCTAACCTCCATTATGGTTGAACCTTAAATTTGTTTTTAAAAAAATATACCGAGTCTTGAATTTATTTGCGAATTGTTTTTCAAACCCATGTCAAGTTTGACTTTGAAAACCTCTACACATTTCTTGGGAGAAGTTTGGCTAGGATCAATGCAACAAGAACGTCTTCCTGTCAGCATCTACATTTTTTTTATCCCCTCCATACACATGGTCTTCTAACACTGAAATCTTTCATTCCAGGCTCCAGTTCCAAAGTCAAAATGGTCAGGAGAAATACGAGCGGTTAAGGATTCGCCGATATGCATCCAAAGGGATCCTTTCCGACGTGACGAACAAATAGAGGGAAGCGAAGACTGCCTGTATCTCAACGTATACGTACCTGAAGTAAGTCAAATTTCCAAAACCATAAAAAACTAAAATAAAATAAACATCTTTCAGGAGCCTAAAGAAGCCGGTCCACTTCCTGTGATGGTCTTCTTCCACGGTGGTGGCTGGGAATGCGGTTCCGGAATAAGTGCCTTCTACGGACCGGATTTCCTAATGGATCACGATGTTGTCTACGTAAGTGGCAACTTCAGACTGGGGCCACTTGGATTTTTGAGTACAGAAACTGAAGACTGTCCGGGAAACAACGGTCTAAAGGATCAAGTGGAAATATTGAAATGGGTGAAGGAAAACATAGCCAACTTCGGTGGAGATCCACGAAGTGTCACGATCTTTGGTGAGAGTGCCGGCGGCGCAAGTGTCACGTACCACATGATGTCTGACAAGTCGAAGGGGCTCTTCCAAAAGGGCATTTCCCAGTCTGGCACATATTTCAATCCTTGGGCTCAGCCTGCACACAAAGGGGTTGCAGCCGCACGTGCGAAACGACTCGCTACGCTGCTCAACTGCGACAAATCAAGTTGGTCGGCCACGTTGAACTGCCTGAGGGAAAAATCAGCGGCCGATATCACAGCAACAGTTTACGAGTTCTTTGTAAGTTTGCACTGAGTTGCCACTGACTCTGAGCCTGTTTTGATGAAAATTTCTCACTAGGAATGGGACTACGATCCAATGATCCCCTTCCCTCCGGTTGTGGAACCGGAAACGCCGGAAGCATTTATCACAACCCTGCCGAGAGACGCCAAGCTTCCACACGGTTTCAACCTCCCCTGGATGGCTGGAGCAACATCTGAGGAAGGCGCTTTGAAAACAGCAGCGCTGCTGAATCTTCCGGGATTGTTGGACGAGTTTAAAGAGAAATTTGCTGACGTTCTTCCGATAATACTGAACTATGACCACCACTCAAAGGAGGTTCAGAAACGGATTACGGATGAGATCGATAGGTTCTACTTCAATTACCAGCACGATTGGAGCAAGCAGAATCAGCAGAACCTCACAAATGTACTAGAGATCAATTTGCCCCATAAGCCCATCCTGAATTTGATTTGTATTCCGTTCACAGCTGATAACCGATGGCTGGTTCACGGGTGGTCTAGATGAATACCTACGCCTTCGCATGGATGCTCTAAGACAGAAGACAACAAATGTTGGGCCCACGTACGTTTACCTGTTCGACCACAAGGGGGCAGCCAGTTTCACCGAACTGTTCAAAGGAGGAGAAGACTACTACGGTAAGAGAAAGCGACTTGAGTTGGATCAGTCTATTTAAAGTTATCATTTCCAGGTGTTTGTCACGCCGAAGAGCTGCAGTACCTGTTTCCGATTGGAAAAGCCTTGTTCTACACTTCATCGCCAACGAAAGAAGACATCCAAGTTCGCAAGGCGCTTCAAACGATGTGGGTGAATTTTGCAAAATACAGCAACCCTACTCCGTCAGGATCGGATCTGCCTCTCTGGGAAACAACTAAGCAATATCCTGTGAATTTTATTCGAATCGGCAATCAGGACGATAAGAACTGGAAGCTAATCAGTGTGGAGGAACAACTACTCCAGGAGCGTGTTGATTTCTGGAGCAAACTGAAGCCGCACATCCCCGCCAGTCAGCTAAAGGACGAGCTGTAGTGTTGTGGCAGAGCGAACAAACTGAATAGACACCTGTTTGAAGTATTTTTACAAAGTTATTTCATAGAGAATGTATGTAATTGTAGTTTTAGCTGTAAGAAATGGTGTGCATGTCTCCAATAGTAAAATTTGATTTGATTCAATTCACAAGCGTAGTTTTGTTGTTAAATATCGGATTCAGTTCGCACTCAACTCGGAGATGCTCTGAATCTATTTCTACGAGGTATTTGCTCTCACTAGGTTGGACGAAGATTTTGGCCCTTCTTCTTTGGTATTTGGAGCTTCAGTCCAGGTTGGGCATGGGGGGCAACTAAAATTCACAGGCGAAGATCACATTGAGGTCTTCCTTTGGCCTACGGTGGCGGAATGGATGAGTCTTCTGTTTAGAGCAAATCTGTTCATGCTCTCAGCCACATTAGTCCTTGAATACGTAGAAATCTGCTGTTCGTGGTTGAATCTTCTCCTCCTAATAACATAGACGGAAATAGATCCAAATAATCAAAGGAAAAGTACCGCAGTTGGGCGCCGTTTTGATACCACTGTTCGTAGACCTGAGTTGTTAGGGTTAGCTAAATCCAGCCTGTGGAGTTTAGGAATTTGATTAGGTTCTGAGTGGGCGTCGAGGCAACTACGACAGTGTAGTTTGAACGGTATTCTGAGTCTAACAGCGTGGAGACTCTAGATATTTCTGAGCGATTTCTATTGAGGAGGTCATCAGTCCTTCTTTCCGTGTAGTAGGGACGGGTTTCCCTAGAGAATTTGTACTTGGATGACTAGCTAACGGCAGGAAGTGTTGTGTTGTATTTGATGTGGTTGATTGGGGGTTCAGTGGGGTGCATTTTTTTTCTTATAATCTGAGCGTGCTCAAGGGTTGGTAATACCCTTATCTGTCCCGGGTCAAGACACAGCACGGGCAGAAGGTATAGAGAAAGAAAGGGTGAAGAGGTACCTGTGCACATTGGTCTTAAATATCTGCGGGTTGTAGTCTGTGCATAGCTCCTGGCTTAGGCAGTCCGTCGGCGATCTCATTTCACTAAATGTTGCTATGGCCTGGCACCCAGAGGAAAGTGATATTGCACCTGCTACTGGCCTGTTTGAGTTCTTCCTTGCACTGCTGCACCAATTTATACTACTGAGGACATGGCCCTTATGGTAGCTTGGCGGTCGCTGCAGATCGCCGGGGCTCTACCATAAGGTCAGGTATTAATGAGAAGCTTAGGCGCTTCTCTGATCGCTAGTACTTCAGCCTGGAAGATAATCGAGTGATCTGGGAGGCGGTAGGAGTTAGAAAGCTCTACAAAACTCTTATTTTGCCAGTCCGGCTATATGGAGCCTAAAGCTGGACGATAAGCAAAACTACGGCGCTGATTCTTGGTGTTTTCGAAAGAAAAATTCCACGTCGGATATATGGTCCCGTCTGAGAGGAAAGCGAATGGAGGAGAAGATACAACCGCGAACTCTAGGAGCCGTACCAGGATGTGGATGTAGTTCGAAAGACAGAGATCCGTCGACTGCACTGGCTCGGCCACATCGAGCCCATGGACAACAATATCTAAGAGGGCTTTCGAATCTGAGCCTCCTGGTTTGAGAAGGATGGCAAGGCCGAACCTCTGGTATAAGGACCAAGTAATCGCGGATGCAAGACAACTTAGTCTTAGCACTGTAAGCAGCGTGCCCAGGACCGTCAGGGGTCGTCAGCCTGATAAGTAAGTAAATGAGTAAGCATTATTCGGAGATCTAAAATATGGTCACCATAGCTATAGTTTTCGAAAACAATTTTTAATAATTTCTTCTCGTTCTCGATGTTTGTAGGTTTCTAAAATGGTGATGAGCAGATCTGTCAAACTTAACAAAACATTAGACGTGCTTTTCTTGATCTTAACCATTTAATTGAAAGTGGCCGGATACTAGTCACTAATCGGTTACTGGTGCTACTACCACCTTTATATGCCTTCTTGAGAACAAAAAAGTTCCTTTTTCCTTCAATCGCCGCCACACCTATTTTAGGCCCTTCCGCATCACTGGCAGCATACCCATAAGTGACGGATCGCAGTGTGGGACCAATTATGAATTATCAAGATCTGAATGAAGTGTGCTCCTAGTGCTCACTTGTAAGGTTTGCACGTTCTCATCAGGAATTATGCTGAAGAAGTCTCTTGATAGCTATCCGCCATGCATATAACCTTCTTTGATATTGAAGGTATCAATGTGTTCGTTACCGACATTTATGGAACAGAGCGAATTCTCCATCATCACCTTGTATAACCTGGCAAGTTTACCAGAAATGTCAGAATCAGGCCTAACGATCTCTGTACATATTGTCGGTTGTGTGAGATGTTCTTCACTACTTATTCATTCCTAGGCACCGCGGCAGTCAGTTTGAGCAGTCCCTTTAGACACCCTCTTTGAAAGGGGATTTTCCTTCAAGTGGTTCTTAAACCAAGGTGCTAGGATGGCTTGGAGAAACTTTTACTTCTTTACTTTCCTCGTTACAATTTTCCAGTACATGGCTGTTCATAAAGACTATATCGCATGTCAATGAACATAGCCGAACTCATTTGAAAAATGCTGTGTCCACCTATATTTGAGAATCGAAACTAAAATCAAATACATCTTGATTACCAATAAACCAGTGTCTCTTCAACTGTATGTGGCAGAATTTAAAGATTCTATACGAATAATTTATACACTGTAAATGCCTGAAGACACCTGCTCGAGTTTCACAACAATCGATCGCTTGATAAATAATTGCATTTTACAGGTTTTACAATCGAAATATGTTTAACACAAAGAAAATATTTTAAAAAACAAGTTACTTTTAACTCTCAAATAAAGTGGGCGCTCGTTACCAACGAAACTTGGCAAACGAAACTGACATTTTAGCAAACCTGTTTTTGACAACTGCGATTTTTTCAATAATGGCGTAGAATATTGACATAACAGCAAACAGTCATTTGAGAAAAATGTATTTTTCATTCGAATTTAAAACAGTGTAATTAAAAATATTAACAAAAACCAACCAATCAATAGTGTACGTACATGAAATCCTTAAAAAAAGGTACACACAGTGCACGAAATACACACAAAACTGTGCAGTAATAGCATTTGTTTTTTTTTTTCTTCCTCTCTTCTTCTTTTCACATTAACTTCAGTTTCTTAAGAAATCGTGTGTTAAGTAAGGAATTCAGACAAATAATGTAAATTGAAATTCAAAGCCGGAAATAAATGAATAAGCAAAAACAAAACATGAGCTGTTCTCAATTTTCAATGAAAAAATTACCAATCGGATGAAGAATGATATAAAGAAAAGAAAAAGAAAAAATGTTTGAATCATCGCCGCCCCAAACTCAAGGACATTTCATTGAACTCGACAATTAACTGGAGAGAAGTGCTTGTAGGAAAGTGTGTATAATTACAGACATTTCCTTTTTCAACTTCTTTATTCAATGATAGAATAAAGTCTTTCCTTCTGTTTATTTATTATTATCAAATTTCTGATATGTGTAGTGTATGTTTAAACAGAAGTTGAATTTGATTACAACAATTTTTATCTAAGTGAAGAAAAAAAAAAGAATAAAAAACATTGATATATCCATATCGAAAAGTGTGGTTAAGGTTTGCTTCAAAAGTTCTGCAAGTACATTTTAAAGGTGAGGCGATATTTGCAAACAACTTTGTATACTTTTCTGTGAATATAGAGAATTTCATTGAAGCAGTTGTGATGTGTGACATGAGGCCATAGGTTATCATCGGAAACAATCTGTTATCATCTCGTTTGTTTACATTGTGTGCGTGCTATTCTTTTGGCATTTGCATTGAATTCTTAAATCCTTTATTTTTGCCCGCTGTACCGTACGGTGTATTTACAAATGTGATGACGACAACCTGGCCTTTATTATCACTCACAAAAATAGTTTTGGCATTATCACAGATATAAATATATTCAGCTACTGCTACCAATAAAGTAAAATGTACCCAATAAATGCTCTGTGAAAATTGTCCACAAATAAATATGCATACACATGCGAGATGGGCTGTGTTTATATCCTTTGCTTTGCGACTCATATTAGTTCTGATCTCATTGTAATTTAATGCATGCAAATTTTATCTTTATGCGTTTACGTCATTTTATAAGTCCAATTCCCAGTGAAGACATTAAATGAAACCAACAGGTCAAGTTAATCGCGAAAAATGTCGTGAGATTCTGTACATACGAGCACATAGCTATGGCAAACGTGTTTATGTACAGAATTGCCGGAATAATCACACTTGTAATCAATATTTTATTGGAAACGTTATCTTTGGCGTGTCTTCGTGGTCTTCTTTGGGCCATCAGTCAAAAAATATTTCGTATGTTCTGTGCAAATTCTTTATCTATAGGTAGTGTCTCTAGCGTTTCTCCACCAACAAATTTAAGATATAGACTACACACACGTACACTTAGATAAACAAACATCGTTCGTTCATTCGTTCACACGATTTGTGTTCTACATATTTTCAGTAATGACTAGCTATGGATGAGAAACGCATTGCTGATTATTTCGTTGTGGCTGGCATGCCAGAAAATCCACAACTATTGCAAGAAAGTATATTCAACGATTCCGGTCATTTGAGAGCATGCAACAGCATAGACCCCATCACTGACATTGGGGTATATTTTCCGCTTCTGGGCGAGGAAGTACCCGAAGGCTATGAGGTTCTCGATAAAACTCCCACTGGACTTCCCGCCAACTTGAACTACGGATCGGTTCGAACCACAGAATGTTATATATATTTTCGACGCGGAAAAGACCGACCGCCACTTGTTGATATCGGTGAGAATAAGTTTATTGTAGTTTCCCATCGATGATTACAACAGAGAAGTTTTTTTTTAGGCGTTTTATATGAAGGTCATGAGCGTATTATGCCAGATGCGGAAATTGTGGCAGAAACTCCTGGCGGAAAGGTAGCGAATGTAAATAATTCGTCAGCCAAAACATTCCTAACATTCCGTCGTGCAAAACCCGATATGCCATGCAATGAGCTAGTCGTCACTGACTTATGTGTCATAGTTTGGTCGAAGGGTAAGAAATCTTCACAAAGTACTCATATTTGATAACTTAGTAAAATGTACAAATGCTTACAGGAGAACGACCACCACATGCGTTCTGTTTGATTCATAAAACGCTGAACAAGGCGTATATGAGCAGCGATGTCTACCTTTGTTACAAAAAGTCAATGAACCGTCCAAAGTTAATCAGCTACCAACCGGAGATTCTTTTGCGCTATCCAACAATCGACCACAATGATTTCCCACTTAACTTATGTCCGAGTGTGCCTCTATTTTGTTTACCCATGGGTGCTTCTCTTGAAGCTTGGCCGCATGTAAATGAATCGGTATTAAAATGGCAATTTAAGAAAATGAACAATAACTGACGCAATCATCAAACATTTCAGACAAAGAGAGAAGGTATCAATCCAGTATTTAGTACGTTCGTTTTGACTGTCAACGATGGTACTTATAAGGTGTACGGATCAGCTTTAACGTTTTATGAAGATTTCGAGTATGTTCTTTAGTTGTTTTTTTCTCCTTAACCTACAAAACTAACACATTTTTTAGTGAACAAAATCTTACAGAAAAACAAATAGAATTGCTTGGATATGACGATGAAAACTTCAAGAACAGACACTCATTGCACATTATTAAAGCAATATGCCTACTATCACATCATCCTTTTGGAGATACATTCGATAAATGGCTGAAGTATTTACACGTAAGTCACACCTAACCTTCATAAAGAAATATGTAACTGAATCCCCTTCTTTCAGAGTATGGCGTCTATGAAGCAACCGCTACCTATTCCTATAGAAAGGTACATAACCCAACTCATCGACGAAGTTCCATTTCCCTCTCCCAGCATTCATTTACAGGTAATGCTTGCGGCAAAAATGTATCAAAGAAGAC
Source organism: Eristalis intricaria (assembly GCA_964034865.1). Lineage (NCBI taxonomy): Eukaryota > Metazoa > Arthropoda > Insecta > Diptera > Syrphidae > Eristalis > Eristalis intricaria. The sequence goes on along the minus strand of OZ035876.1, from coordinate 22,699,988 downwards.
TAATTTTGGTTTCCATTTCAGCTCTCAGGTGAAAGTCATGAGCGAATTCTTCTCACACAGCCAGAAGATTCCCCATTGCCACGCAGCGGAGCAGGTTTTCAATTGCTTCTGTCAAACCTTGGCACGGAAAATTGTCTGCACGTTCTGTTGTTAGCCCTGACCGAGCAAAAAATTCTTATTCATTCACTACGGTAATACATACCTCTTCATTACTTTTCAAAGCAAAGGGTAAGAATTTGTTCATTTTTTTCATTTAAGACCTGCCACATTGACTGCAGTCGCTGAAGCTGTTGTATCATTATTGTTTCCATTTAAATGGCAGTGTCCATACATTCCACTGTGTCCTTTGGGCTTGGCAGAGGTCTTGCATGCCCCACTTCCATACTTGATCGGTGTGGACTCGAGGTTCTTCGATCTTTATGAACCTCCAACAGATGTCACATGCATCGACTTGGATACAAACACAATAAGCGTACGTAAAAACAGTTGCATACTTGTATTTGTTGTATAATAATTTCTTGTGCAACATTGACAGTTGTGTGAGTCGCAAAAGCACCTGACCCCCAAGTTGCTGCCAAAACGTGCCGCAAGGAATCTAAAACAGACTCTCATTTATTTGGAGAACCTCAAACAAACATGTCCACCGGAGTCGACCAACAGCTTGGACCGGGACTTCAAACGCAAGAAACGTGAAGTAATATCCAATAGCTTACAAATCCTGAGAGATTCCTCATATTTCTGTGTAATCATTTCAGCAAAATCTCGAACAACGAATTCAAGAGGCCTTTTTGCTTTTTATGGCATCCATCCTTCGCGGGTACAGAGACTACCTAGTACCCATCTCCAAGGCGCCCTCGGTCGGTGCAACGGACCCTAATGCTTTATTTCAACTTAGTGCATTTTTGCGTTCTAGAGATAAAGTAAGCCAGACAATCCCTTTCCCAGGAACCAACTTTTCTAACCTACACTTTATGTGATTTTAGTCCCACCATAAGTTTTTCCAATTACTTATGAAAACCCAGATGTTCATTCGATTTATCGAAGAGCGTTCGTTCGTATCCGACGGTGATCATGGTTTGACATTTTTCGATGAGTGCGCTGAAAAGGTGAGTTCGTACGACGAGACTCCCTCAGATGTCCGCTTGGTCGATTGGGAAACGGGGCACAGCAGCGAAAGAACAAAATACATTTTCCCTCCAGACAGCATTGGCAATGCAAATGGTAAGCAAACAACTCTATACCTACCTTCTCTTTCCTTAATCACAATCTTTTTGTAGAATCAACACCTGGCTATGTTTACGAATCATTTACTTTGAATCCAATGCTGCTGAGGCCGGCAAAGAAAACCCTCATAAAGAACTTCTTGCAACAGCAGAATCTAAGCACTGCACCAGGTTCACCGATCGCTCGTCGTACAAAGCATGAAATTAAGTTAGCTCAAAAGTTAGCACGTCGCTGCCAAATGCATCCAGAAGCATGGGCGAAATACCTGCTCGCCACGTGTTATTCGCTATATTTTCTGATATTACCAAGCATGATTCTGGATGCGAATGGCAAGGAACATGCAGTATTACGTTCCGCTTACAATTTGCTTGTACGTGCGAGCAAGCTGAAAATAAGTTGCGATGAATTTTGCTACAGAATCATGATGCAGTTGTGTGGAATACATAACCTGCCGGTGTTGGCTGTCCGACTGCATTACCTGATGAAACGATCCGGCGTTCAGCCCAATGCACTGACTTACGGTTTCTACAACCGTTGTGTTCTCGAGTCAGAATGGCCGTCTGATAGTACGACACTCAGCCAAATGCGATGGAATAGAATTAAGAACGTAGTTCTGGGAGCTGCTCATTTTCGTCGTGCTGGCAAGAAGCGAGCAATTACAAAACCCCTTTCGGCGTCTTGTGAAAATAACCTAAGCACCCTGGAAACTGTCGATGGCACATCAAGAACCAGTTTGGAGTCAACGAACTCCTCCCAAGTTGACCATCCACAACCGCCTATGCCTAGCACAATTGTTGACTTCGCTGCGTTCGATAAGCTTCGTGGCAAATTGGGAAGCATTGTTAAACAATCGGGAATTCAGGAATCCTCAGATGTCATTAGCAGCGCCGGTTTGTTGATATCAGGCGATGCTAAAGCTGACAGTCCTCAACCGGCTTTAAAAATGCCACCGTCCAGTCCGAATTGTGACTTAACATCTCGTAAACTCACGAAGGCTGATAGTTTCGGCGGAGACACCCAAATCTTGAACAAACTGCAAAAGCAACAATCCATGTCGAGCAAAGATGCAAATTCTCTGCAGCAACGTTTCAATATGATCAATCTGGAAAATGAGGAATCAACGGAGTGCTTGAATGAGATCGTTAGTTCCCAAGAAGAACTTGACTATGAAGGTGGTGACCCCTCGCAATGCGTCAGCAGTCCAACTAAGTAAACAACACGCAACGAGAAATATAATGTGTGTGAAGTATTTATCATTAACATTTCGCTTTTAGAATTTCACCTCGAACACCTGTCACCCAAAATGATCCCCTTGGAGCGCTGAACGAGGAAGCAGACGAAGTACTTAATATACCGAACAACAATGTTTCAGGTTCAGACAATAAGCCCGTGGCGACCAACAACACCATGTACACAGATCAGCCGATTCTCTTCAAGGGTCAACGAAGTGCAACCTTTGATGAATCGACGCATCTGAACAAAAGTATGCAACGTTCTGAAACTATGCCCGGATCGAGTGTCACCACGAGTCTGGCTAATTTCGGATCATCATTGAAATTTAATTTTGGGTAAACATTTGCTTCACTTTTTTCTACATCGTAGAAAGAGAACTTATATTTCATATAAATCAATTACCGTTTTATATATATATATATATTTTTTTTTTATATTTTTCGTTTTTGCTCAAATTACCCGCATGTTTTGTATTACGTTTTGATTTATTTATTCCCATCAATATCGTTCTCGATGTAGACGCTATTCACCCGCACGATTGTCTTTTAAGAAAGACTTGAAATTGCCCACCCATCTAATAGAAAATATATCAAATATAAGGTAAGTGCCAGTAGCTACAGTCCTTGATGGAAAGTTTTATGTTCGGCTTAAAGTAAAGATCCTACTCTTAATTGCTGGAATCCTGTGCTTTATACATATATCTTTTTTTACGGTGGAGGTTTGTATAAGATTGATGTGATGAATGTGAGGGGTTGATGGTGTGATTGACATTTTTACAAAGCAAAAAGATGTTCTTAATCAGGTTGTTAAGGTAATGGTATTGTTTTATTTCTTTTGATAATTTACACTTTTTTACCTCAGTTAACAGTAATCCATTGCATGAACATGTGTGTATGTGTGATTTTGTTTCTACTCTTGATTATCGTACAGTCAGTTGTAAAAGTATGAATGCAGCATATATGTGTTCTCCGTTCTCAATAAAAATTTAGTTCTTAAATGCAATTTTCTAAAGCAATTAGTTATGTAGGCCTCCGTCAACAAGCTGGTTAAATCTTTAGCCAGCTGCCAATACGCCAAGTTGGTTGGAGTCCTTCTACACTCTTGTGCGCCATCGGTTCCATGGACGTCCTCTATTGCATTGTCGCACTGGTTCGTATGTGGGTATGTGGGTCGACCCCCACGCAAATAAACTTCGCTGCCTGAGTTCGATCCCCGGCCGGTACGACGAGTCACTGCCAATGCTCAAAGAGTAAGAATCGTCTAGAAAAAGCTTCTCAAACTTGGCGGCTCGGAGTCGGCATAAAACTGTAGTGCTCTTCCACTCGTGAGCATGCACAACACGATTGGTTGCTGAGAAGCTAGGCATTGGCCCTCGACGTGCTGTTGCGCGGCCGTATGAATATATTATGATACCCCTAGTCGAAGACTCTTCGGGCTGGAGCCGTGTTGTGCGTGGCCTAGTCGTGCTTTTGGAATTTAGATTACCAATAAAAGGCCCGTCTAAGCTTTGCCAGATTACTCTTCAGATTCGAAATAACAAAATCCATCAATGAGAACGCAGGAACCTTTATGATGTATGCTTTTGCGACTGAATGTACATCATTCAAGTTTTGTAAATCAAGTTGTTTTATAACACCTTTTTCGTAACTTGACACCTTTTAACAGTTACTTAGACTGGACTATAATATTAGATAATTGATTAATACAACATTTCGAGAACATCTCGATTGCTAAAATCATTCGAATGACTACTAGGTTAGGATTAGTCTGAGGTGATTCTCAGAACTAGAGTAGATTGGATCCATTGTGATATCATTGTCCGTTGGTTGATACCGGTTCCCTTGAAATAGATTAATTATTAGGTGTTAGATAGTAGCTTCCTACTGGTGTCTTAGTGGCCTATACTTAACATATTTTCTTGATTGACTTAGCTATGTCATGAATCTTTATGTGCGACACTTCTTCTATGCTGCTGCTGCTCATCCCTTGTTCTTGCAAGGGCTGGAGAAGTACCGAGGTTGTGCAGCGTAGTTTCCTCGTCCCTGCAGAAGTCGTTGTGGGGAGCTCCCATTCTGCTGCTAGTAATAATACTTACTCATTTCATTGCAGTTTATTTTAAGAAGTATACTTGTTTTATTTGGATTTATTGAAGCTCAGATAAGATTCCATGTCCTACAAGTGTCTACTTCCATCCATCTCCGATTGGCGGTCTTAGTGGCATCTGTAAGTAACAAGGTTTTTATTACTTGAAGTAAGGGGGTCCTGATTATTTGCCCATGTAAGACCCATCCCTGTTCTTGCTAACTCTTCGGCTTTTTTTTGCCAGAAATGCACAGGGACCCATCATAGGGTAATGTTGCATCTGACCGCTATCTCCCTAAGAAATAGACGGCAAAATTATACCATCTTTGATTTAATTGTTTGTGTATCCAGAGCCTTAATGGCCGACTCTATGTATTTCTCTGGAGATAATGTGTGTGACAGTGACAATAAGCAGCCTGCCTTTTGGATAGCTATTACTTATGCCTGGAATACACAGCAATGATTATGTAGCTGAGGGACAGGGAGAATATATCCGGCGATGTCACGAACACCCCTACTCTCATGCCTTCCTCCATGTTTGTGACTACTAATTAATTACTAACTTTTGACACAAGATAACCCGATAAATACCTCACTTCATCGCGAGAACAAGTATAAAATATTTCTCCTTGATAAATACTAATCACGAGCATAACCAGAAGGGAAAAAACGGAAATAAAATTAACTCAAGTATTACTCCACTTCTCGGTTCGGTAATAAAAAGTATAAAATTCATTCATTCACATTAGTAGTCATTCGATTGAATTTGATTATCGAGATGTTTTCAAAATGTTGTTTGAATCGATTATCATTCGAATCCGACATCACTAGTCTGGACATGGGTCAACTAGTTACTATTCTCTAAAATCCATATAAACTATCATCAATCAGTTACAAGAATTAATTCATTCGTGTAGTTAATGTATTCCTCAGTTGTTCACCTAGTTTTAAGTCTGTTCACAGTTATATGCTTCAAGTTGATTCTAGACATTTGCACTCCTTAATTTGTGGACTATATTTTCACTTCTTATATTTCATCCATTCAGTCCAAGCCTGACGGGTAAAAAATCGAATGAAATCATACAGGGTAGTCTGAGCAGTATTAAATACGCAGCCACATCCGTGGCAAGGAAATTTGATGAGATTAAAGAGGCGATATCTGCAAATTCTACTCCAGTGAAAACTTCAGGCAACCCGAACGATGGATCGGCTGACGATGACATTCATCAGGATGAGGGAGGTTCGAAAACCAGACGTGTGTCGGGAGACCTAGATCCTTGGGGCCGTTTAAGCGAATCTAGAAAATCAAGCTACAACAATTTGGTACCCCTGGGCGAAAATACATCAACTTCAACAAATCTAAGTGTTTTCCCTAACCTGCCAGATAATCTGTACAATCCAGTGGCCGATGTAAGTTTGGTTTCTCATTTAAAGATTCTCGATTTTAAAGTGAAACTATATCATAGGTTGTCGATAGTCCCGAATGTGATATTCTGATACAATTGACTTCGTGCTCACAATGCCACAACTGTTCTGTTCTGCTATACGACGAAGAAATAATGTCGGGTTGGACTGCCGAAGATTCGAATTTAAATACTGCTTGTCACGCTTGCAACAAATTGACTGTGCCATTCCTTAGTGTGCAAATTATTGTCAATGAATCACTGAAGGATGTAAAACAATCTGATAGCCTTAGTATACCATACTTGAACCCGCTGGTATTACGGAAAGAGCTGGAAAATATTCTCACACAAGAGGGTGACTCGGCTTTGCTGAAGCCTGACTTTGTGGAAGAACATCCAATCATATATTGGAACTTGCTTTGGATAATGGAACGAATAGAGAGTCATACACATTTGCCGGAATTGTGTCTTCCTAAGCAGGTAAAGCGAATTAGTTCCGTTTTCATGTATTTTTTGTTTAAGTAAATCGTTTGTTTTTTTTATAGACTGACGTAGACATTGATCCACTTAGCAAGTTGAAAACAGTTAAAACGCAGTGCTTGTGGGATAATCTGCGATTGCACGCAGAGGCAGGCCCGCCTATGTACATTTTATGGAAGCAAAATCAACCTGCAAGCCCCTTGCTGAAGGCCCTACTCACAGATCAAACGTACTTGAATAAAAAGTAAATATCAGGAATAGCACAACATGATACACTCATTCATAATGACCTCCCTTTCATTCTAGTACAATTCAACAAATAATTTCAGCAATTCGCTGCAACGATTTACTTACACCCGTGAAGCGGTTAGCGAATGAACGTCATAAGCTTAAGAACAGCGGTGTTGATCGAACACATTCAATCTACAGGGACATCTTGTTCTTGGCACTGACGGCTATTGGTCGCTCAAATGTTGATTTGGCCACATTCCACAGGGAATACGCTGCAATATTTGACAAGCTAACAGAAAAGGAATGCAACATGTATTACCGCAATCAGGATTTACCGCCATCAACAACAACAATATATTGCCGGGCATACTTTAAGCCGTTGTTACTTCCTTGACGTGAAATCGCATTTAATCGGTCTGAATTTAATGACATACGTAGATAGCCGCTTTTGTAAAGATCCTGAACTGAGCTACATAAGTATGTATGTTAATGCACACGAGTAAAGTGTTAATCCAAACTTATTCTCTGTATAAGTTTCGATTTATTGTTTTTAATTAATTCTTTTAAAAACTCTGATTTAGTAAAGAAGGACCTTTTTAACATGTTTACTTTGAAAATGTTTTGTCTGCATTTTTGTTCCGATATTGCTAAATAGGTTACAATTAAAAATATACTAGTTCACACAATCTGCCTTATTATTGAGATGTCATATTTACGTACATAAATTAATCATAAACACATAGACAACCGGTCAGGCAAATAGGCAAGTTTTTCAAAAACTGCAACCGTTCACGTGGCGTTGGATGCTTAGGTTTTTAACATGTTTTTCTTTTTTCACCGGTAAGAAGTTGTTACGCATGAAGGGGGTTTTAAAAAAAAAAAATATTTCAACGAAACTGTGATGGCAACATCTTTCGCTGAGAATATTATTTTTCTTTTTCTAATGTTTCCTACACACAAATTAGTCTAGTTAAAGCACACTGCACGACAGAACATACATATATGCAATCCACATCATTTTAACGAATTAAGTTTAAGTGTTTTCTGAAAAATGAAATTAATGCAAGAGATTTCCAAATGGGTTTAGATAAATAAATTTGTATTCTGCTATTAAAAATTGTTATTGTGATACGAGGGCAAAGATGAAACATAAACAACTGGACAGAGATACTATAATACTTGTTGTCTATAAGCAAATGCACTTCAGACAGAGGACTTGTTCTAAATTTATAGAAGAAGAATTCGGAATGTCTTTATATGTCTATCTTTACTTTCATATTTTATATATTCGTTACATATATTTTGAAGAATTTAAAAAGAAAATCACAATATAATGAATGTATGTACAGAATAAAGATACGATTATAATAAAATAAACTCACTGAATTGGATTTATTTTTTGTCTTGATTTGAAAGCCCGCTGAAAAACAAATTCTGGCCTTTTAATTAACCTCGTGTATGAATCCAAATAGAGAACAGAGTTGGCCTTCCTTCTTTGTGTGGCGCTACAGTTCGGGATGGACATGTCAGGCATCGGCTCCGTGGTTCTACAACTCGTACAATTCGTGGTTTACTCAGAAGCCCCCAACGTCAACAGACTAGGGACTGTGCGTCAACCTTGAACCCATGATAATCAAGAACACCACTTTAGACAAACGACTTACCTAGAATCCACTTCCGAATCCAAAGCAGAGCGTGCTACTACAGCAGATGTGTATATGGATAGACTTGGGGTCTCTCTCCCAAAATTATACATTCAACCTGATTCCCTACGTCGTTTGTCGTTTTACACGATTGACTTTTTTGTCGCGTCATTTTTCCATCGACATTCCGTAGTAGATTTGCACACAATGATGGCGAGACCCATTATAACATGGCATAAAACGCTCAAGAGTGAACGTCAAACAAATTGCAGAAGTTACAATGAATTGCACGTCTTGGAATATCAGGTCCCATACGCATCTGCCCCACAACAGCTCTAAAAGCGATAGTCGGCCCAACTCCCTTACCAATCTTCATTGGGAATGTAGGTACCAGGTATACCGTCAAATTGCAACCATGCGACTTAACGGGTCACCTTAGCACGAGACTTGTTTTGTACAATAGCGGATATTGTGAACAGGTAGCATTGTTTCGGTAGGCTTTTGAGGTTGCACTATTGGATCTTTTGGATAGGACCAATGGTGTTCCAACCCTAAACCCTAGAAATCTGGTATGGCTCACAAACGGACCAAAGATGGACTCTGGAACTGGAGTCTTTGGACACATCCGAAGAATTTTCGTACCAATAAGGTCGAGACCAACGGTGTGTCAAGGCAAAATGCACACCAACGAGATCTGCGCCGGACACAATCTCCTCAAAGATATTAAAGATATTATGGGCGAGTTCTAATCTTATCAGACAATCGGGTAGCACTTTGGGCAAAACTCCAACACGGTCAAATGTTACTACTAGGAACTCCCTACAATCCCTTGCCAGTCACAACAAATTTAAGCTCGGCTGGTTTGCTGGGCACAAGGGGATTAAGGATTATACATCCAAGCATATTTTATGTGAAAGTCTGGTACTTGGGTTGGGACTTCTTCATCCACTTTTGAAATTCCCCATGACCCTACGCCGTGGAGCTGAACTGGGTTGATCAGTGGATTGTATTGAAAGTTAGCTGGATTCTTCTGGATAACTCTCTATGCTCAATTCCTTTTTGAGCCCAAACAAACAACGGTTGCCAAGAGCTATTCTGTGTTTGTTATGATGATGTTGTGATTGTTACTATTCACCGTAGAGATGAAGAAGATGAATTCAGTATACCCTTCCTTGAGGCTCCGTTTTTTTCCTTGATCACCACCAGATCATTTCAGTCTCTCGGCTCAATGCAAATACCTAATTAACAGTAGCGTCTGTAGTCTTATGAAAGTTCGTGCTTCTAGTGTTGACCTGTCGCGAAAATGGAAAACAGTGAATTCCGTGTACTGGTTAAGCATTATTATTTGCGTAGGAAAACCGTCACTAAGCCCAGAGAAAGTGTTGATAAATACTATGGGGAACGTGCGCAATCAATTTGAATGATTAGGAAGTGATTCAATGAGTTTCGTTGTGTGCGAAACAGCACAGTTGACGCTGAACGTAGATATCGCCAAAATGTGGTCTACATCGTCAGAGTCAATGGAATAATATTGGACGGTCGGAGAATAACAATACGTGCGGCAGTAGGCATCTCAACTGAGCGGTTACACCACATTTTACATGAATATTTGCACATGAAGAAGCTATCCGAACGATGCGTTCCGCGTTTTCTCACACTCGACCACGACGCGAACGTATGACCACATTATAGAAATCCTTTACGTTGTTCACCCTCAATCCGAGCGAGGTCTTGGGTCGTATCGTTACCGTGTACGAAACATGTATTCATTACAACTATAGACCACTGAACGTCTAGGTGAACCAGCACCAAAGAAAGTCAAGTCGGCATGAATGACATGCGATGTCATTCACATTGATTATCTTGGAAAGGATAAAACCATCAATCAGCGAATCTTATTCTGAACTTTTGGACAAATTCGATATTGATTTGAAAACAAAGCGACCGCAATGCAGATCCTTCATACATTACACCCGTGATTGGTAACCATTACAAAAATGAAAAAAACTGATAACCCATCAAGCATATTCTTCCGATTTATCGCCTTGTGACTATTTCCTGTTTCCAAGCCTGAACAAAATGGCAATGCGGAAAGAGATTCGGGTCGACAGAAGAGGTGGTCACTGAAACACGCCTATTTTAAAAGCTTGCGAAAACCTATTATTTCGAGGGAATAAATCAATCGGAAATCCACCGGACCAACTATATCGAGCTAAAACGAGACTATGTTGAGAAATTAAACACTTAACTGTCGAAAATGTATTTTATTCATAAGTAACTGACTTATCAAACTGCCGCTGTACAAAGTGACGTCTTCATCGGGAACAAACTTTCTAGACAAACTTTCTAGTTCTAGAGTTTAGTTTGACTGCCTTTGAAGACTGACTTTATTACGAATTAATTATGGTTTAATCAACTCAGGATATCGCAATTCATGGCCGATAATCCATCGAAACCAATCTTCTTCCATCAACAATTCATGAATCGTCTTCCCAAAGACATACAACTTAATTGGTTGATGACACTCGATGTCTGCTTTCGCAACAACCCTTGCCTCCAGTGCCAGGCTAAAGTCTTCTGCATTCACCATGATAGCATCCAAAGCAAAAACGGCATGTTGAAGATAGAGAAGTCCAGCGCATAGAGATGCAATGCTCTGATCTTTGGACACATCAAAGTACGGATGAGCAGCCTCTTCCTTGTCGTTTAAATACATGAGATGATAGTCCTTCTCGGCATGGTACATTGAAAATATTGAGCAAATAAAGTAAAATACCGTTGCAACCGAACTGACAAGTGCTTCCATGAAAAGCGATGATCTCAACCCTTGATGTATGCCAATGCATCCAATTATGGCGATTACCGTAAATCCGAAATAGGTGCCACAAAAAAACATTTGATGAGGCAGTGGTTCGGAGTCGTCCAAAAATCCTCTGACATGGTCAAAAATGCAAATAATTCCAAGCACAGCTTCGACGATCTTCAAGAACATCCAAAATTCCTCCATATTCTGTAACGAGTAGCACTTATTTTTTCACCTACGCGCACACCGCTTGCTTTTTTTTTAAAGAGAAAGTAGGTAGAAAAACAAAGCAAATAATTTCTTAAAGTATATTTTCATAACACACACTTAATTGTGTGCATGTATTACAGAAGTTATTTGAAGTTTATGTTAACAAATAATTATAAAAAAAAAATCACTAAAATGCTGACTGAGAATCGAAACGGCAAAATGTATAGTGCAGTAAAATATAAATTTTAATATTGAACAGCGTAAGCTTATCTCTAATTGGGCGATGTATTTCGTTTTGGTGTCGATGGGGGTAAATCCATAGTCTTGCAAACCCAACCCGCAATGTCGACCTCTTCCACTTCGGCCTTTCGAATCCATGCGTGGTTCTATTTTGTAAATGTATGGTTTTTTTTTAATCTTCAACAGGAATGGTAACTTTTACTTACCAAAAGTGTTTTGAGATCAGCTCTTTCATCCGGATTTTTCTTAAGGCAAATATCCACAAAGTCTTTGAAGTCGTCGGTGAAAATATTATGCTCCAACTTGGGTGGGGGCTCATTCACGATGTAGTCTAATAATTCGAATATGGCCATATTTTTTGGTTCGACTGTTGTTTGACTTCCCTCTTCGGTGTTCTCATCGAATATAGCTTCTAGCGTTTTTGCATCCGGTGGAGGAATTGGATACATGCCAATCGCCATTTCAACTAGTGACAAACCCAATGACCAGATATCTGACTGCACTGAGTAATGAGTGCCTTGCAATCGTTCTGGCTGAAAAATGAAGAAAATTTACACATTTAAAAAAAAAAAACATACTTAATTGCTACATTCCTCAATCGATCCAAACCTAAAAACAGCAAAAACAATTTACAAAATGCCACTCACCGACATATAACTTCGTGTGCCAACGAAGGAGTTTGCCATGGAATCAATCAGTTGACCAGAAACACCGAAATCACAGATTTTAATCTCCCCACTACTATTCACTAAGATATTACTTGGCTTCACGTCTCTATGCATGATCGCATGCTTGTCACGTAAATAGCTAAGACCTTTTAAGACAGCTAAAGTTATTTTTCCTAAAATCGACTCGGGAATGCGGCCAGCTCGCTTTAATATAAGATCTAGCGATCCACCATCCATATATTCCATGCAAATACTAATTTCTCCATCACTGTAAAACGCACCATAGAAGCCAACTATATGAGGAAAGTTGCACTCATGCAGGACTTTGAGTTCTCTTATGATTTGCTTTTTGATAGCTGGCTTCACTTCGAGATGAATCAATTTACGAGCCATTATTAGCTGCGTCGGAATGTGTCGTACTTTCATCACCACACCGCCATTGCCGGATCCTAATTCGCCTAATTTCTCCAAATCCTCATCGTTGAGTTCGCCGATTTTCTCCTTTTGACTGAGGAAAGTTTTTATACGTTTTCGGGCTGTATCATCCATTTCCAGTTCTTCCAATGTTTCCGTGAGTGCCTCAATACTTGTCTTGGGCTTCCCCAGCAAACTATGTTTTCTTTAATTAGTTTAAGTGAATTCACGAAGGAAAAACCAAAAACAAAAGAACACACAAAATGCCAAAAAAACCAAAAATAAATGAAACAAAAAAATTAAATTTCGAATTTTAAAAAGCAAATATATTTACTCTGTGCCGGAGGGTGTCTTAAACGGAGGCGTTGGAACCACCTGCTGCGCTGTTGAATCTACTGATCCTGGAGGCAAGGTAAGATTTAATTTGTTTTTCGACATCATGCAGTGGTGTGTATGTATAAATTCTATAAGAGTTTGTTAGTAACAATATTTCAAATGGCAAATCGACAAAATGTTCTAAATTTATCAATCACATTAACAATAATTGAATTAAATATTATTTTTCTCTGGTACTTTACAATTTCAAAATTTAAGTAAAGTCGAGAAACTATTAAAAAAAACCTGCCCTGCCCGTAATTCTTTTTTGCGATCTTTGTTTCTTTTGCTTTCTGTCAAATACACTTCTGTCAACTGTCATTCCTGGCATAGACCGTTTCCTTGAAAATTCCGAAACTGTTTGCTTGAAGAATCGAAGAACTGTTCGTGCCTCGGTGCAGCCGATATTTGCTTCTTTATTTTTTTTATATGCTTCAATATTTGTACAAAATCTGTAAAAGATCGAAGATAATTCCAAACCATCGCAAACTGCTTAGTCTACCTCCCAAAAATGTAATTTATTGTCGAACTTATGCCGCTTAATGGGAATTGCATTTATTTTGAGTGGAATTTGGCATATTTCAAACAAACCTCATTCAGAACGAAAACGATTTACAACTAGTGACACCTGTTGTCTCGATATACAAATGCTACAGGTAACCAACTGGAATCGAAAATCTAGTCAGTTGGCGCGTTGTCGGGCGATTTGACATTTGTAAAAGCGGTTTCTTAGGGTTTTCGTAAATAAAAGGAGTGTTTATTGAACTTTAGCAATAATCTTTTTTGTTTTATTTAAAGTTTAAACTGTGCTCACTGAAAAAATATGCGAAGCGCACAGAAGAAAACTCCGGCCAGCGATAAAAAGAGTGGAAAAGAACAGACCAGTGGAAAGAAACTTATACAAGCCCGTCTGCCATTTAAAATTGTTGCAGGAACTGTAGCATCTGCGGCACTGGTTGCTGATGTTGTTTCATCTGAAACAGAAACTCTTCCCAAAAAACGAAAACTTTCATATGATGATCAAATCGAAAACCCAAACAAAAAAATTGGTAAGTCTGAGTCTAAAGAAAATTCTACTTTAGGCAACGATGACAAAGTTATTCCCGCACACGATGTCATCGTTTTGGATGACGATGGGTCTGAAAAGGGTTCAGAACCAAAAACCCCTTCGACCTCAAAGAAGTCCAAGCGAACGAAAAATAGCACTCCGCATAGTGAAGGCAAAAGTAATACCCCTAAGGTACAAATAAAACTGCCATTAAGCGGGAAGAAGAAAAGAAAGAAGGGAGGTCTTGCTGCGGTCAGATTAGAAAAGGAAGCTAGTGATTCTAGTGATGTGGAAATCGTTGACGAAGAAAATACACAAAAGAAAATAAAGCTGTCTGAGGATTTGGAATCTGATCAGATTTTAACTAAAAACCTAGCAAAAGTTGCTAAGGAGAGTCCAGAAGTAGTTCCTTCAAAGACAATAAATCAAACACCTGAACCTGAAATAGCATTAAGTAAGAAATCCCCCACCAAGAAAACTTCCAAGGACACAAAGAATACACCAGTGTCAGATTCAAAAGCGAAATCGCCTAAAAGTTCAGAAGTAGTTCCTTCAGCGAAAAAAAATAAAACGCCTGAACCGGAGGTTTCATTAAATAAGAAATCCCCCGCCAAGAAAATTTCTAAGGACGCGGTAAAGAACACACCAGTATCAGATTCAAAAGTGAATGCACGACTAATAGATACAGATAAACCATTGCGGAGTTCGCGTAATGAGAGTAGTCCCAAATGCGACGCGACAGACGAGAAAACACCAGCTCGTCAAAAGAACTTAAGGGTGTCGCTTATGCGTGTCAGATCGGCTAAAAAGAACGAAAATTCAAAAGATGAGACTGAACGAAATGATGAACCAAGTGAGGAGCAATCCTTATCGCAAAATTTAGAAAATGTAGAAAATCTTAGTTGTGAGAATATATCTCTCTCAGACACGGACGGCGAGCTGGATAAATCGACAGCAGCTAATACATCGACTAGTTCATTGAGCAAAACAGTTCTTACGCCAAAACGATTAAAACTAATGGAGGACCGAAAGAAAATTAGAGAAGAAAAAGAGCTCAAATTGATGCAACTAAAAGAGGAAAAAAATCGTAAAATGCAAGAGCGGGAACGGAAACTTCAAGAGGAAAGGCTTCAAAAGCAAAAAGAACGTGAAGAACGCGAACTGCAAAGAAAAAAGGAACGTGAGGAGAAGGACGAGCAAAAGAAGCGCGAGAAGGAGGAAAAGGAAGAGCTAAGGCGTAAAGAAAAGGAGGACAAAGAACGTAAACGCTTAGCAGAGGTGGAAGCTAAAAACGAGGAAAAACGGAAAAGAGACGAGGCGAAGGAGGAGGAACGTCGTAAAAAAGACGAAGACCGCCGTCGCAAGGAGCTTGAAAAAGAAGAGGAAGAAAACAAGAAGAAAAAAGCTGCTCAAGCTTTCACCAAGTTCTTTGTACCAAAGACTGTGAAACCATATTCTGAAGCCGATCAGGAATCTAATGACGATATGGTAATAACAGATTGCTTAGCCTTTCGACCTTTTCAAGTGAAAGGTGACATGAAGCTGGCGCCATTAGTTCGTCGAGATTTCAATACAAGCTCCCGGGATAAAATGGATTCTCTTTTGAAACGCACCACATCCCCGAATTCGACTCTTTATTTAACCGAACTTAAAAGTGGGAAGCATGCTCCACTAAAAGGTTCCAAAACTATTTTGAAGGATAATGACGATGACATTGTTTTAATAGGTAAGAGCTATTTAATTGCAAATCTATCAATTGGTGTACTAGTTTCTTATTCCGTATTTCAGAAAATGAATTGGAAACTGCGGCCGAGGCCATTTCCGAGGCCAGGCCTAAAACTTCCGAAAAGTGTAGAGCTAAATTTTTCTTTTTCCGGGAAAATCGCCGCCCTCCCTACTACGGAACGTGGAGAAAGAAAAGTTCTGTCATTACAGCACGAAGGCCATTCGGAACAGATAAGGTAAGGACAGCGTACATTCAATGCAATGTGGTTCATGATAAAATGTCGTAGTGAAATCAATCTAAGTATTTGTCGGTATCATTAGTACATCTGTTACCTTTTAGGGTTTCTTCGATTATGAAGTCGACTCAGATGACGAATGGGAAGAGGAAGAACCTGGCGAATCTCTCAATGGTAGTGATGAAGAAAAAGAAGAGTCCGAAGATGATGACTACGAGGTAGATAATGAATGGTTCGTGCCACATGGTCATTTGAGCGATGAAGAACTGCAAAATGAAGACGAATCTGGCCCAGACACATCTCGTGAAGCTCAGAAGGCAAAACTCAAGGCGCTTCAACAAGAATTTGCCCAAGAAATGAAAAAGAAAACCGAAAAAATTAAACCCCGTCTGTTTGGTGCTATTTGGGAAGACGAGATGGGCAATAAGCCAAAACTTTGTCCAGAAATCATTTGGGAAACCTTGTGTGCACGGGCAATGATAGTCTGTGAAACACCATTAGTTGAGGAACCAATAATACCGGAGCCCGAACCTAGTACGCCACCTCCGGAGAAACTAAAGCGCTTAGAAATAACTGATGACCTAATGGTAGTTCTGATACGTCTCATTCACGGCAACAGGCACTCGAAGGCATTTCTCATAAAAGAGTACATAGAGCATGTTCGTAAAACATGCGAAAGTATAAAAAATGGCGAGTGTTCGGCACCAACCAAATCGCTGATCAGAGAAAAAATAGATGAAATCTCTGAATGGTCTGTTGTAGAGGACAAAGAAGGCAAGACGGCAAAAATGAAAAGTAGGAAAAAATTGTGTTGGGTGGTGTCTGCGGATGTGTTAAATAAGTACGCTGTCGATAAGCTGGGCCTCAAAAACGAATGGTCTTACACACTTCGACCGAAGTTTGACAGTGCCAAAGAATCAGTGACTGTTACCGAAATTAATGAGGAAAATCCTGCGTCTGCTCCCGTTGTGGAGAAATTGGAGGAGCCTAAGTCGGATGTAAATGAAAAGAAAAAATCAAGTACTTCAGGTATAACCAAGTTTGCAAAGGTACTGACTACAGAGGAAAAAAAGAAAAACTTATCCAGAAAATCATTCGATGCAAACAGCTCTACGAAGGCCACTAGTAGCGGAGTTACTAAGTCAGCTCAAAAAGCCCTGCGAAAGCCAGACACAGATAAGGCATCTGTCGCTAAAACTTCCCCAGTAGTGAAGAAGCGCGTTCCGTTATTAATGTCAGTTCCTCCCGGACAAGATTTTCCCGCGAAATCAAAAAATGCCCTCATAAGTAAATTTTTGGAGACGAACAAATCCAAGAAATCGCCTGCAAAGCCAGACGCGAATGCCAGCTCTTACCTGCAAACAGATGAGGATGATGCAGTAATTATTGAATGATAGTATATATATACATGTATTTTTAGTGATTAACCGTTAAACTGTGTATACATAGTTTTTTCCAGTTGGAACTCTAAATTGGCATTAGTTATTAATTTATATTATAATGTTATCTAATAAATAGAGGTTAGACATAATTCTTTAAAATACATAATAAAAAAAAACTATTTGATTTTAGGATTATAGAATAAATCATTGTGTGCTTCGTGGCAGTCCATTTGTAGAAACAAACAATTATCTTTCTTTATTCCTTTGAAATGAGTTGGACAGAGGAGATGACACAACCTCGATAAAAGTATTTGCTCACTAAGCACAGATATATCGGCTCGTCATAGTCGCATGATCATAATTCTCCTTCGCTGTCCCACAGATTTTCGCTCTATTCTTTCTAAATGAAAGTACAGGCTGTATGGGTCCGGATTTATTTAGTCATCCAACGAGAAAAAAGAAATAGGGGATCAACATGCAGTCTAGTTCTAGTTCGATTCTCTTTTGTTAATTGGATGGGGTTATTGAACTAAAGTCTTGTCCTTGTGTGTGTTAACAAACCTAACAAATCAAAGGCAAAATGGCTGCTTTATTCATTCGTTAATTGGTTAACATTTTGGGATCTTACTTGAACTAATCAGGGGTCAAGAGAGGCTGCTTTTAGATAATCAATTAAATTTATTTTTTCTGTATGTAAACAATAGTTACATGGTACAGTAGTGTCCCAAAAATGTGAGCTAGAAAAATTATCCCATTCTTCCTGAAATTTAACTTTATGTTCTTCTGTTTAAAAATAAAGAAAGAAATTCTATTTTTCATTACACGTACATGCGTCTCAATGAAATCATTTTTGAGGTAATGCCTTGGAATGGAACAAACATTAACTCTACAAATAAAATGTGCAGATCCGTTATAGAATCGATCGTTGGCACTTCGGTTTGTCAGCTGGACACTGTTTGGGTAAGCAGGCCTAATTTGAAGGATCAAAGGCATGCTCTCCCAAGACTGGGAGGAAATCCTTATTATATGCCGTCGAAAGCTAGACGATAGGCAAAACAACAGGCTGCTTCTAATGATAAATTCAGCCATTTGGATCATGGCCCTGTCCGCGAGACAAATGATTGGGAAGAACAAGGAACCACGAACTCAATAAAGTGTATAAAAATGTGCATGCAGTGTACACTGACTCGACCAATGTCAATGCTCGAGTTCAGAAACTATTCGAATCCAAACCTCCTAGTTCGAGAAGGAGAGAAGCAACATATTTCAAATATTTCATAACAAGGTTAATTTAATACCACGATTCCACCGAACGAAATCGCAAGATTACATCAAATTTATCCAAATCTAGTAGGTTTCTCCATACATTATTCGGAGTTTTCAAAACTCTCAATTTCATTGAAATTTAGTTAAAACCCCCTTGAGTTCATCCGTCCGTGAGAGGCTGCCAAACCGAATAAGCCTACAGCTTGAAATTAAAATTATTTGAATTTCTAATTTTCTCATTGTATCCATTTCTGATTGTATCTCTACTATTATTTCCTGTGAACAGAAAGCTGTTTTAGCAATCATTTAGAAATTGACTTAAAAATTGAGAGCTGATGACACTTCAGATCACTTCAACCCCATGGGAACGACAATAATTATTAAAATATGATTTATTATAGAAAATCAAACAATATCGTATTCACAGTTTGAGCTTAACTGAAATCTCTAATATTACATAAATTTATGAATTTCCAACTGAACGCACTCCACTCATTTACCAAGTCCACCCCATATTCATCGTATGATTTTGGCGTTTGTGACAGTTGTCATTTACGTTTTGCACCCTTGCATTTAATTTTTTGATTTTTTGTACGAGACTCAAAAGTTGTTCGTTTTTCTAAGCTAATTAAGATTGAAAGCAGTTTTGTGATATTTATATGTAAAGAGCTCAAAAGTATTTAAACTATTTGTGTGGCTTTTATGCACCAATTTTGTTTTATTTCTGTAAAAACCGTACAAAAACATTTGTAAAAATCACTATGGAATTTGAGCAAAGAAATTCAAAAAATGGTAAATTATAGTTCAATATATATTATGCAGCAATGTGATGACCTTGCAAACGAATAAATTATTTCCTACTTTAATTAGCGGAAGCACAAAAAAAAGTCATGTCAGCAGATGATCGTCTTGCAACAAAGAAATCATTGATGTTATTGGCAATTATATTTGTGTCGAGCTTGGCGGCAATGTGCTATGTATACATGATGTTCCCGGAGCTAGATGAGTGAGCTATAATTGATATCATTTTAATTACATGCATTTTAATTTTGTATAAAACCAACAGAACTGAGAAACAACATATAAAAATCCCACGTGATATTCAAGATGCCAAGATGTTAGCCCAAGTTTTGGATCGATATAAGGACATGTACTATTTTGAAGTCATGTTTGGCATTATATCAGCTTATGTGTTGTATCCTTTTTAAACATGTTTTGGTGATAGTGTTATCTGAACAGCGACAGCAGCATTATATTGAAATCAATCCGCCACTAAACAAAGAAAAACTAGCTAAACAAACAAAAATAATCATGCAGCTCCCATGACTGAGACAGCGATATGATTTCATATGAATACATACTCACATACGTACGCACCTTTATGCAAGGTGAGTGTTGGTTCAAAGGTTTGTTTGAACAATTCAAATGAGTTTTCAGAGAAACAAAAACGAATTTCAGCCATTCTGTAGTAATTTGCATGAATGGGTACCGAGGCTCAACCTTGAACAAAACAGCACTGACTGTTGAACTCTAGTTATTTGTACAGACATAGAATCTAACGTTTACATTGACGAATGACTATTTGAATCGACTTGAGTACGAAAAGTGTTACAAACGCTCAACAAAATATATTTTCCTTAACTAAGATTTTATTTTGTCCAGCCTCCAAACCTTTGCCATTCCCGGTTCCCTTTTCCTATCAATCCTTTTAGGTTTTTTATACAAGTTTCCTATTGCATTGTTCCTGATCTGCTTTTGCTCATCGTTTGGTGCAACATTATGCTACACAATATCGAGTTTGGTTGGAAGACGGTTAATCTGCCATTTTTGGCCAAAAAAGACTGCTGAATGGACGAACAAAGTCGATAGTCATCGTAATAATCTTTTCTATTACATGCTGTTCCTTCGGATGACGCCAATCTTGCCAAATTGGTTTATAAACCTAGCCTCGCCAGTGATTGGTGTTCCAATGTGGATATTCGCAGTGGGTACATTTGTTGGCGTCGCACCGCCATCATTCATTGCCATACAAACGGGAAAAACTTTACAAAAGATGACAAGCTCCAGTGAGGCTTTCTCGTGGACATCCGTTGGGATCCTAACAGTATTTGCGGTTGTTGCTCTACTACCGGGTTTGATAAAAAGGAAAAAGAAGTTGGAATAGACGAATTTATCAAGTGTTACATTATTTTTTTCGTTTATTCAAAATATTGTTATGTACTATTTATGAGTTAGTAATGTTTTTTTTTAGTAAAAATTGAAGCCTAAACGTCTCAGTATTCGTTTACATTTTCTTTTTATTTTCGAAGAGAGATTTGAAACAAAAACAAAACACGACAAACAAGATACATATGTAGTTCAATTTTGTTCATTTTATTATTTTTGAAAAATAATTCTCATTGAGTATGAATACATCCGTACATTTGTATATGTAAAACATAATTACTTACTGTTAACATCAATATAAAAATCAACTTAGTCCTGAATGTATGTATGTACGTGTTAATTTATAGTTTGTTGTGATTCATTGTGTCTTTTATAATTACCTTACATATTCAGGTATGTCGTATTAACGTTTAGTTGCATGCGTAATATACAAAATTCAGGAAAAAAAATCAGCACACAATCATTGAAATACAAAGAAGTGTAACTATTCATCTTAAGAATAAAAATATAATCACAGCAACAATAAAAACGTAGTTTCCCTTTTTTCTAAAATCGGGGACCCCAAGTGTAAAAGGATAGCACGCCAGTGAGTCAAATCTGGGAACGAAAAGGTAATGTGAGATTTTAGATTTACATACATCCAGGTTTGTGCATACATCTGTAATTTCTGAGAATTCGACACGATTTTTAGGTTGTATAGACTTCATTGGAATTGTATAGAAACACGAGAAACTAAGGTCATACCTATCACTTACAGCCTACAAGTGAACATGTGTGCACTTTCACACACTTTACCCTGCCAAGTGAATTCTGTTTCTCGCTTCAATGAATTCATTATGTACACATGTGCATTTGTTTATCAATGAGTAACGACAAGAACATGTGGATGGAGGGGGAGTAAGCCCCAGAACAATTAAGTGACTTAAAGTGTCCCCACCGATTGCAAGTAAAACCAATGTTTGTATGTTTTTAATCAATTTTTATCGACTGTATCAAAACTTAAGCTTTTATTCTTTGTATACAATTAATGATATATAATTTAACTATTGAGGAAAAAATCATTTAAACATAGCATTAGAACCCCCAAACTTATTTTTCAACGAATTTATTTTCCATTTTCAATCAAATCACAATCTCAAATTAAAATAATTATTTATAACTTGTGCTCATACCAAAGCAGCTTTTTTTTTCTTTATCATTTAAACTAAGAGTATAGAACCATAAAAATATAAGAAACGTATATAATATCAGTTTTATTTCAAATAGACTTCCATATCAGCAAAGCCGAGCTGCTTACGTTTCAGAAGAAACAAAAATCATAAAAACAGAAGAGACAAATGTTTGGAAATAAATAATATCCTTGTTTTTTTTTTAATAAATAATATTCACTTAAATAAGTTACCTAATTTAATACTACTGCACTGAAGTACTACATTATATTCCTTTAAATTAATTAACACGATAAATTCAAGTTGCATTATATAATTTAAATCAAGTATGTGTTTTCGCTGACATATGAGAAGTAAAACAACAGTGTAGCGATGGAATGATCGTAAACTTATCAACTAAAATATTGCTCGGTATGACGTGGTTATGCTCTTTTCTCCTTGGATATAATATATATAATTTTTTTGGTTTAAGGCAGTTCATTTAAATTGTTGCTGTGCTGCTTGCCATTTATTATGAATTTAAATAAGTTGTAGTAGGTATTTAGAATGCGTGAAAACAAATGATATATAAATTAAAAAATCACACAATTTATTCAGAGGGTGTAAGGTCTTTTTCGGGTTCGTTTTCATTGAGAATTTGAGAAAGCAATTCATAGACGGGCTCGAAAACTTTTTTTGAACCAGTGTTGGTTAAATTCATGTAGTCAAACATATCGTGATGACTAATTGTACCGTCCGATTGTATTAAACCTTTGTCTATACACACTGTCTGCACTCGATTTAACCCCACACATATTTCCTTAATCAAGCGATTCACATCTAAGTTTTTGTCGCGTAGTTTATTGGGCATTTGTCCACGTGGGAGAATGGTCTAAATTAAATAAATAATTGGTTAACATACATTCTGCAACACATAGAACTGCAGCTAAGACTTACAGGTAGAACAATGTAAGTGTTCGGGAGCTTTTCTCGAATTTTCTTAATTATTTCATTTATTCCACTGGATATCTGTTCCGCGGTGTTCTCCACATTGTTTGTCCCAACATGCAACACTACGATCTGTAAATAAAACAGAATATGGTTGTTACTTCGAATAGACTCTTTCATTGAACAATACGTAGGGACCTATAAACTCATCGTCGGAAAAAAATCTACGACCATACGTTAACACGTATATTTCAACAAGTCTGCTGAATATTTTCTTTCGTACATCTTTGATGAATATATCATCATGCTCTAGTATGTATGTATGTACATATTTACTGCAAGTGATTCGAAACAACAACACAATTGTTTACACAGTCCTATTTCCACGAAATGTGTATATCAATGATTATATTATGCGGCTTCTGGGAGAAAAATAAACCTCTTTCGGTCGACTGAATGCAGACATTTATGTTACTATTTACATAGTACGTCGGCAATAGTGACGAATCAACACAAGAAATCAAATAACGTTATTCATAAAAAAAATCATAAAAATAAAAATGTTGCCGGCAAAAAGTCTGACGAATGATATCACCCCCATGGGGAACTTACTTTTGGTTTTACATTATC